>VZTR01026400.1:162741-188048 GCA_013400775.1 Chaetops frenatus
CAGCCACCTGTTTCTCAATTTTTCTGAGTTGTTTACACAATGCCACCATATAAGATGTCATGGTTTCATCCCCAGCCTGTGTAGATATCCCTTGTTGTATCCCATATGGTCACTCATATAGGATCTCAAAGGGACTTGATCCTTCCCTGGTCCTTGGCTTAGATTGGGTGCATGAGAGAGCCAGAGGAAGAGACTGGGTCCAAGCTAGGTTAGTTTTCTGTCCCAATTTCACAGTTAGTTGTTTGATTAAGTGGTTCGTCTTTTCCACTTGGCCACTCAACTGAGGGCAATATGAGGGGTATGAAGTTGCTAATCTATACCCAAATGGTGACTAGTCTGTTTTTGAGATTAAATGTGGTCCCCTGACAGATGATGTGGTTGCTGGAATCCCAAGGTGTGGTATTATCTCTTGTATTAATGTTCTGGTTACTTCCCAAGCTTTGGCTGGTCTGGTAGGGAATGCCTCTGGCCAACCTCAAAAGGTATCTGTTAATACCAATAAGTATTGATAACCCCGTTTTCTTGAGAGTTCAAAAAAATCAATCTGCCATTGTTGCCCAGGCCCATTACCTCTCCCAGTTTGGCCCATTTCTGGTTTGGGGGTATTCTTGGGATTAGTCTGGAGGCAAAGATCACACTGTTGAGCCGCTTGTTTCACAGTGGTGTGTAAACTTCTATCTGTGATCTCTCTAATTTGGTGTTCATACAGGGCTTCTGCCCCCCAATGTCTTTTCCTATGTTCCTCCCTTACCAAGGATCATACCAAATAAGAGGGAATAATTAGTTTCCCTATGGTGTGAGAGCCTACCCCTCTTTATTGTATGACCCTTCTAGATGTGTGATCAATATTTGATCCTCTTTGGTATATTCTGGCTTACCTTCCAGGGAGATTTGCTCATCGGGAATTAAAGCCCCCTCTGCTGTTACCTCTTCTCTGGCTGCCAGTTTTGCCTCTGTCTGACAGCTCATTCCCCCTTTCCAATTCCGAGTTCACTCTTTGGTGTGCCTTGATGTGCATGATTGCTACCTTTTCAGGTAGTTGGACTGCTTCCAGTGACCTGAAGATCTCTTTTGCATGCTTGATATTCTTTCCATGTGAGTTCAACAGTCCTCTCTCCTTCCAGATTGCTCCGTGTGCATGTACAACTCCAAATGCATATCTTGAGTCTATATAAACATTCACATCTTTGCCTTGTACCAACTTCAAAGCACGGGTTACAGCAATTATTTCTGCCTTTTGTGCAGAAGTATTAGTGGGCAGAGGTCCTGATTCTATTACTTCTTGACTGGTGGCAATGGCATACCCAGTATGTCTTTTGCCACTTAGGATGTAGCTGCTTCCATCAGTAAACCAGGTCTCTGCATCTTCCATGGGATTATCCTTCAGATCTGGATGGCTTGAGTATGTAGCCTCAATGGTTTTCAGGCAGTTGTGGTGTCCTGGCTCTCCTGTATTTCCTCTGAGGAAAGAGGCTGGGTTGAAAATGTTAGTAACTACAATCTCCACATCGTCTTGTTCCACCATAATAACCTGGTATTTTAGGAACCTTTGTGGGGAAACCCCAGTGCCCACCTTTGTCTTCCAGTACCGCAGATACCGTATGGGATACTAGCACAGTCATTTTCTGGCCAAAAGTAAATTTTTGTGCCTCCTGGATGTTTAGCTATACAGCTGCAACTGCTCTTAGGCCTTCAGGCCAGCCTTTAGGAGCAGCATCCAGCTGTTTGGAGAAGTAGGCAACTGCCCGGTGATATGGGCCCAAATCTTGTGCTAATATTCCCAGAGCAATCCCTTGTTTCTCATAAGAAGAAGGGAAGAATGGTTTACTCACATCTGGGAGTCCTAAAGCTAGGGCCAACATTAGAGCTTTCTTCAGTTGTTCAAAGGCTGGCACGGCCTCCTTACCCGTAGTAGATTTTTCTGCTCAGTAGTGGTTAGTGCATACAAAGGTTTTACAAGTAATCCGTAATTGCAAATCCACAGTCGGCACCACCTAGTCATTCCCAGGAAAGTTCGTAATTCCTTTACTGTTTGGGATCTCGGAGTTTGGCAAATTGCTTCCTTCCGGTCCTGCACCAAAGTCCTTTGTCCAGCACTAATTTCATAGCCCAAGTAGATTACTTTCTGCTTCACTACCTGGGCCTTTTTCATAGATACCCGATATCCTTGGAGCCCCAAAAAGTTCAATTAGCTTACCATCCATACAATAGAAGCCTTCTCTGTCTTGGTGGCTATCAGAATGTCATCCACATACTGCAGCAATTTTCCTTCTCAGGTGGTGATTCCCCGGACTCTAAGTCCTTTGCAAGTTGATTTCCAAATATTCTTAAACCCTTGAGGCAGCACCATCCAAGTGAGTTGGGTTTTACGCCCACTTTTAGGGTTTTCCCACTCAAACGCAAAAATTTTCTGGCTGGCTTCATGGAGAGGGAGGCAAAAAAAGGCATCCTTCAAGTCTAAGACAGTAAACCAAGTTCGTTCAGGTATCAACACAATTAACAGGGTATACAGATTTGCCACCACTGGGTAAAGATCCTTGGTTAATTTGTTTACCACTCGTAAATCTTGAAATGGTTGGTACGATCCATCAGGTTTGCAAATTGGTAATATGGGTGTATTAAAATCAGAGTCACATTCCCTTAATAACCCTAATTGTAAGAACTTTTCTATTACTGGGTGGCTTCCTTCTCTGTCCTCCCACTTGATGGGATATTGTTTGATCCTGACTGGCTGTTTTCTGTCCTTGAGTTTGATCATTATGGGTAAAGCATTTTTCACTTTTCCTGGTTCATCAGTGGCCCATAACGCAGGGAACACCTGATTCATTATTTCTTCACTGATTTCTCCCTCAGTAGGTATACTAGTTAAGACAAAGCTCAAGATCTGTACATACTGCTGATCATTTCCCTCCAAAGTAATTTCCCCTTCTTTGAATTTAATAATTGCACCCAATTTTTTCAATAAGTTCCTCCCCAAGAGTGCCTTCGGGAAGTTGGGCATGTACAAAAACCTGTGAATGTCCCATTGTTTTCCCAATTTATATTCTAAAGGTTTGCAAAAATATGCCTTTTCCCTTTGACCAGTGGTCCTTTTACCATGATATAATCATTACCCAGGGGCATTAAAGCCTGATTCAAGACCGAGTATGTTGCTCCTGTGTCAACCAGAAATTCCACTTTCTTTTCTTCTTTCCCTAGCTTCATTATAATCAGTGGATCCACTAGAGTAGATTCCCCAGGTCCCCGTCAATCCTCCTTTACATGGGCTATCACCTTCCCTCTGTGATTGTTCCACCGTCTTTCTTTGCATTTATTTTTCCAATGCCCATATTTCTTGCATATTGCACACTGGTCCCCTCCTAGATGAGGTGGCCCTTGCCTGTGTGGTCTTCTTCTGGAGAACTGTCCTTTACCTTCCACCACTCCTACTGTCACTAGTTTTCTCATTCCCTGTTTGTAATTTTCCTCCCAATTACTAAACCTTCTCCATGCTTCATCTAATAAAACTTCTAGGTTTCTTCTGTCCACCCCGTGGAGATTCTGAAGTTTACATCTGATATCCCCAGTAGATTGCCCTAGAAACAGGGATACTAGTTGTTGTATTCCTACCTCAGATCCGAGATCCAGCAGTGTGCTACAGCACATTACGTCCCCCAGGCTATCTAGGAACTCAGATGGTGACTCAGAAGGGCCCTGCTTTATTGCATATAAGGCTGACCAATTTATAGTTTTAGGAATGGCACTCTCCATCCTTTTTACAATCCACTCTTGATCCCCTTTTAACTTTTTTATGTCTGCTGACCTATCTGGATCCCAGTTTGGATCCTGAAGTAGGAAAAATTCTTTCATGTCTTGTCACTGTGTTTTGTGGTGGTCCTCAGACAAATCTCCTGCTGTTTTAAGAATTAATTGTTTTTCTGTTTCCGTCATTGCATCCAACAGAAATTGCATATCACCCCAGTCCAGATTATGTTGCTTTATTATAAATCGTAAGTGCTTAGTAACACCTACTGGATTGTTTTGGTAATTCTTAGTGACTTTATCCCACTACTCTAAGTCTAAAGCTGTAGAAGGAACTCTGATTAGTGTTCTCTCTCCCTCCACTCCTACCACTTCCCGAAGGGGTGCTTGTATCACCTGCTTCCTGGTCTGAGACGAGATGGGACTGCCCAGGGGACAGGGAACTAGAGTGATTGCTCCTTCCAAGTCCACATTCTCCTCCTGTCTCCTAGGGGGAACCTTAAGCAAATTGATTAGATCCTGTTCCTGTGTCGCTGCCTGATAGACCTTGTCAGCTTTTGTGCATCTTTGACCAATACTACATGCCAAACTGCACCGCTTTAGCTGACCCCTAGGGTCTTTATTCCTTTCCTTTTCAAGTGACAATACCATGGGCTCCTGTGGTGGTATGAGCATGCAATCTCTCTGCCATTCAAGGTGATTTCAGAGAGTAAAAAATACATCCACTTAAGAAACCTCGTCCCATTTTCCTTCTCTCCTTAAAAACAACACAAGTTGTAAAAGGGTATTATAACTGGTTGAACCATTGAGGGGCCACTTCGCCTCATCTTCTAATTTATACAACAGCCACCACTGCCTACAATATTTAATAAAGATCTTCTTACTTTCTGTGCCTCCCATTCCTACTATAACCTTTTAGTGTGCTAATACATAATCCAAAGGGCTTTTTCTTAAAACCTCCTTACTTTGACCACTCCCCATTCTGTTCCTCTTTCTTTCCCTTAGTTATTCTCTTCCTTAACTTTTCCTCTCTTTTTTCTCTCTTCCACCCAAATCTCTTCCCGCACACCTCCACAGTTCTTTCCCAATCCTCCTCCTACACGTCCTAGATCCAAGGGACCAAGTTTTCCCTACCACACACAAACTTCACAATATTTGATTTCTGCTGTGTTCCCTCTTGGGTATGATATTCTGAGGTATGTGGGAGACACACAGGGCATGCAGCTCTTTGCCTGTTAGATGAGCAATACCACCTTCTTTCACAGATCTTACACTTTATCTGTACCAAGCTGGATGCCATCCCTGGGAATTTGAAGAGACGATAATCTCGCACACAAAACAGGGGATTCCTCTCTGGTTGGGAAATCAAAATTCTCTGGGGCAAGTTGTTTCCACTCTAGGGCTAATATCCTCCCAGCANTCTGCTGTGTTCCCTCTTGGGTATGATATTCTGAGGTATGTGGGAGACACACAGGGCATGCAGCTCTTTGCCTGTTAGATGAGCAATACCACCTTCTTTCACAGATCTTACACTTTATCTGTACCAAGCTGGATGCCATCCCTGGGAATTTGAAGAGACGATAATCTCGCACACAAAACAGGGGATTCCTCTCTGGTTGGGAAATCAAAATTCTCTGGGGCAAGTTGTTTCCACTCTAGGGCTAATATCCTCCCAGCAGGAGACTTACATGCTCCCTTTAAACACACCCACTCGTTTCCCCTCATCACCCAGTGTCCTGCTTCGTTTAGAAATCCCCAAGGCTCCAACTCAAACCACCGGAGAATTGCTGGCTCCCTTCACCCAGCCACTCTAACAAAGTAATCTAGCACACATACATATAGTACAATTTACAAAACAAATAAACAAACAGACAGACAGATTATCTGATAAATGAACGTTAGTAGCTTTTAAAAGTGCTTCGCTTACCCTTCTCCTGTTTCCTGCACAAGCATGGGTTCATTCTGGTGTTCAATACTGAAAAGTAGTGAAGCAAACCCCTGGATTCACTCTATCCACTCCCAGGATTGCTAGTGGCTGGCCCATCGGTCAGCAAATCCCCTTCAGCCTGTGTGCCTGCTGCCAGCTGCTGGGGGCTGACAAGTGTTTCTCTCTTACCAAAACCAGCTGAGTGCACACTTCTGTGTGGGCTTGTGTCTGGAGAGCTTCCTTTCAAACTTTTAGCTGGACTCCACGGCCAGTATGGCACCCCTAGATCTGGGCCAGGGTAGTAGTTCAGCAGGAGGTCCATGTGCTGCAAAGGACTTGAGAATGTGGAGTTCATGAGAGATAATTTTGCCAGCAAGCATCGAGCTGGACCAGCTGGTGAGTCAGGGACTGTGAAGTAGGTAAGGAGCCATGATCTGGGCAGGTGTACCAGGCAGATAGAGAGTCCATGGTGGTATTGGCAGGATCTGTCTTCCTGTTTGTGTTTGTGAACTTGGAGAGTGTCAGGGAAAAGAGGGGTAGAGGGGAGAATGGGGCTGTAGATCTAATATCACTTAGAGTAATTTGATGACTACAAATGGCACAAAAATGACCATTCCTAACATCTCAGACACCCTCAAAAAGTTTGGAATTAGCAGATATCATTGTGAAGATGTACTTTCTGAAGTATATGGTCCAGAGGGATCATAAAATTACCTAAGCTTTCCACACTCAAAAGTATTTCCTGTTATTTTGGACTCTCTTGCAGAGAGGATTTAGCAGTTACAAAACACAGTAGATAGGGTGGAAAAAAGAAATAAAAGCAGCAGTATTTTCTCAGTGGTACTAAGAAAGCACTATGCATTGCAGAGTCCTCCTTCCTAGTTCTATGTGTAATTCAGTTAAGTTTCTGCTAGCTCCTGGACAACAGGAAGTGCAAGTGCCTGAGAACTTTTATTTTAAACACTAAACACTATGTTAGCTGCATTAATCAGGCACACGCCAGCACCAGGAGAGGGAGTGAAAGGGAGGAATGAAAGTTTCCAATGTCTTTGATTGTGTTGCAGCTAAAGAACCTTGAAATATTTTATCCTCTGGCTTTACACACTTCTGCCTCTTCATCTGTTATCTCGCTGACAGCCTCTTTGAGTCATCACTCTTGGCAGACTCCTATTTTAATGCTCTTCTCTCATTAGGTAGCAGACTGTTTTCCTCTTTGTCAGACTATGAGTACAACTGAAATCAGTTCTTTTTTTTATTTAATAAGCTTTTTCAACAACACAACATGGAATTCAACTGTCCACCATTTTTCAAGATAATAACATCAAAAAAGTAAAACATTGTTTCATTCTCTTATAGAAATAGAATATCTTGTTCTTTAGAACAAGTGTTTAGTCACTGCACAGTGTGTTCCTTTGCCTTTGACATTTAGCAGCATGACTGATTGATAACTTAGCATTACTTAGGTAAGAGATTAATCTCCAAGTAGATTCAAGAGTAGGGAAAAGGACACATTAAAATTCTGTCTTTATACCTGAACCGTTGTAAATCAGAAAAGTTAAAAATGTCATTCATCAATTTTTATGCATTGACAGACAGCAGTATTTCTTTGAAAATACTAACAGAAGGAATAAGAGCTCTTTGGCCGTATACAGTCAAAACTGTATACAAATATTTCATTCGTATACAAAATACCCACAACATGCCTCATAATTTCTGATAAATGCCCTGTCATCTAAAGAAGAAATTATTAGTATATGGGAACAACGATTATCATCTCATGTAGCATAGGAAATGCTGAACAAGTAACAGTTATATTATCCAAAATTTATGTAGCAAATTTAAAATAATTCCACATTAAAAAAATTCTTAGCTGTTTCAAGAAAAAAAAAAAAAAGTACATTTAACAATATCAGGAAACTGTTTGAGAAGTTTTACTTGCATTTGACAGGGCTGAAATGGAAACATTCCTGTAGGCTATGCTTCTGTCTCAAAACTGCTTAGAAAAAAAGCCCCACATTACCAAAATGACCACGACTATCACAGAGGTTACAGTAGTCATGACATGTTATATGCCAATCTGCTGGCAGAGATAATGTTTCCTTGGATAGTAGTCAACAGGCAGTATGTCAAACTTGGACATGCATCAAGCTTTCCTGGACATGGTTAAATTTCTATTCAAATTTATCTTCTGTTTTCAGGTGCAGCTCCAGCAGAGGACCCTGACTGGCGACACAGACTTTATCTCTTCACCATCCTCTTTCAGGGGATTTTGAGGGACTTCTAAATTAGTGGATCCCCATTTTGTCCCTTTTTCTCTCTTGGATTATATGACACATTGAAGAAATAGAGTGGCACCCTAAATGTATACTTCTGGAATATCTCTTCATATAAATAAAATCAGTCTTTAAATTATAAAAGGGCAATAGAACTTCCATTTAAATCACAATTTAAAGACTAGTTGTTTCTTTACACAGAAGTGGGACAATGGATGAAATATTATGTTATTCTGCAAAGATTATTTTCTAAGCTCTGTCTTCCTCGCAGTATAAAAATTTTTAAAAAAATTAAAATAAAGTATAATATAATATATATAATATAAGAAGAACAAACTGATTAAAGAAATTCAATTCTCTGATAAAAGCTTTAGGAAAAAATCTAGAAAACAAACACATGTTAGAATGAAAAGCAAGCTAAAAACAAACACCTCTTAGAATGAAAAGAATCAATAAGTGAATTTAATTATGTTCTTCAGATGTATTAGCCCATATATTAATATATTTTTACACAAAGCAGACATTTTCAGACATGAAAGCTTGTCATCTTGTTATGTAAAATTCTACCTAATAACATCCTTGTAAATGAAAATGTGTTTGCAAAGTGAGCTATAGTTTAAAATAAAAAATCCAGAAGAGCTGGATTGTTGTACCTTTTGAAATGATGTTTCATTGTTTTAAAGCAAAGAATACTGAGTCATAAAGCTTTAGTAATGACTCAGAGTATCGTGATGCCTCATCTCATTTTCTTAACTATAAATCTATTTGAAAAGGCTTGCCAGAACATTAGATGTGATCCACTGAGTTAAGAACATATTTTATTATCTATTTTGAGAACTAGAGTACGTGTTTGGTTACTACAAGTAATTTGCTCCCATTCCCAAACATGTAATTGAATATAATTAGAACATAACTATCTCCTTTTTATAAGAACATGAAAACTATATTAAAATTCATAATTAGCTCTGAAAATTTGAGAGCCAGAAAATGCCAGAATTACAGTCTACCTTTAAGTGTTTTATGTTTTATATGTTTCACACCATGGATTGAACACTGTCACCAACATTCTGCCCCAAATTAATTCAGTTCCTGAGATGGATGCTATTCACTGACTGTGGAACTATTCACTGCCGGGGTTTAGGGTTTTCTTGTCAGTGTTGGGGGTTATTTTATCACTCACTGTGTGGATCAATGCATTATTAACTGCACATTATGCAAATTATATTAATTTTTTCACTGGCGTTTCCGTGGTTTTCCTATCACATAATTTATCACAATTCCCATCTGAGACAAAAATTACTTGAGACAATTATTAGCACTATTTAATGTATCAGAGATGGGCATAGACAAATTTATGCTAAAACCATTTGTCAGAGACTGAAAGAGTTCATGCATTGATATAAAGTTTTGCTCATTTTAACAAAAACTATATAAAGAAGCTACACCAAAGAAGCTTCCCTGAAGATACCTGACTGGGACTTTGGACTGATAGTCAAACTGCTGATTAGATAAAGAGAGACCCATTGTTCAGTCATCTCAGGCAGAGGGAAAGGTTTGCATCCACCAAAAGGCCAAAGCCNAGGCCACATCCTTGGGACTCTCACCTGAGAGGCAGCTGAGGGGGACTCACAATCCATCAAAGACCCCCAAAGTGTTCCCCAGAGGCCTTGCACCACAGGACTGCAGGTGATGCAACAGATCCAAAGTCTGCTGCAAAAGACAATGGCAAACTCCAGGGACAGGCCTGGACATCACCCCTGGCTTGAGGGTGTATTAACCCAGGGCATTCTGTGCTTTCTGGGGGGACCTTCACCACCAAGAAGACCAGCAGAAGATGACCAATGGAGCACTGCTGGGATCCACGGATTGGTGATGTTTTCCTTATTCTCTCCCTGTTTCTCTCTTTCTGTCACCCACACCTATTTCCTATTTCTGTCTCTCTCTCTCTTATTTACTATCAAATAAACCCCATAGTATTGTCAGTGGCATAGGGTCTCATTTGCACCTTAATTCGGGCAGGGGCATTTCTAAGAACCTTAACATTGAACATGACTAAGCATTTGCACCAGCTGATATTTTTGAAGTTCTTAACAACATAAGAGACTTCTCATGTTCCTAGCATAAATGCTAAAATAGTTTAATTATTCATGCATTCCAGAACCCAAGTTCCATAAACAGAGATATGGAAGACATCAGTGACTACTTGCTGCAGGGACTTTGTTTATGTAATTTTCCTAGCACCACACAGCAAATTCATAGCCACAGAACCCAGACACTGCCCAACTGCCATGGCCAAAACAGTTTCTTAAATTCCCTAAGTGATGTTTCTGAACAGACTGACCAACACTCTTCCAACAGTACCCCAATTCATTACAACCTCTGGTTTATGACTTAGGAAAATTAGTTTGATTTCTTGCCAATCAGTTCAGAGTAGGGTAATGAGAAATATACCCAAGTCTTAAAGAACACCCTCCCCCAGCCTCTCCCTTTTTCTGGGGCTTAACTTCACCCCTGATTTTCTCAACCTCCTCCCACCAAGCAGCACAAGGTGTTGAGGTCAGTTCATTGCATTTGTTTCAGCTGCTCCTTCTTCCTCAGGGCAAGGACTCCTCACACTCTTCCCCTGCTCCTTTGTGGAGTTGCTCCGTGAACTTCTCCAATGTGGGACCTGCCCACAAACTGCAGTCCTTCACAAATTGCTCCAGCATGGGTTCCTCTTCTGATGGATGTGGGAGAAGCTTCTGGCAGCTGCTCACAAAAGCCACCCCTGTAGCAACCTCCACTCTTCTACCTAGCACAATGACTTATTCAACTACCTTAGGAGATGTGGATTCATAGGGTAACAAGTAATGTGTCAGTTCCCTGCTTTCAGTGTCTGCATTTGGTGAATATGAAGCTGGACAGTGGAGAGAAAAAAAAGGAAAAGAAGGCTACAATGCAACGCTTGCTGGATATTGCTGTGGTTCACTCCTTTCAGAGCCTGCTGGCTTTCCAACACTAAAACACACATACATGACATGAAGAAGCGCGATGGTTATCTATTAACATCTGACTGACTGATCGTTATACAGTTGAAATTTCATAGAACATCACTTTCAAGAGGAATAATATTATAAGCAGCTTCACTCAAGACACTCCTAGCCAGAAAAAATGTCTATAAATGTGTACATATAAGACAACATTATCAAAGATCATTTGAAGACCCTTTTCCCTCTAAATCAAGTAATTTGTAAAACCCTTACAAAACAAAACTCCTGTAAAGAAGTCCAGAAGTTAATTAAACACCTGAGCTTTTGACAAATTTGTAGCATTTCTAGACCAAATACTGTATTCTGATACTGCTGAAGATGATACAAATTGATAAATAGTAAAATAACAGATATACGATAAAGAAACTGTATCTAAAATTGCATTTAAGGGAAATAGTCTTTGGTTCTTAGAAAAAATACATGACTCCTGAAATTTGCCATGGAAACTGATGATTTATTTCTATTCATACACACAAAAATTGCAAAACTATTCTTTATTTTTTTTCTCTTGAACCACAGGATCTGCTTTAGTTTAAATGTAAAAATGATAGAGTAACAATTAAATTTATCTTGTGCACTTAAAATCTAGGACAGCCCCTTTCAGGTCTGTGATGAGATCATCTTGTACAGAAAGTATTGCTTTAAGGCCTAAATCTGTGAGATTGAGAAACCCAATCTGCCTCTCTAACAATAGTAAATCTTGCTTAATCTTTGTTAAAACAATTCTGAAAATATTGCAAACAGATGGGATCTGAAAGAATAGGATTTGATGACCTAGAAGAAGATTTTGCATACTGATGGGTGCATAGCACAGTGAAGTGGTATAGAATAACCTCAAGTTTCTAGCCATGAGCCCTCCTGTGTACTGCAAAAATTAATCATGTCGTAGCCAGAACCAGGAAAATATCTAATGAATTTTTATTTTTGTTTACTCCCTATCTTTTTTAGCCAGACTAAATAAAATCTAGATATCTTATGTAGTCTAAGCTGGTATGACCTAGACACCAATCTGCTACAGAATATGAAGTTCAGTCCAACCTGCTTAGTAGGGATGAAGTAGTAAATGGGACTAATGCACTTTGAAAATACAAAAGAAGCAGCAATGCCAAAGCCCACAAGGGAACATTCTCAAAAGTCAGAATTAAGAGCACTGAAATTTCCTGAAGTTTTCTGAAAAGTGTAGTGCTATCCCTGAGTGCTTCAAGTTGGCAGCATCAGCCAGCACCTGGCTAAACCAACAGCACTACCAGTCTGGAGAGAAAGATGCTAGCAGCAAGACTCTGAGAAAAACAGCCAGCTACAATATGAGGCTGTAAAACAACCAACAAAACAATTCATCTGACTAATTGAATAAATGCAGAATACTTGGGAAGCCATTCAACACCTGCATAGTAAGGAAAAAAAAATTCAAAAATTGTTTTAGACCGCTTAGTTTCATTGCAAGAGGAAGATATGCAAATGGATCCTGATTTCTTTTTACATGAAGTGACAATGCAATGCTTCTTTCATTTGTGAGCTGAAACGGCTAGAAGAGACTACATCCACAGAACTCCATCCAGGCTCCAGGCTGCTGCCTTGAGCTGAATACCTTACAGCCTCTGATCCTGGTCCTGCCCAGCAGGCAACATTTCTCTTTGGGGGACAGGGTTTCAGCTCTGACATAGGGTGCATATGGATACAGCATGCTGAATCTAAAGACTGGGTTCCTGACTTTCAAGGGACTTCAGCATGCACCCAAGCATGCAGTCTCCAATCCTGTAACAGCTTCCTGAAGGGGCATCGAAATTTTGTGTAATGTATAGGAGGAGTTTACAGCTCCAAAGAGAAAGTATCATTCTAAGCAGGGATTTTAGTAGCAGACATTTCTGAGACAGATGTTGTGAATCAAAGAAAAAACAGATTTTTATTATTTACCCTAGTATGGAGAGAAATGTCTCCCTCAAACTGGGATCCATGTTAATTTACCTGAAGGGTTAGCCTTGTAAAGGACACCCCTTCCCCTTAGATTTTTTAATAGTCCTTAAATATAAATTACTCTTCAGCACTGATGCCACAATTTTATCCAAGAGCTAAGCAGCTGAAAAAAGTATTGCATATCTGTTTTTAACTTCATACATTAAAAAAATCCCCTCTAAAATGCTTGAAGCAGCTCTTTAATGTTGTTCTTCTTATCAAAAGCAAAGGCTCTTTCAAGATATACTGGCTGAATTCAACTGTGAAATTTTGAACTGTCATAATTTTTCATCTTCTGAATCTATTTGAACACAATTCTCAACCATCAAGTTCTGACTGTGTATTTACAGGGCTGTTAATGACTCTCATTGATTGTATTTTTTTTGCCTCATGGACTCCAAAACAAATGGAAATTTGTAGTTATTTTTAATAGAATTCTTTCCAGCCAGAACAAGTATGCTTGTTTCTATATCAATGTCCTATGGCAAATGAAGTTGGAATTTATTAGTATCACCCCAAATACCTCAAAATTACATGCAACATCCATTTAATATAGTGTGGTTTAAGGGTTTCTATGTAAATGTTATATTTCATTACCTTGAGTTTTTTGCAGAGATTTAGTTAAGAGATAGAGAAATTATCTTCTTGAAATGGAAGGTAATTTACATCTAAGAAGGCATATCTTGTGATTTTCACAGCAGTCACAGGCTAATATTCTTCTCTCTTTCCTAATAAAGCCCCACTAGTTTTACTTTGGTATCTATGAAAATACACAGAATTTATCTGCGGGGCACCTACTCACAAAAACTAATAGAGGACACTTTGGCCACAGCAGATCTTATATTTGTCAAGACAGTTTACTGCAAATGCATGGGTAAGTTACTGGATGAGGGCATGGTGATGGGAAGACACTATAACATATACACAAGATGTTCTCTTATTCACCTTTAGTTACCCTCCTGGGGCAGTGCTGAGTCACAGCATGAAGGAATATTAATTGGAACATGCACAATCAACAGGATGTAAAATTTAGCTTTTATACCACAGCACACTCTCCTATAAATTTCTCTCTTCATACCAAAGCATCACAAGGTTACGTTCCTCCATTTTTCTTCCTTTCCCTCTTTTCTACAAAGAGGAATTGTGCTTGCCACAGATTGTTTAAGACAGAAATCCCAATATGATCTGTGCTCAGCTGAGTTAACCAGGGGCCAGTACCTATTTAAAAAGAAATTATGAGTCCACAGCTGGAGGAACTCTTTCCAAATAGAACCTCTTATATGTTAACTTTGGAGAAAACATCTCAAGCTTAATTGGTTATTCAAGACAAGCTTTTCATTGCTATCCCAGCTCTAGTACAAGCCTTTCCTAGGGACAAAAATATACATTTTCAGAAGGCTGTTACTGCCTAAACAGCATACTAAACTGAACATCCAAACTGACATTTTAATATACTGCTTTTGAGAGTGCATTTGTAAGTACAGTAGGACAACTTCTGTATTTTTCCTTCTTTAGGTAGGGAACATTATCTGTTGCAACAGAACAGGGTTTATAGTCCTGTGTCTAAAGTTCTCTGGAGTGTTTTTAATACTTTTGAAGAAAATAGATTTCGTTCTCTCAGTTCATTTTTAGTGGAGCTGGGCTACATCAGTCTTATTCAAGTGAAACATGCAGTTCCAAATTAAATGTTCTTTTTTGAACTCAACCAAGTCTCTAGTGAA
Organism: Chaetops frenatus; assembly: GCA_013400775.1. Lineage (NCBI taxonomy): Eukaryota > Metazoa > Chordata > Aves > Passeriformes > Picathartidae > Chaetops > Chaetops frenatus. Next base: position 177,386 of record VZTR01026400.1, read on the forward strand.
CAGCAGATTTCCCAAGTAAAGCACTACACATAAATCATCATAATTAATTGGGACATAAGAAACAATGATATTGAACAAGGTGTTGGTTGCATCATGGTGCCAATAACGCCAAGATTGTAGATGTAGTCCCTCGGCACCATTGGCTTAAGAGATGGACTTGAGGATTTCTGGTGGTTCCTTCCAACACAAAATATACTGTGATTCTAAATGAATTGTGAATCTGAACTTTGTTTAAACTCTTGGATAAATGGACATCTCAACATTCATGTTATGGTCGATATAATATGGGAGATTGACTTTAAAAGAGCGTCTATTAAATTTTATAGCTCATAAAAAGCAAGAAGTATCTGGTTTGATTTTACATTCAACTTTCATTTTTCTTCCATCAAAAATATAAGCTACAGCATGAATTTTGGCTGACCTAAGAGTTTTGATATTATTTTTATTTTTATTGGCATTACAGCATAGGTATTTAATAGGTTGGACTTATTTTTAGATCATTTCAAAGCTCTGAAATTTTGTTCACAAACTCAAAACACTAGATCCCACTATATTCAGTCAATATAAAGTATTGTGTATTTCCTGGTTACTACTGGATTCAAATAAAAATAGCCAAATTTAATCGTTCTTTATAAGACTTTCTACAGAAAATTAAAAATTATGAAATCCAGGCATTAAAAAGTGTAGTTTCAAAAGGCCCTTGAAAATGTGGCTAAAGACAACTGGTAGCAGAGTACAGACACAAAAAAAGCAATCAAGTGCTCTTTTCCTGACAAGGTGTCCCAGTCTTTCCCGTCTTTTCCATTTTCATATGTGCTTCTAGATGATGTGATGAAGATATCAGACATGCTGTGATTTCAAGTAGAAATGTGAGCCTTATACTAAAGACTAAGGGCAGTGTCCCCTCAGGTCTTCTCTCAACAGCCTTCACAGCTCCCTGCTCTGTGTTTATTTCTGTTCACCTGGCCACAAACCGTTTCCCATCTGCCTGGATGCATCAGAAGATGTATATCTAAGTTTATATGGTAAAAGGAAGTCTGAGTTACTATTAAGGCACAAGCTGATGTTCAGGACTACCACATTTTCTGGAATCACACATCCCTTCAGCTGCTGTGGGACTCCTGCCACTCTTTTTCTGCCAGGGGTGACCCTGGTCATTGTCATAGTTTTTTGACTGTTGGCAGAAAGCTCTAATCAAGTCAATAGGCTTCTAGTGCAGAATTATACCCTAAAAATCTTCCTGATGACCCAGCATGTGCTGATTTAGATGATGAAAATTGATCTGTATAACAATATTGCATAGTACTACATACCACATTAGAAAAACAAGGGCCATATTGGAATTTTAAAGTTAATAACATCAAAGTTAAGCGTTCTATCATAAGACCTTTGCAGCAAGCTTCAAAATAACATCTCAGACAGACCTTGCAACTTTTTCCAATACTGTTTTGACTAAGGACTGGAAAAAACATTGATGTGTACTGTTCAGTACAAGGACCACACCAGGAACAACAGTGACCTAAGAGAATTCCCTCTGTTCCCTCATCTTTGGCCATAAAAATACCTAGCTTTTACCTTTAGATGTGTTTTTACAAGAAATCTGGATATAACAGATTAAATAGAGCAAAATTCACTCTAATTTGAAAGGAAAGTAATTTACTAGGAAGAAGTGGGAAAAGGAAATTAAAGTTGCTGACTGGAGAGGGGATGAACTCCTGTGACGGCCTCAGCTGAGTGTGAGTTTAATTGGTTCAAATAGAAACATTTTTGATCCTTTTCTCACACATCGATATTCTCTGCTTTATTGTAAGGGCATTTAAGCCACTACCTTTTGAAAGAGACTGATCAGACCTGTCAATACACTCACATTGGTCCTCATTTATCTTGTATCTCCTTTAACCCAGAATGTCTGTACATAGTGCATAGATTCCTCATTTTTTTACTTTCACAAATAATTTCCAGATTTAGAAATCTAAATAGTGATACATGGTAATGATGCATATGTGTGTGTGTATGTGTGTGTGTATGTGTGCGTGTATATATTTATAAATAGATATTTTTTTTATAATACTGAATATCTAAACCTTTAATATAGAAAGGGAAACAAGAACCAGTGTATATTGAAGTTGGTCATTGACAGATGTTTATGTCTAGATGAAGGTAGAGCTCTGTTCCATCCTCACTGCATGAAAAGGCTCATTTAGTCTCAGTGAAGTTACTGGGAAAATCCTCAGTGTGACAGCAGGGTTAAAAACATGTCATTGCAGATGCAGTCTCAAAAAGATTCATTTGGCAACAACATCATCTCTGAAAATGTGAGTAGGTCCAGAAAACCAATATAAATCAGATGGCAGGCTTCACAGAATGAAGAACAGAATTTAATTAAAATCTTTCTCATCTGCATTCACACTGATAGGAACCTCTGAACTAAAAAAATAAAAAAAGAAAATCTGATTTCACCATAATATTGGAGAACATTTGCTGAAGTGTGGCATGTAGTATTTTCCAGAAGAATTGTACTTGTTATCAGCATAATATCCTTTCTGTACTTTGGGCAAATATCACAGCTGCAGACAATTTTGTGTCAGAAGTAATCATTAGGTTTGTGGAGCTGGTTGAGAATATCTATGATGATACCCTCTATTATACAAAAACTTAATTTCAGTAACATTCATGTGGCTTATAAAACATTTTTTTAGCAGAACAACAGTTCCTGTATACTTCATATATTTTATGATTGACACTTTTCTTTTATCTGAGAGTAATTAAATTTCATCACCGGAGTTGACTAACATTTTGACTAACAAATATTGCCAGATGATAAATAGTATGTCTGAAAAGGACAAAGAGAAAAACAAGGATTCCCAGTCCTGTAAAGATAGTCAAATTTAAGAGAATGGATCCTTCTACTATCTATGACTACATGTATTCCAAAGAATTCTAATTTGGTACATTTTTTTCATACTTTTAGAGTTTATCATAGTTACTGTGGTAATTATGAGTGCCTCGACATGTCTTCAAGCTGCTCTGAAGATTCAATGAAATAATTTAAAAAAATAATATTCAGAGCATTGAACAGAATATATATGACAGAGGACTAGTTAGTATGTATGAGGATTTATACAGAGAAATTCCATGCAATGAGAGATATCAAAAGACTGTTTCAGAAGGAGATTAATAGTTAGGAAACCAAAAGACATGAACAGGCATCTACAACTAAAAACAAGAAGACTGCTTCCCAACAAAAAAACAAAACAATATTAAAAAAAAATAGAAAGAAAGTAAAATTATATTTCTGCACAGTTACATTGTCTAATGTACTTTCTGTATCTTTATTATGTCTTGCAAGGCTACATAAAGAATAAAAAGGTGTATAAGTAAGAGTTAATAGCATTAGTCTTGTATTAGAATTACTGATCACTCAGAATTTAGTGATATTGAACATAATTGATTATAATCGAAGAAGAGTTGCAGTGGACAGCACTTTTTAAACATCTTTTTCAAAAAAAATTTCAGAATTCCCTTTGTAGTACCAATTCAAAGTAAATAACACAAAGAAGAAACAAAAACTGGAACTTTTAATATGAGACACACTTCTGAGAACCCTATATTCACTGAATGAAACAAAATAATCCTACTATGGGGATAATAGCAACCTACAGTGTTCCTGGCTTAATAGAATTCTAATAACATTTTTTTAGCCTTCTCCCTAATTTTGAACAGAAAATTATCTATTCCTCTCAAGGTTTTCTTGTCTCTCAATCTTTAGTATAATTTTTATTGCAATTCTTCAGGATTGATTTGTTATTGTTCTATTGTTTCTATAATTACTAAAAATAAATTCCATTTTCATTTATAGAACTGATAGTAATTGCTACCCACTTCTGTTTTAAGTAAATACATAGGGTGTTTTTCTGGAGAATGTGAATATTTAGTCACTAGAACTGCTGCTCAGTGGAGTGGCAGATTCATCATCTCATCAAACAAAAATTTTATGATATAAAATATTAAAAGCCTGGCCCACTTTGACTAGATGAAAATTAAAGGTCTGCAATTACAAGAGGTTATATCATCATGACATCATGCTGCTTCTTTGCCCTGAATTTTATGAAAAATCATCAAAAATGCTCTTTTTCCCCACCATAATTCAAGGACTCAGTTCTTACAATTCCATGCTTGTAACTCACATGGAGTACCATCACCCGAGTTTAAACTTGGAGAAAAACTGTATTGAAAGTCCACCTCTCTTCTCCCATTTTTTAATAAATATTTAGGCAACAAAAGTAATTTAACAAATTAACAACTATAAAAAAAGACCCTAGAAGTAGTTAAGAAAGAAGATGAAGCCTCTATCTACACTCATGCACAGAAGTATACAGGTTATACACGCCAGTGTAACAGAATCCCAAGATGATTAGGGGCTGTAAGGGACTTCTGGAAATCATCTGGTCCAGCTTCCCTGCCAAGGCATGATTATCTAGAGCAGGTGACCCAGGAGCACGTCCAGGTGGATTTTGCGTGTCTCCAGAGAGGGAGATTCCACAATCTCCCTGGGCAGCCCATTCCAGTGCTCTGCCACACTCAATGTAAAGAAGTTCTTTCTCATGATGAGGTGTAACTTCTTATGTTGCAGTTTATGGCCAGTTGCTCTTTATCCTCTCCCTGGGCACCACTGAAAAGAGTCTGNCCCTGCCAAGGCATGATTATCTAGAGCAGGTGACCCAGGAGCACGTCCAGGTGGATTTTGCGTGTCTCCAGAGAGGGAGATTCCACAATCTCCCTGGGCAGCCCATTCCAGTGCTCTGCCACACTCAATGTAAAGAAGTTCTTCCTCATGATGAGGTGTAACTTCTTATGTTGCAGTTTATGGCCAGTTGCTCTTTATCCTCTCCCTGGGCACCACTGACAAGAGTCTGGCACCATCCTCTTGATGCTCAGCTTTGGGAGGTTTGTATGTGTTGATGAGATCCCCTCTCAGTCTTCTCTTCTCCAGACTACACAGGCCCAGCTCTCACAGTCTCTCCTCATACAAGAGGTACTCCAGAACCCTCACCATCTTTGTGGCCTCTGCTGGACCCTCTGCAGTAGCCCCTTGTCTTTCTCATTCTGAGGAGCCTATCTGGACACCATATTCCAGAGATGGCTTCACCAGGGCCATTTCGAGGGGCAGGATCACCACCCTCGGCCTGCAGGCCACACTCTTCCCCATGCACTTCAGGATACCAGGATTGTTTCAAATGAGAAATCTTCATGTGGAAGCTATGAAGAATGTACAGCTGTGTCAATGGAGTTCATACAGTTTTCCCAGGATCATACAATCATAAGAAAATGTTTGTTTTCCTGTGGCTGCTTCTTCAGGGATGGAGAAATCCTGCAGTAACACAAAGCTCAATGGTACAGTTTCTGTGCTCTCACTCATCTAGAGACTGGCAGAAATGTCCAAGTTTGCCAGAAGCTGGAAGAATTTCTAGACAATATCTTTAACCTAAACCAAATAAACTTAGGGACTGCTTCAGCCATCACTAGAAACCACCTTCCAACCTCCTGATCCTCCATATTAATTCTAACAGCTTTCCAGCCAGACTAAGAAAGGAACCCCTGAGCTATGAAACATTTCTAGATTTTTATCAGTCTTCCTAATGCAGAACACCAGTGGTCAACTTGTTGAAAGTCTACTAAAAGGAGGGGGTTGAAAACCAGCTGCCCAAAAGAAAAATAATGTACATTTTAACAAAGAAACAGGTATTTCAACTCTATAGTACAGTAACTAGCAGATGAATAAAAATGAATATGATATATTTAGCATCATAAAACAAGCTATAAAATTGATTAATAGAATATTCCCAAAATACTCTCACATAGACAATATTTAAATAATGATTAAATTCCTGTTTAACCCACAATATTACTAAAAATTAAGTATCATGTTTGAAATAACTAACTTATAAATTGAATTTGTAAAAAGCTTTTTCTTACCTTTTATTTTATTCCTCATGGACTGCATATAAAAAGGCTAGATGATTTTTTTTTTTTTTAAGCTGAGCCTTTGTAAAAATACTTGGACATAAACATAGGATGGTCTTCCTGAAATCCATGAAAACCAGAATGAAGCCATTAATAACACCTGTGAGTTTTAAAATCCTCCAGTCATGATGACAACATGGTTTGAAGATGCAAAATTTTAACATGGAAGACTCTCAGCAATCCAGAATCGACATTCTGCATTGTGGGCAGAGTTAGGAGTGAAAAAGAGACAGCAAACACAGCCTAGGTTATTCCCTTTGTCACAATCTAAGTTACAGCTGTTTGAAGACATAAACGATAAGTCAACTTTACACAGTACAAAGTGTTTCAAGGTTATTTCAGAGCCAGTAGAATCAGTGTCAACATATCTGGGTTCAATTCCACATTAACATGGTTAGTTGATTTCCCAGTTGTGGGACTATCATATCTGAGCAATGCCACCCTAAAATCATGTAGGCATGTTACTATAAACTAATTTGGATATTTCTTCATGTTATTCCATCATGTATATATTGTATATTATTTAACATTTCCTTTCATACTTCTGTGTGTTTGCATTTCTAACATAACTGCTTTAATAAATGCATTTTGAATAGTAAACTAACATTCTTCATTTAAAGATATAACGAAATACAGTAAAATTTATAAAATATTATGCTTGTAGCTTTTCTTTTAAATTTAAAAAAATATTAAAGTTAACTCTGTCATTAAAAGACCTTTTGGTTTGAATTAACGATAGACAACAATATTACTTAGATTATAATAAAAAAATAATCTTAGCCTGAAGAATAGTACAGTTTTATTAATCATCTGTGCTTATTATTTATCAAAGTTGTACTCAGTACAATATGTATAAAGGCAATTGGTGAGGATTGATGAGCTTCTATTTTGCTATCTGTTTATGTGTCTCAGAAATCAAGATCAGCCTTCATCCTCCAAATATCTCATCTGTTTTCATGTAGATTATGTATCCTGCTCCCTCAAATTTTAATTCACTTTATATGCATATTTGACTGAAAGATGAGTTTCAGTTGATTTATAAGCCTTGATGAGGAGAAATAAAAATTTTAAGTACACCCATCGAAACAAATATGTTATAATTATAACAGATTCCTCTGAGAAGCTTTTCCTAATATACTGTTCCAGATGGCAGGTTCCTAATAAGCTTAAAAGCTTCATGGATAAAACCATGGACATTAGAACTGGTACATAAATTGCGTTAAAACAAAGAAGAAAAAAAAATTTAAAGTTGCAGAGGTCAGTCATTACCCTGAACCCTAAGGTTTTAATCCCTCTAAAGCATACAGATAAGAGGACCATCTGCAAACTAATTCAATTTAGAGATGGCTGTGCACAACTAATTCCTTACTAGAAGTAGAAAAATGAACCAAATTGCTTAGAGCAGATAAGATTTATTCTGTAAAACAAAAGAAAACAAACACAAAAAATACTCCTGTATGTTACTGCTTGAAGACAGGAAAGAATGTAGAAAATAAGTAAAAAGATTCCTTCCCTATTTTAAAAAAACATATCAGTATCATAGACAAGATAAAAACAAGGTAATAAAAGTTTTAAGTGAAGAATAATTATAAGAACAGATACTTAAAGAAAGAGGAAATACATTTGCACTTCAAAATTTTGACCAATAAATATACCAAAAGCTAGCTACAAAAAGAGCAAGGGGTCAAAGGGAAAGTGAGGAGGGAGGTTTTCCCATCAAGCAGTCATGGATCTTTCTTCTATCATACTTTGTCTCTGTCACATGTTTGAATATAATCAGTAAAAGTGCATCTAGCTAATTCATCATAAAGACAATGTTTATTAAAGCTAAACCAAAACAAAACAAAATCTTCTGAAGGGAATTAACAAACAGGAATTGCAATGGGGCTGTCAATCCAAGAGGGCGCAGCAGAAGAGCAACCTCACAGCCTTTGCTACCTTATAAATGGATGGTTCAGATGACAGAATAAGGAATACACTTAGCAAGATTTTTGAGGACACTAAGATGAAAAGAAGTGAAAGCAGTGTGGTGAACAAGTGCAAAATTTGAAATTTTATTGATGTAACAGAGATATCTCAAAAGCCAGCATGAAAGTAAAGTAATTGCAGATTTCTTCAATGAATACTGAGCCATCTTTCCATGTATTTTTACAAAAACAAACTTCTGGCAGAAGTCTGCATGGAAAACAATGTGAAAAAAGACAGTTTACATAGCTGGTGTTTTGGAGGGATTAGAAACCCTGTACCTTCTTGATAAGACATATGTTCGTCTCATCTGATAACATAATTCTGAGATTCATCTCAAATAAAACTTTTTAAACATCTCTTCTCTCTGAATATAGCTACTCCACAAAATTCCCCAGAAAACCCACAGAAACACCAGCAAAACAAGGAGGGAAACTGGCACAGTGTTTGTTGAATAAATGAAGCAGATTGTATTGGATCCATACTTGGAAACCCTTCAACCTTCAAAGATACCGTCTCAGAAATCTCTAGTTTGTCATGCTTAAATCACATTTCAGTCCATTAGCACTTTACAATTACGACTTAAAGAGTTTAATTTGTATTTAATATCTTTCCTGAGATTATGATTGTTTCCTTAATTATATGATGATTAAAACCACATCCCCATTTATTTTATAATCAAGATTAACTTGTATGCCCATAAATGATGACTACAGCAATTTCACAGATTTAATGAAGGTAGATAGGGGATTAGAAGTGTTTAAGCCTTAAAGAAAATGGCATATTAATTCCAAACATTTACCTATTCCTAAATTTCTCTGTCCTTACCCATAATAAACAACATTTTAAAATTGTAACTAGCCAAGCTTGAACTACAAACAAATCTAATGCACAAAGTGCTGTGAAAACCAGGCTATCTGCTAAAATAAAATGAATGGATAGGGAATACGCTCTTTGGAATTAGAACATGTTATTTACCTTTAAATTTTTTACAAGTATTATTCAGATTAATCTTATCAATTACCACAGTAATTTTTCTTGGAAAAAAAAAAGGAAAATAAGTAATAAAGCATTTTAACAGGTAAAGTTGCTCATAAATAATGTCAAACAGTCCAGAATTCTGTAAAAACATGAATTTGGGCTCTGGGGTTTAATAATATCATGAAGATAAAAATTTAAAAAAGCTTTTAAAAAAATCTTAAAATATTGAGGAATTCCCAATAGCTTTTCCCTGTATAGACTATAGACTCAAGTAGGTAATTCTCTTACCATGTGACAAAATTGAGAGGTTTAAGAAGAGAAAAAGTCTTTCATTAAATTTGTATCTTGGATGCCAAACTTGCACACAAAGTTCAAAGTCAAGGACTAGATGAGTCTCATTAGCTTTTACTTGAAATAAAAAATAGTTTAAAAACAAAATCACAATAACTTTTAATGGAAATAAACTGTTTTCCATTTCTGCTCTGCTCCAGTGCTCCAGGTAAGAGATGCATGCTAGATTCAGCAGTTGCCCAGCTGGGGTGCATTGTAACCAAATGAAGTTCCAAGGTTATTTCCAGAAAATGTGAAATATTTGTCATAAGGAATGGGGTGAATACAGCATAAATTTAAAAAAAATTCTGGGAAAACAGGGTAAAAGAAACCAAATTAGGACACAAAGCACAGGAAAAAATACTTAGTCAAAGGGTTCCCCTCAGTTTCTCATAACAACACAAGAAAAAGGATAGTTTTGGAATTCACCCGTAGCTCAGGAGAAGTACAGTACCTAGACCATATGCTGTTAGAAATATTTTCTACCTCTTCATATTTGTTGTTATACCAAAACCCTAAACCTAAACAGAGTTGCATAAAAATCAGATTACTGTTGTTCGGTCTCTATCTCAAATGAAAAACAGTAAAAATTCTCTTTCACTTGAATAAGGCCAGAACTTGTGTAACTATTTTCACTTAGGAAGCATAGAAATAAAATAAAAACCCTTTCAGGCAAAGACTAACACTAAACCTGAAAATGGTGTTGAGGCTGAGTATGTTGGAAAACAAAATGAAAATTTTTTTTTTTTACTTTATCCTCACCAGAAGCACCACAATTGATACTACCATCACCACATTTGATTTTTCAAGGTTACAGAGGTTCTTTCTTCTATCTCAGTTGAGTCACAACTGAGATGCAAAGACAGATGGGAAAAAATATAAAACAATGAAATACTTTAACCTTTCTGTTTGGTAACCCTGAGTGTGGCTTTCATGGCAGTTATTTTTCATTATAAATGTGAAAGATCTCAGAGGCTGTAAAGTATTCTACATATTTGCCCCTTGATGACCTCATTTAAACAAAATGTGCAATCCACTAACTGTTTGTACTCATTGAATTCACAGTGTAAGAAGCAAACTTAGCATGGAATAGTTGACATCTACAACCAAATTTACCTCCCTGGAACACATTAATGTACATACAGCAAAACACATTACTGCACGCTATGCTCCACAACACCTATCCTCATACACAGACGAGCAAAAGAAATAGAAAAGCTAAGGCTTTAAACAGAAAAACAAAGTGAAAATATTATTATATTTGACTGGTTTTCATTTCACTCACTGGTATGTACTGATAGAAGAGCAATAGATTGGGGTGCTTTTCAAACCTAACCCTGTACAACTAAGTAAGTAATAATTC
>VZTR01026402.1:2895-51982 GCA_013400775.1 Chaetops frenatus
TGGGAATCATACAGCACTTTTAAAGAAAATTGCTGTTAGCTTACTTATACAATTACATACTCTTGAACTGTTTTCATTTCACATAAATATTACATACTCCTTTGTTAAAACTAATTGATTTAAAAACATTAAATAAGAGGAAACCAAACAGTTTTCAAGCTGTTTCTTACAGGTCTCTGGTAAACTTGCTGCTCATTTGACATGCTGCATGTGTCGTTTTAACAATGCCCCTATGTGTGAGTGTATCCACAGATGCTTTAGGCTAACATGAAACGATGTTCTATAGCTGGGACTGCTTTTGTAGTCCAAATAAAGAAGGTAGTGTTTTTATAACTATCAATTCTTGGGTTATGGAGAATGTCTTCAAATAGAAATAGAAAGAGGTTTATCTTTACAAACAGGTCTCATTCCCTTAAAAGGAAGTTGCTTCTTTTTTCTTCTGCTTCTTTGGAGAACTAACTACAAACTGGGAATGGTTATTGTATGACTCATTTGGGAAGAATAGCTACAGTGTAAGAAGTTCAGAAGGGATTTTCATAAAACCAAACCAAATTATCTTCTGTTTTGGGCACGATAAGGATAGCTTTAAAGAGCAAAATATAAAGAATATAAAGTTTTTCAGAATGCTGTAAATCAACCTAATACTGTAATGTTTTGAAGGGAAGGGGGGAAAGGTCAGAAAAGACTAAAACATTTTCCCCTAGTTTCAGTTCTATAGATAAGACAGAAATCCCCTTTCTTAAGGAAATTTTAATTTACTTTATTCTGGCGTGGTCTAGCCTGGCAGTGAGCTCCTGCATGCACCAAATCACTGACTGCCAAAACCAGACATCCAGCTTGGGAATGACCCCTTACTGAGCTATGCAGAGATAATGGGACTTTCCTGCTGCAGACCATGTGCTTCAGCTACTTGGAAATTCCCTCAAACCCTGAAACTGTCAGTTCAACTCTGCAAAATTACAACATTATTTCGATAAAACAACATTAATGCTGTGCACAGTAGAGACTGCAAATGCTACAAGTAAATATTATTGTATTACTCTCTGCATTGCCTTCCCTGCAATGCCTTAAAGGATGCAATAGTAAAGTAAGGACAGAAAAACTTCTGTTACTGTTTATGATTCAGCATCCTTTCCTTACAACCCTTATCTTAGTTTTTACAGTTTTATAAATGAAATCATGTCTTTAGGATGCAACTTACAGTTCTGCTTCTCTTTGTGCTGCAGCACCTGAGTATCCTGCCTTTCAGGGGGAGAAACTGTGGTTATATCTCATAAAGCAAAGTTTTAACAGGCTTTGTGATTTGTTCATCTCAGGAATTGAAAAAGTGCAGATGCAGTAGCTGGCTGAGGGATGCTGACTGTTTAGCATGTATTCTGTGGAAAACATGGGAAAATACAATTTTTTTCCAAGTTCAGCATTAGCTCTTTGCATATTGCTAATCTAGCAAGAGAATTTTGTAAGATTTTTATTTTCATTCTCCTTAGTGTACATATACTGTAAAGGAATTTGCTGCATTTGTCCCTTGTAGTCAAGGCACGTTCCCTTAAATTTCAGACTATGACGTGGTTTTGGGTTTGAAAGTTCATGTCTAATATTGTCCACTTTTATGAAGTTTCCCAAAGTGCTAGTAGGATTTTTTTTATTATTTTCTCATGCTTGAAGCACTATGAAACTTTTTCCTGAGTGTTTCTCCTAAGATTGATCCAACTGAGGCTCAAGTTAATAGAAAGTGACCAAGTGATTTCAAAGTGAGTTTCACATTTGGAAAGCAAAAACACTACTGTATTCTGGCAAGATTGCTGATGTATCTGAACTCCCATTCCTAGGAATTTTACAGGAAAATGCTGAACATCTCAAATTGCCATGAGCTAACTGCATTTGAATGTTCTGAATATATCTAGAATGTCCTGTATTCTTCAAAGCTAAATTAAAAAAAAAAAAAAAGCTCCAAAACTCTCTGCACCCCACTTCCAGTTTGCTCGTGTTGGACCATTTGGGAATGTCCTGGCCAAGCAAGGTTCCTGGATGTGTCACAAGCACTCAGTTCTTTCTGCAAACCCAGGAATGATGACTCTCTGCTTTACAGTCTAGCCCAGGCTTTACAGAAGAGCTCAGACATTCACTGCCTATGCTTTATGAGGTACCTTTGATGATGAGAGATCTACAGGCACAACCATAATCTACCACTGCAGTAGATGGTGGATAAACAGATTTATGGATTTTGGATATTTTAATGAATTTAAAAATATATATATTTTGCAGATCTCACTTTTAAAAAAAAGTGTGGGGGAAACTGTTGCTGCTGCTTCTACTGTCCCAAAGTGCTGTTCATTGTGGGGACCTACAAGGTGGCTGCTTGGGAAGAGAAACCCAGGGTCCTGCTGCTGGGAATGGGAAGCCAGCTGGGACAGGAGGCTCCTCCTTGACAATAGTCTGGATAGTGCTCTGCCTGATAATGAGGGGAGTGATATTTCAACAGGCTGCAAAACAGAGTCTGTGCCTCTTTTAAAGGCCTACCCTGGACCTGGTTGCCAGGGAGCTGCAGGAGGGAGAAGGCTGGCAGCAGACAGGGAAATAATTCAGCTGTATTCAATTAGAGTGCATCAGTAGAACTAAGTGAACTATTAAAATAAAGTTTCCCTTAATCAGAAGGGGTTATGACCACAGAAATTGGAGCCTTTACAGATTTTTTATACCATATTGAGCTATTAATGTTTTCTAACATCATTGCAGTTGCAATTGTGCTGAGGACGCGATTGTGTTTAGGGTTGCACACGTGGCAGGGACCCACCTTGGGCCCTCTGACATTGGTCACTTTTCAGGATCCACAGCAGGCAGAGATGCAGCAAGGCTCCTTTCCCCACAGAGACTGAGCAGCTGCTGCCTTGGTTTGTGGATCAAAGGCAACCAGAAATAAAAGCATGACAGAACAGGACTGTGAGCAAACCTTTCCTTCCCCCCTCTGCTGAGGACTCCTGCTGAACACCTGCAGAGAGGGCAGTGGTTCCTCTGGTGGAATGGCTCCAGATTTTCCAAATATCCTGATCAAACCACTGGCCAGGATATAACCCTAATCGAGTAGAAACAACCCAACACTTTTCTAATGCCTTCGGATATCCTGGATCAATTTTCCCCTAAGTGCTACCTAATTGATTTAATGAGAGAGATTTTCTTCATATAAAAGGAAGCATCCTGAGTATTTCCTGGATGGTAGATTTAATTTGTTTGGCACTGGTATAGGTATTCATCAGCAAGAAAACACCTAGTTTTAATTTATAACAGCCATTTCACTTTATACTAAAGCCAGAGATTTAGGAAGAAACTGGGTGGGAGAAAGTGCTGCTTGCAACTGAGACAAGTGGGTTCTTTGAGAAATATAGGAGTGCATTTCCCTACTGCTTAGAGTTCCTTGAAAGTAATTTTGTACATAGTTATGTCTAAGTGAAAAATAAAAGTGAAAAAAGTAGCAATACATGGTATTAGTTACAAGAAGAGCATATACTGCAGGAGATTGCTAGGTAATATATTCAGGAGAATAATACAACCTCCAGCAGAAACAACAGAAATACTTACTAGTGTTGAATAAACAAGTACCTTGGCTTTTAGGTGGTATTTTCAAATTATGATTTCCTGCCTAAAAGAGAAAAATTATAGTGAAGATGAACACAGGTTAACAATGTGAAATAAAGGAAACAAGCATATTAAAAATAATAGGGCAGGAAGCAGCATACATTTTGTATATGAACAAAAATACTCCAAAGAAATTGTAGTGATAGTCCATAAAAACGTTACCTCAAACTGCTGTGGAATTTGCAGTTGAGCTCCCATTTCCTTCAAAGGTTGAAAATGACAAGTTTCTGCAGATTAGGGCTCTCAAAGTTTGTGAGAGGCCAATGGTTTACTTTATATTTTCCCTATTGCAAAGCAAATGACTGACAGAGGTCAAGCATACAATTTGAAAGTTAAGTCCCTTCCCTGAGTCCCTTTCCTGTTGCTGCCTCCCCTTACTGCTCCACTTTCTTGGTTTCCAAGTTCTCCTATGCATTGGTTGCCAGCCTCAGCTCATAGCAACACAAATTTATGCACAGCACCACCAGAACTTCAACTTGGTGTATTTTGAAAACCTAAATTTAAACCGACCCTTAACAAAGAAAACTTAACAGATACTTTTGCTGGAGGAAAATCTCCATGTTCAAAATATAAAATATCTTTTGCCTGCTTTTTTTGCACTCAGAAGCAGAAACATAAATTGTTTGAAAGATTATTTTTTCTCTCCAAGTAATACCTTTTTTGGTTATGGACCAGTGGTGCTGACAAATATCCAACTCTTGCCAAGAGCTAAACTACTAAATGTCAATCTAATCCATTTTTGACAGTACACATGGAAGATATGGCTACAGCTGTAAAACATTTTTAGCATGCTCCTTAGAATATCTAAAATCAAAACTGCAAGAGAAAGCAAAGCCAGTTTCAAACCTTGTTGTATAACTGCTATAATTACTTCTGAAAGAAAACAGCCTGATGCACAGAACAAGGGTGACAACAGGTTCTATTAATCAAAGTGTACTCTCAAAGAACTAAGGATGGAGTACAAACCAAAAAGTCAGAAATATTATTCAAGCTTCCTAGATTAACCCATTTTAAATTCCTGCAATGTGAGTGAGAAATCTCTAATATTTCGTGCTCATATATTTTGAGGCATTTGGATGCCAGGACCAAATTTTTAGCTTGGGCCCAAAAGTACTCCAGCAAACTCATTTTAGAAACATAAAGTCTAGTTTTCATATTGATGTGATCAGCAGAACTGATAAACAGCAATACAACCATGCTGAAGGGCTCCACTGGAAGAGCTGGTTCCAGTAATTATTGCAGCAGTAACATAGAGCTGATGAGGGGCAGGGGTGAGTTATGAATCCACACAGAATAGTCCCACATTACAGGCCAGGACCTAAACTTACGAGTCAGATACAGTCCAGTTTTTTTCTGGACATAGTTACGACTTGGGTTTCCAACTGCTGCTCTTACCTGCAAACCTGACTTTTATCACATCTGAGTTGTTGAGTGGATCAGCTCTGAACACATTTTGCAGTCAGAGTCTCATCTAATGGCTCTCTGTCCCTCATCCCTCTGCAGGCTCTGACACCCACAGGTTGCTCCTCTGATTTCCTTCTGCACAGAGAAATGAGCACACCATTTCCACCATTGAATTATCCACTTCTAAATTACATTTGTCTAAAAATCTCTCTTCAAACACCTTGCATTGCTTAATCAACCTAATTCCTAAAGTGGACCCTATTTTCTTCTACCTCTCACTGATTTTCTGGTCCTGTTCCACTATATCCTTCTATATATATCAGCTACACCAACTCAAACATCAGCTGGGTTGTTAGGGTCATCTTTTTGGTCATTTCTACCAGGGGAAACAGTTCCACTGTGCTTCCCCCAGTTTAATGGCACATACACATCTTTCCTGACATTTCCCATTCCCTTCATCTGTCAGGTGTTTTAAGGAAGGGAGCTCAACAGACATGTTTGAAAGAAACCACTCCAGATAAAGCTACTGGGAAGCCCTGGTACCTGATGAATACAAAAGTTCAGTCTGATATTGTGAGTGTTATCAAACAGGAAGGAACAGTAACTGAAATGTATTAAGTGCTTCACTACAAACCCTGTGTGCACAAGAAGATGTAAATGATAATGACAGTAGATTAAACTTGGTTCACAAGCCTTCAAACGTACTCAGTATGACATTTTTTTTCTTTTATGCAGCTGAGCAAATTTACTTCAGCCAGCAGGTGGGGGGTCTAAGAAAACTGTTCAGATTGTAGAATAAGAAGACATCTGTACAGCTGAGAGAGAGCTTTGAAGATATGCCAAATTTATTTGGGGGTTTTGGTCTTTCAAAAAGGTTAAGGCTCTTCTAGAAGAATGCTGATATTACTTCTATTCCTCACACCAAAAATAAACCCCCAAATGAAAACAGCATCAGGGACAATCATGTAAGAACTTTTATGGCCCAATAGATGAGGTGTCACAAAAAACAGTATACTAATGGAATATTGAATAGTTTTACATATTATGCATTCAAACAACCATCAGCTAAATACATCTTTGAAAGTGTTGATATGAAATACAGAAGTTGCCAATTCCCAGCAAAAATCACCTGCAGGTGCTTGCAAATAGCAACATCCTATTACAGTATTCTTCAGTATTTAATTAGGCTTGGCAGGCAGAAGGAAAAACAAAAATATACTCACATTCTGGCAATCCAGTGCAAGTTGAATTTTAGAGCATTAGGCCATGTAACCATCTTGTCCTATTTAGGAAATATTTTTGTCTAGATTTCTTTGTTTGAGTTTGATAATGTAACTGCAAGTTGATCCAAAATGACAATAAGCTTCATTCCAAGTGCAGTAGGAGAACACAGACATAGATGATGCTTCACTGCTTGTCCATAAGGAGGACTGTAAAGGATCTGTTAGGCTCCTAAAGGAAGAAGTCTGTTGCTAGCACCTTTCAGGCAGAACTTGTTAGTATTGATGATTTGCTACATTTGCACACAAATTAGTAAGGTACATAAATTTCAAGACAGCATATCAAATTCTCATACAACATAAATGTTCTACGCATAAAGCTTGGAAAGACTGGATTGTATTCAATGTTCTGGGGAAAAAAAAAAAAAAAAAAAGTTCCTCCTGCACAGCTAAATCCAGAAAGCAAGAGACTCCAGGTGTGCTCTGCAGTGTTTTATGGGCTTGTATTAAGAACATTATGCACTCAGTACAAGTCAGGCCCACACTATCCCACTCCTCAACAGTGGGCATGATAGCTCCTTTGCTTAATAAGTAATAAGTGGAAAGCAATCAGTGGAAATACTGGGAAGGTGTTTGCTATTTTTCCTTCTATTTTCTCTGTCCCTTGCATAACATGAATCTAAATGTTCAGTTTAAGATTTCTAGAGATTCAGATTCAAATGAACCTAAATGTGCAACTATCTTTTGGCCACATCTAAATAATTGCTTGGCCTCCTCCTTTTTCTGATAGTCCTTCCCCATTAAATCTTTTGTGTTAGATGAGGAAACTAAAAATTTCAGGCTTCCAGTACTCTGTTCAGAGTGGCTTTTAAATCTCTGAAGGATGCAAGGGGTAAAGCACTGAAATTTCTTTGTGAAGCCCCACTGGAAGCTGTGCTGTTAGGTCTCCTGTGGCCAGTGTGAGGGAGGTGGCTCCAGACCCACAGAGCCATCCAAGAATCCTCTTTCCTAAGTAACTGGACACAGTAGACATTGGTGCAGCATCAAACAGAGGGCTGTCAAATGTTATTTCAGTCTTATCTTTGAGTTTTTCCTCCTTGGATGAGTTCATCTTTTCAATCCTAACATGAATTTGATATGATTTTTGGCCAAAAAACAAGCTTAGTTCTGTGTCAGAAAAGCCCAGGATAAATGTGTCAGAACCTATTTTCATCTGCTTATTTAAGTCTTCCAGAACAACATTTAAGCCCTTCTTCCCATCCAGAACTATGCCTACCTTGAATGTTTTGTTTATTTGTACTCAGGATAGCTAGGCAACAAGGGAACAAGTACCCATGACCTGGTAAAACTGCATTGTATTAAGCTGTCTGTGTCCAACTCTTTCTAATGTCAAGAGATTAAATCAAATGCAAAATCTAGACCAAAACCATGAGTGCATAGAGAGAAATGCATCATGACCTCTGAGATGCCCAAAATGAGCTTTTGCCAGAGGAAGTGTGTGGTACCTGATGAGCTGTGGCTCTTCAAAGGGCTCTGGCATATGACAGAGCCAGACACAGTGTGAAGTCTGCCAGGCTGAGTGTAAGGTAGGTCTGCCTGCCCCTGTCTCCCAGTCTGGGAACTGGGAGTACTGGGAAACACCACGGAGGGCAGCAGAAGCTGCTTGGATGCACTCATTCAGGTGGAGCCAGATTTATGAGCCCAAGCTCAGGGCTGTGGCTGCAGCCAGCAGAGGCAAGGAGGATGCTGCAGCCAGCTGTGGGAGCAGGGTGAAGTGGATATAACAGAGAACAAATCTGGCCAATTTTTTCAAGCGTGGCTTGGCCTCAGAACTGCTCAGAATCATTACTGTATAATATATTAGATGTGCTTGAACAACTTATATTTCTCGTTTTCTTGGACACTGAAACAATATTCCTTCTTTTCTGTACTATAAATTACTGTAAAATACAAATTGAGATATCCTGTTGATATGTGGGTTTTCTTTCTGGTTTTGTTTGGTTTGGTTGTTATGCCTGGTTTCTAACAAAGCATAACTTTCAGTGCACATTCATGTCAGCAATGGCCTTATTTGAAACAGCAGTTCTTCTCAAGGTGCCTCGCAGGGTGATGACCCTTAATTCCAGGCATCCCAGCTTTGATTAAAACCACATGAAACAAGTTCATCTTTGTAACCCTGCACTAGTGGATTGCCTGCTTTCCTCATATATACAAAAAACCTGTATCAAGACTACCCTAACTCATCTTTATGTTGGTCACGTTTTTTAAACCTTGTCTGTCTCTCACAGTTCGAGCTCTGAACAATTACTACAATCACAAGCATTCCTCCTGAATGAGGAGCAGAATAATTTTCATTTTAAATCCAAGAACAAAACCATCATTTCCTATAAGACAAGACTTCCTGTTCTCTCCTTCTACAGAAGTAAACTGCCTATTATCTTCCCTAGGGTTATAAGAAGATGAAATCATGTACTTCAATTCAGTGGCTGTTCCTGTCCCTCCCAAAAGTAGCTGGCTAGAATGGAGAGGAGAATGAAAAGAAAGGAACATAGAATGCAAGAACAAAACCACAAAGCTCTTTGGGGAATTGAAAATTTGAAAAAAGGGAAAAAAATGAGGGAACACACAACTGCCATCACCAGTGACTGCAAAATCCTTAAAGAGGAACTGTGAGGAACTGCTATGATTTTGTTACCCATTTTAAGACAAGATCAACAAATATGATACAGGGCATTCCAACACAAGCCAAACTACAGCCATATTCACATTATCACAGTGACACAGGGCACCTAAACCCAACAAAAACCACCCTTTCTGAATTCTCTTTCCCTTTGAGCAATCACTACCTTCACTACTGCTGTTTTCTTTTTATTTAAAGGTCCAAAGAAATCTTGTTGTTTTGGCCCCTGTCTTTCTCTCTCAGGCTTTCTCAGATGGTTTATGAAAAGTTGGTGAGATCTTTAATGATCACAGTTTCATGATTCCTATTTGAATACCCACACCCTTTTCTTTCTTTCTAAAGCAGCTGCTCTGATCACAGAGGCCTTGTATCAGTTCAAGTTTTTCAAATTACACTGGAGATGCCTGAATCCAATCAGACACTTGTGGCAATTGAATAATAATGACAGCTTTGCTGCTCCTATCCACATAAATATATTTTTATCCATCTTGCCTCTTCCTGGGGGAAAGAAAACATCCCACCTAGAACTTCAACAGATAAATAAATCAAGCATTTCTAAAGTGTCAGCAGATCCCCAATTCCAACACTGTTCAACACTTTCCAGAGGAATCCAGAGTGAGTATAAAAGAGATTAAATACTGTGTGAGTGATCCTCCAATATGATAATACCTAATTTCTAAAATCTTGTTGTTGTTTCTGGCTTTTAGTTAGCAAATTAGTGCTGATTGTTTTCTTTTTGAGACCACCATACATTGTTATGTGCTTTTCTGACTTTCATAGTGTATCCATTGCAATAATAATCCATCTCTAAACCAATGTAGATTATTATTTACAGCACATAGAGTAAAATTTCGTGCTCTGAATATATTAAGCACAGCCACAGAAATTATCTTAACTACCTTCTCACAAAAGTTGTAAAACTCTTCTTTAAAGAGGGAAATGCAGACAGAGGATTCAATTGAAAAAACACCAACCAAAAGAGAGACTTTCTGATTTACCTTCTCTCCATAGGTGTGTTGATGTTTTCTCAAGGTTGTGAAGTACTAATTACCCCCAAGGCTAAAAGCAAATTCCTCATATAATAAATCTGAAGCATAAAGCAGCTACTACAGCTACTATACTTTGTGTAAAATCAGTTGATCCTGTAACAGTTCAAATTCTGGCTGCAGAAATACTTCTGTTCATTGAATTATGAGACAGGAACCCATTATGAGCCCCAGAAAGCAATTCAGTCTTACTAATTTTCCATCCGAACTTGTAATCTTGCCTAAACATTAAGTTCAGGATTTAAAAAAAAAAATAAAAAGAGCTTTAAAAAGAGAAAAGTCATTTAATACTGTTTCTTAAATTGTGGTTTCACTTTCTGTAGGAAGCAAATGTTCCTGTGGGGATCACCTGAAGGAATGCCAAATATCCATAATAGACTTCAGTACTGCATTTCATAGAGTAGTGCAAACCTTTTCACAAATAAGCAAGCTCGGAGGAGCTTAGCTCAGTTTCAAATAAGCCTAAAATTGCTTTGTTGTTTCTTCGGTTTTTATGTGGAACTAAGTGAAACAGGGCAATTTAATAGAATTTTGCAAGGAGATTTGTATTAGTTCATTTTAATTCAATTACCAAGCATATAAGCTGTATGGACATACCCAGAGAAAGCAAAATTAAAGTTTTCACAGTTGTGCATGGGACTCAGAAATGTGAAGCTATAAAAGCCACATACTTCAGAGTTTATAAATAAATGAAGGACAAGTGTTGTCTCTACCTTCCTCTTTTAAACATCTGTAAAAAAAAAAGCAAATTTATCACAATATTTGATTTCTTAAACATTAGGGTCAGTTATTCTTATAGAACAAGCATCTTTGCATGAGCTATACATAGAGAAATTGTAAAATGTACAGACAACAATATATGTGCTTGTGATCTGGAGATATAAATAAGCAACCAACAAACACGGAGCATTCTGCTGTGCTAATGTAATGAGGGAAAAGGTTTCTCAAAAAATCTTGGCAGATGTGTTTTTCAGATCTCTTGGGACTGAACCTATAACTGATAAACACTGATTCCTATCTACTCTCTCAGCCAGAAATGGCACATGACATGCACTAACAATAGTCATAACGCAGCAGAGTGCTCAAGCAAGTAATTTGTATAAATATACATCACTTATACAAGAGCTATCTGCTTGGGCTCAGATCAATGCTGATACAGCTGGCTGAACCACAACACACAGAAGTGTTACACAATTACAATCCTGAAACAAAACATAAAATAGAGCCAAGAGAAGTAAAAGTTCCTGTATAAGGATTCTATTGCCACAAAAAGGAGGTTTTCATAAGACTGTATGAGACTACCAATTAATGCTGGTGGTATTTGCTATACAGTTCCAAAGAGAAAATCCTCTCAGCATCTAAAACACATGGATCTTTTCTTTTCTTTTGCAAGAAAATCATAACTTGGGTTCTATCTTTAACCTGCTAAATCGACTTCAAATGACAAACCTCTATCTGTACTAAAGAACAGGACAGAATAGAAAGCACACAGCAGCCTCACACAGGCCACTGGGGATATGCTGAGTCCCAGGGACAACAACAGTGGAAAAGGTAGGCTTTTGCAGCTAAAACCTGCAGCCAGGCAGGTGCAGATGCTTTGTTTCCCCTGCCTTGAGTTTAGGCATCCATTCATAGGATATGTAGATGTGGAAAAACAGTTATGCCAGCAAAATTTTTTTGTAGACATAGTCCAAACCAAATAAATCAACTGCCTGGAGACTCTGTGCTCAGAGACCTGGCACTCATCTTCTCCCATCTTCTAGAACACACGTAGACATGATTGTTTTCTTTTTTTGTTTCTAGGAGACGTAGGTTGAATAATTAAAAAAAAATATCGTGTTGAATACACTAAGAGATGACAAGGTATCTTGAGAATGAATATGTCCACATAAAAGATAAACAGAAAAAGAGAACAGAGCTTAGTGAAGGAATTTTTAGCAGCAGGAGACCATAGAGTATAGGTAAAAATATATAATGATAAAATGGTAAGAGTTAATAACCTTAGCCTTGCACAGAGAAAAAAAAAAAAAAAGAGATAAAAAGCCTGAGTCTTGTTAAACTTTAGAAGTGTAATATAGATGTAAAGCATAAAAATTATTGCCCTCGTCTTACACACGTATCACTTTCTACAGAGTTCAAGCAGTGCCTTTACATCAAAGAGAGCTGGAATGAAGCCTGGTCTGGCAGCCTGGAGTCAGGCTGAGCCTGAGTTCCCTGTGGATTTATACAAGTGCTACAGCCCAGAGCTGGGCTGGCATGGTCTGGTTGCCAATCATCAGTTTATCTTTTAGGGTAGCAGTGATGGAAACTCAAGGGCTGGGCTTGAGCAGAAGCTCAGCAGTCCCCTGCACACATGAGTTGTAAAGCATTGCTGAGGATACAAATCCAGAAAATCCTTCCAGAGGATCTTGCACCACTGATCTTTCCAGTGCTGAGCAGCAGAAGGGCAGAGAAAAATGCATGCAGCAAGTAATGCTAACTGCAGTTGGTTTAGCATAGAAAATTGTCAGGATGGAAGCTAACACGAAAGCTTAGAAAGAAGAGTTTATAGTCTCTAAATGGAAGGTGAAATTGCTATATAAGGGGTGGATTCTGTTCCAACTGTATCCATTGCAAGCTCTCCCCCACACTGTATATCTATTCATATCTGATTTACCTGGAGAGAAAAAAATATTAAGAAAAAAAAATCTCCCAGAACTTCTAGTGAGCTAATGAGGACTTTTGTACAGAATGACTTCAGAGTTTTCCAACTTGCCTCACTCTTTAACATGAGTTATGTTTAACATGATTAATGCATTCCCTTGCTATTTAGCTTCAGTATACCACAAGGAACCAGGTTTCCAAACTAACTGGATCCCATTTGTTTGTGACATATTTAGGCAAGAGTTTCCTGAGGACCTTCTTTTCTTGTTCAATTTCCCATATTCCTAAACCTGGTCCTCAAACTACTGAGATGCATTCAGTACAATTTTCTTACAGAAAGAACACATTACTTTTGTCAGTTTGCACAACTACTTTCACCTTTTTGTGGAGGATATTAAGCATAGTAAACAGCAAGGGCACACTCTCACAGCAGAATATGAGCAATTTTGATTGGAATTAGCATATATTTTTCTAGCCAGCTTTGGAAGAATCAGCACTGACTCAGGTCCAATTACAAGCAGATCTGTTGGAAGCATTTTCTTTTCAGCAACAACATTAGTCATCTGAAAATGTGTGTGGGTGTCCATGCACTTATATTTTTCTATACTTCATAAAGGCACTTTCCCCTTTCCCCGATAGCTTTAAGCGGCAATAAGAAAGCAAAAATGTCAATAAATACCTTTATCATCATGGTAAATCAGCTATTTGAGATCAGGGAGATCCCAGTGCATTCCCTGATAAGGGAATTACATAGCATGGGCAGCAGTGCTAAGACCATCCACTGTAATTATAGAACATTAAAGTATGTATTCAATGTTTATATCTGTTTACCTTAAGAACACATCATAAAAGAAGGTATTTGAGGGCAAGGTATGGTCTGTGGAAAAAATAACTCACTTTGCCATTAGATAAAACCAACAATCCAAGCTGCTTAAAACAGTAAATAAAGGTCCACCTAAAATGTGATACCCACAGTCTGTGGAAAAAGGAATAATTGTAAAAATGATCTCTTAAATCTGTTTTATTTTGAGAGTTCAGGATATGAGGAAATTCATATTAATAACATCCTTTGTAAAAAAAAAAAAAAAGAAAAGATATAGACCATGAGGCACATGGGATTGCCGTGACTCTAAGTTTATATTTTAGGATAATGCTCTCCAAAGACTCTGAACATTTCCTTGCTTGGCTTTTTTACAGTAAGTATGCTGTGAGATTTCAGGCTGACCTTTAGCTTTTGGAAATCCCTGAGTCTGTGCTTGCAGAACAAGCCTGCACATTTCAGCTAAACAGAAGAAGGAAAAACAATGAGGAATGTTTTGTTATGGGATAGACTAATTTCTTTTAAACAAAGGAAAGACTGCTGATTCAACAAAATATAGCTAGAGATGTGTTATGTGGAAAGCAGGAGAAATGTTTGATCTGGCAAGCAAAATTTAAGTAAGGGGACATTTTTCTATGTCTGGTTGACAATGGTTGCCATTACATAGAGGGTAAGTGGAAAGATGTTTCTTTTACGCTGCCTTTTCTTGGGTCTGCATTGCATACAGCCCCCAGAACCAGTGCCTTTTCCAGCTGCATGCAAAATCCAGCACATTATCCTTTATGAGGCAATGGAGTGGGCCATCTCATTTACTTGTTGGGTGCAATCTACTGTGGAGGAGCACGTAACATGCAAGAAAACTGTAGGATCATCACCATCATCATGGCTGCCAAGCTCCCTGCTGGAACAGCCCTTGCAGCTTGTCTCTCTCAGGCTGTACTGTGAAGTAGAAAGGGGTAACACAAAGGTAATGCCCTTTGATCATCTCCTTATCTGCAGGGAGATGTGTACCAATGCCCTAATCAATACTCATATCATCTAAGCTGCTTCTTAGGAAAAAAAATCAAACCACAGCTAAAAGTGCTTTTATTAACAGTGAGCAGCCTCAACCCTCTTTTGAGTTCTCACAAGCCTACTTAAACACAATTAAAATTAGAATTTCATCCTTTTTAATTCATTACAACCCAAATAGCTTAGGCTGAGACAATGCCAGTGGTTTCCAGACCCACTTTTCTCTGTAGACTTCTTTAAGGGACTTTTATAGTGGGAAATAAAACTAATGTCTTGTTTGTTCTCATATTTGACTGAGGACAGTAGAGTTCCAAAAGAAATACAAGAGTTATTTGTTTATGTTAAGATAAAGCCCTGATGGAAGATGTCATCTTATTTATGATTTCTCCCATAAATTTAGTACACTCAGAACCAGATGCTTCTTATTCAGAGTGATTAATTGTAAGAAAGCTTCTTAATATCTGGGTTTAAGGTTTCTCACTTCATTTCATTTGAATGTGAAAACAGACAGGAATGAGGTACAGAGAACAAATATTGTTCCAGAACAAAATGGAATAATTTTTCACTTCACAATCTGCCATACTCTCAGCTCTTCTAAGCACAATACTTTGGGGTAGTCAGAACTGGTTTGAACTCCTCATATTTCCTTTGGACATTACTGAAATTATTTATAATTTAAAATTACTAGTGCTTTGAATGGAAAAATTGACTTACAGAAAAATGAGAAGCAGGGGTATAGAAAAGGGAAGTCTGAGGACCTTAACAGTAACAGGAATTGTGAACTCCAATGCCTTGTGTGTGTGTCTATGTTCAACTTAGTTGATGATTTCCTTGCCTTCCTCAGCATGAGAATTAGAGCAGATGAACCATAGGAGGGCTGTGCAATCCATACAGCATAGCATGCTTCCAAGTATTCCTTCCTTTTAAAATGTACCAGAAAGCAAGGAATAATTCAGAATTATCATCAAGCAAGGGGATAGTCTGATAAAAGCAGGTTAAAATAGGGTCTTCTGAAGGTGGTATCACTGAATGCAAAGCTTCTGTAATGCCCAGAGGGAGAGAAGAAATTGCTGAGAAAGGAAATAAAAAAGTAAAAACCAAACCACTCTCAGAATTTGACAGGAAACTGAATTTCCATTTCACTACTTCTTCCAGGTGTATCTTCAAGTATAAGAAGTTTTTATGAATCATGAACTGCTGCAGTCTTTGTAATGACAACCGACATAATTAAGCCAATTCCTTCTAAATAAGGCAGTCATCCAAATAACATTGATTTCTGCTTTATTGCAAGAGATTTTGAAAAAACACATAAATAACAAATATCCAGCTGTACTACAAGCAAGTATTAAAAGAAGAGTGACTGGTGTCTGATAAGAATATATCTTGCATGTTGCAAAATATTGTTGTTATATGCTATGCTTCTTCCATTCTGTTCCCTTTCCCTTAAGGAAAACCTGGAGAACAGATCTAGATGAAGCATAAATCTCTACATTAGTCATAATTAATTGTAGGGAAAGATTTTATCATTGTATGGTCCACATGTATCTGTATATACTTGTGGGGCAGTACATAACATTCTCATATTTATTGCTCAGAGCTGACCCTATAGTTTAGACATATCCAAGGACTTTCTACAAGTCATTGAAAATGAAAATTTCCTGCCATTTTGGTACTTACTAGTCTGAATAGGAAGCCAGCACAGCTGTTGTGACACAGTGCTCAGAGCAAGACTAGATGTAGCAATTGATTGAGAGATAGATAGTAGTGCTAAATCAAATAGCTAATTTCCTTACATTACCCATGCCAGGAACTGTTTGGGTTTCTTCCATCTCACTGCATAAATACAGTAGCAAGAAGAGACTTCCCGGAAGTTTTTTTTTGTGTGTGTGTGCCTGTTCTGTCCTCAATGTTTCAGTCTTGAGCTGCTCTTTCGGTGTGTGGGGCCCCTTCAATACAGATAATTCATAATGAAGTACTCTCCAAATACAAGTTGAACAAGCATCTGCAGGGGATTAGGGTGACGTCAAAGCCATTCCAGATTCTCCATATTACATATGAGCTTCTTGGTTCAGGAAAGAAATGGAGCACTTGTTCATTGAGTCATCCAGCCATACTTTGGAAGGTAGTTACACTCCCAGTAGCAAAAGGGATCTGAAATCAGTTTTGCCAGATGAGCCCAGATAAAAGGCCTGATAAAGGCACTGGGAGCTACAGGAGTCTTATTTTCCGTAACCAGACCTTGTCACGGTCACCAACAAGTAGAGTAACCTTTTCAAGATGATTGCAGAATCCTCTCTAGCACAAACTGAAGCTTCCTGCACTGACCCCAGAGGAATGGGAGAAATCACATAATACACTCTCTTCTGTGGCTGCTGCCCTCTGGTGTGAAGTCAGCCTGGGCCTTATGGAGCCTCAATTCTGTCCTAAGGTATTCCAAAAAGGAATGCATTCTTCCTCAGGCTATTACTTTTCAGACACACAGGTAAAGTGGCTCTGTGTTTTCAAGTATTCATGTTGCAGGCACTCTTTCTCTCAAAAATATGTCTAAGGTGAACCAAGGTTGTCTGGGGCACAATTCAAGACACGTTCCTGTGGGCCTTTTCAGTTCCTGTGGCAACCCCACATTCAGTCAGGTCCTGTAGACAGGGCTCCTGGCTGGTTTTCCCCCTTTCCCATAAGATTATTTAGGTGGTTGCTAGCATTGGGCAGAGACGTGTGGGGCTGCTTGAGCCTTGAGAGGTTATTACTCCAGTGACTGGAGCTGAAACACCTCATATCTACCAACCACACTGATGACCTCTTGCAATTGGGCTTTGTCAAAACCTCAGTCACCATAAATCAGGACTTGTGACCAGAGTAAGGCTTCACTCAAGAACCACTGACACCAGCTTCTAGCCCAGAGGATTGAATGAGCATAGCCAAGCCCTGACAGAAATTTGCTTAGACTCTTCTAAAATCTTTCAGTGAAGGAGTTTCCAGGACTCCTAACTTAGCAAAATCTTTCACTGTTCTCAAAAATACTGAATATATAAGCCTAAATTTTCTTCACTGCAAAGTTGATTTCTTGCCGTTTTAAGCCTACAAACAAGAACCAAAAATTTTACTGTCTTCTTTATAATAGTTTTCTGCTGTTAAGAGGTTAAGTCCTCCTTCCCATCGCTTTACTTGTTTTTGTGGGGTTTTCTTTCTAAAACAGAAAGACTGAACACAGTAAATTCTTCCCCAGTTTCCTCATAGGTCATGCTTTCTAACTCTTTGAGCATAGTTACTGATCTGCTTTGGACCCTTTCCAATTTGCCCATGTCTTTCTGAACTCAACAGGGTACTCACAGCACCAAGTAAAGATGAATCATTACCTCCCATGTTCTGCAGATTGAGCTATCCTATTAATGTGGCCCAGGATCATGTTTCTCTCTTATCCTAAGGAAAAAATCCAAAAGACAACACAAACCCCTTACCACCTACCTCCTGCCCCAGGCTTCCCTTACCCAGTTTAGAACCAGACTAAGCACTCCCCAGAACCTCTGTAGTTGAACTGGTGTCCACAAGACACTTCTTGATTCATAAATTCCATTTTCCAAGTGAAACAGTTTGTGTTACTCTAACAAATTATAAAAATTCACTTTTTGTCTTGCCAGATCATTTTGAATGTGCCTCTTTTACAATGCCAACAATCACACCTTATGGGCTTTCATTAGTCAATTATATGTGTATACTGTTGCTTCAGTGGGGGATTAATGAAAAGAAGTAAGAAAAGGGCATCCTTTACATTAGTATATAACACTGCTTGGATGTAGAATGCTACTTTGTTTAAAAAAGAAAAACCAAAACATTTTCCACAGGATCTAACCCTGCAAAGTCAGACAGTAATGACAAATGCCTTCAAAGGCTTGTAAGGAAATTCCTTCCCTGGTGTCTCTGAGTACATTAGTAGTTTTCTAATCAAAGATAGAATCTTCTGGCAATAAAGTGTGGTATGCTTTGTTTAAGGAAATACAGAAACTCACAAGAGATCTGTCAATAATGATAACAGCCAATTTTCAGTCCCATGGGGATACTTTCCTGCCTAGAGAGGTTTGTGAAAATTCTCATGTTCTCACATCAAATAACACGTGACAAGACAGAGAAGCACAAGAAATGCTCTATCAGAATGGTCTTAGTGAGGACAAAAAAAAAGGTTGAAATGTTCCTATCTGAGCTAGATCAAACTTGTGATTCTTACTGTTAATCTGAAGAGATTGTAAAAGTAGATTAAGAAGTGTGAAAATGGTACAGAAGAATATGCAATGCTTGGAATGTGCAATACGAATGTGCTTACCTCCATCAGAAATTATGTCTTTTAATAAAGCTGCTCGAATATTTCACATCAAATTACTCCTCTGTGCAAAACTGAGTTTTAAAGTAAATAATTTTGGGCAGCAAAGAGTTTTAATGAGGGAAAGTCCCAAGCTTTCTGGGTTTTTTGATTGATTGGGTTTTAGTGGTTTGTGGTTTTTTTAACATCCTCAGCCTAACAGAACAGATCTTTGTGTTCATATTTCACTTCTGTCAAAAAATATTCAGACATGGAAAATTACAAAAAAAAAAAAGCCACCCACTGCTGTAGCTGCAGCTAATATTTTTTGTGTTTGTAGTACTCCTTTCCCTGAGTCTTAATTTTGACCTGATCTCCTTTTCCTTTTCCCTTGTCCTTGTTTCTCTGCTCCCTTTAGCAATATATCAAGATAACAACATATGCAGTGTAGCAAACAGTACTCTGGCCTGCAGGTTAGAGTCACTTAGAAAATCATCTTAGTTTATTGAATTGTGCCTGTATTAGCTCTATTAAGTAAAATTAAAAAAAAATAAAAATCATCATGATACCTATACATGCAATTTCTTGTAATTTACTTTAGGTATATCCTACACTGGCCATCTCTGGTAGGGAATGACCAGGAAGTGCGATTGTAAGAAAAGGGAATAATAAGTTTTCTATAAGCAGAAATATTCATTTCCGACAGAGCAGACATTTTCATTTTCCTGACACGTGGATTTACTGCCCTCTGCTGTTTGAGACAAGCACAGAGCAGTCAGGGAACAGATTAACTTCAGCTGTAACACACCACCACCTGATCTCGGACACCTGTAATCAGAAAATAGCAGTCTCACCTGACAGAGAGAATTCTACTTTGCACTGGTAGCAGAGCTTTCCACTAAAATGACACTCCGTTATTGTGAAGGTCTTTGTTATTATCTCATTAAAGTAAAGCTACACTATATTGCATTGTACAAAGGGCACAGCTTGCAT
Source organism: Chaetops frenatus (assembly GCA_013400775.1). NCBI lineage: Eukaryota > Metazoa > Chordata > Aves > Passeriformes > Picathartidae > Chaetops > Chaetops frenatus. The sequence goes on from VZTR01026402.1 coordinate 22,640, forward strand.
GTGTGCAGCTAAGCAATAGGAGAAAAAAAAATCAGTAATTATCAAAACAGATCACATTCCACCACCCTACTTTTAAATACCTAATCTGGCTAGTTCAAAGAGAAATTTGGGCCCTCTGGTGGTGATCAACCATATAAATGGTGATCCATATAAATCCAGAACTATGAAAAGCTAGATATAGCAGTTCAATTCATCAAAGTAGGATTTTAATAGTGCCGGTTACGTTATTATAGGAATGCTTTATGACAATTCCATAAAATTTTTATCATAATTTCTTTTCTCTATCATAAGAAAACAAGGATAGTGGGGTAAAAAGCAAAAAAACCATCTCATGTTTCCCTGGTGTTTGTTACATATGATGTTTAAATATTCAGTTTTAATGACAAACAATTATGGTCACATGCAACCAGACAATATTTAAAAGTACTCAACAGAAAAATAACTATTTAGCATTTCCCCTCAATCTCATTTCTTTTACCCGGTTTGTTTACTTCTTTCTTGGACACTCAGAACACGTATCACAGCAAATACGTTTCAAAACAGCTACACAAAGGGACTCCAGGAGTAGTGAGATGTTTACAAATATTTTGGAAATTGGTGGCTTTTCAAATAAATCTTTATCCTTAACTGAATTCAGGCTTGTACAAACACACGCACAGTGCAGCTGGTTTTTGTAATATTGTGCATTTTGTGCAGCTGACTTAACCTTCAGCTAATAAGAGGAGGCCTGAGGAAATCATTGTAGAATCATGACTTACAGACTGATGGTGTTTGTTTCCAGCACAATGCTGTTGCTTAATCCCATTTGTCTCCTACAGCAGCATTTCATTAAGAAGATGCTGCTTCTTTTGTTAAAGTGCTTGGGCTCACTATATCATTACATGCAGAATATGTTACTGTCTGATGTGACTGGAGACTACTGAACCCAGAAAACAGAAGCGTGCTTATCTAGAGAGGCATAAGAGAGAGACACTGGAACAAAGCTTAAGAAAAAATGACAGATTCAGTTTATACTGGCACCAAAACTTTGCAGCTAATATAAAAAAAAAGTTTGCAAATGAAATATAAATAAAAACCAATTAAAATGATCAGATATGTATCCTTGTACTAACCATTTCAGATGATCCATCGATGTTGATTACAATTTCAGGTGTGATGTTGTGTCTCCCTGGTTTTCAGGATTTTCAAGTTTTTCTTTGACATACCCAGCCAATGTAGTGGGAAAAGCTCAAGTGATGCAGGATTATATGCCTTGCTGTAATCAAACAAAAAAGAGATCTTGCCTCAGCTAATACTTCTCTTTCTCAGGTCCAAAAGTGAACCTTGGAGCTTATAGTTCTTTATTATTGCCTTGGAATAGGCATATTTATATTAACATATTTGTATTTACATTCTACAAATGGAAATGCTATGTAATAGATTTACGTCATTATTTAAAATGTAGTGTTGATCAAACAGAAACATTTAGTTATTTAGTAGTTATCAGTTCTGATCTCCCTCTAGGGAGCAGCTAACAAAATATAAACAAAATCAAGTGCAGAACAGTATCTTACGAGTGCAGCATGAAAATTTCAGTGGAAATCACACTGAAGAAGTTAATTGAGAATACATTAAGTAAGAGAAATGACCGACTGGATGTATAACATTAAGAAATAGCTTGTCAATATCATAAAATTTCTGTGTTTACTGTTAAAAGCGAGAAGGAAAAGTTTATTGCCACCTGAATGCACATCAAGCAAAAGCCAGAGTTAACTACTAAACCCTCAGCCAGTTGTTTGCTCCGGAAACAGTGTGGGGATTTGTTTAATCCCAGAAGGAAACTGTCCAGGAACTGTGGAAAGACAGTCCGGGATTCCTGCCTGGAGACAGCTGTCAAGGGGATCGAGTAAGGGAACGCGCCTTTGCGGCAGGGTTCGCCGGCACAGGGGAGACATTTGTGAGGGAACAGGGGACAGCCATGGGGAGATTCCCTGGGGGCTTCCTCAGGGGAAGGGCAGAGGAGCCTCAGAAGGAAGAGGGAAAAGACACTTCCGACTCCTGCGGCGGGTGAAGGGCTGCTTTGTATGGAGCCGCTCCAGGAGTGACTGTGACAGTACAAAAGGCCTTTAGCAGAACGGTATTGCAGAGTTACGGCCGCGTTCCCCAAGTTTTTCAGGAATAAGGCCTGGCGATTCCCGCAATTCCCTGACGGCGGGTCGGCCCTCAGCGCTCGCCGCCAGGGGGCAGTGCGAGACCGCGAAAAAGCGCGGGAAGCGGAGCCCGCCGCCGCTCCTTCCCTCAGCTGGCTCCCTCAGGGGCAGCCCCCAAACTCCGGCACAAACAAGCGCCAGCTGGGCCAGCCAAGTCATCCGTCCCCGCCCTATTCTCACACTACTGCTAGTAATTAAAGCTTGTTTCACCAAGAGCTCTGCAAAGGTGTGTCCCAACGCACTTCAACTGCTTCTCATACTGGTAGTAATAAGCCAGGATCTGTATGTTGTATGTACCTAAATCCACATCTAAATGCCGGTAGGTTATTTCTTTTGAATAACAAATATCAAAGTAGAGAGTGTTATCTCTCCCGCTGCTCCTGGCTCCGTGCACTGGGTGGATGAAGGAATTTCCCTTGTCCAAGCTCTTCAGCCATTGCTGCCTGTGCTTCAGCTTTGCCACCAGCTAGCCTGCCCTGTCCTTCCTTATGTTATTGGAATGCACACATTACTTCCAGCTGCTATGGGTTTTTTCACCCCTCATTCAGTGTAGCCGTTCCCCATTTTATTCACCTGAAGCCAAAGAGGTTATGTCGCACCTCGCCAGACAATATAAAAACAGAAGTAGAAACCCCAGGAAAGTTTAGACCAGCATTATTTCAGTCCCATCCCCAATTCAGAATTCACCACAAGAGCTGTGTCAGTACGGCAGAAGTGAACCCAGTGTCCTTAATTTAGCTCTGTTACCTCATCTAGACTCAAGCAAAACCAAACTGGCCCCAGCTCCTGCTCACATTGGCAAGAGCTGCTAAAACCAGTGTCACCTGGGCTGCCTCAGAAAGTCCAACCAGACCAGAAGCCCAACAGCTCCTCTCCAAACTGCAGGAGAAACAACATTGAGAAAGTTAATTGAGAACACAGTTTCATCCAGTTCTGAACAGACCTTTTTTCTATCTAGTAATACAAACCCAGAGATTAGGGGCAATGGAGTTAGTTGTTTTCTGGATGATTTTAGGTGACCAGAAAAAAGGCTCCAGAAGAAGGTTCCCCTGCAAAGCCAGAACTTGAGATACTCTTCCATTTTGCTGTGCCTACTATTCTGAGCCCACCTGACCACTATCTCTGATGGCTTTCCTGCAGCACCCATTCCGTTTAGGTGCACCTTGTACTCAGGATAACTAATAGACCTGTAAAGGTTGAGTCTGTAACATCAAGCTTTATTTAGTTTCCCCATAAAGGAAACGATGGTTATTTGTGGGTTTTCCCTAGTGTTGTCATGTGTTAGCATAGGAAGTTGTCTTTTGGCACCAAACTCTGCTTGGAACTATCTCTTACTTCTTGCATCATCACTTTAGATCAAGCACCTTGTCTGACATTTTTAATGGTTAAAGCACTTGTTTCAATAATTTGAGAGAGATTAGAATATTGAGAAACAAATACTGACTCTTCAGTTTTCATCTCAGTTCCTTCTCACCCACAAAAGACAACCAAGTGAGAATATCTTTGTGTTTTCCACTTTTACACAGAATTTTTCTTCACAATGGAGTCACAAATACTCTCATCTATTATAAAAAAGTAATGGTCTCCCCAGCACAGCCTTTGAGTAGAATCTCTCTCTAAAAATAGAAATGTCTTTGACATTGAAGCTCCAGGCAGCAAGGAAACTGTTGCATTTCAAGCTGAAGCTTTTGGAAAGCACACTGTCTATTTTCTTTGTGAGTGTCCCACAAATGTCCAAAATGCACGACCTGTCCTGTTGTGAACTTTGAGCAAACAAGATTTTGTTTGCAGCCAGTGCTATTGCAGCAATACCTTCTTAGAAACAAGCGATGAAAAAAATAGATGCAGCACTGGCAAAAGGTGCTGGATTTACAGCTCTGTAAAAATAACACTATTTCTTTCCCTTCCCCACCACCAGACACAACTGCCAGCTTTTCCCAGACTGCCTGACTGGGCACGATATCCTGAGTTAAGCCCCAGACTTTCACTGTGGACAACAGGACAGATGAAAACAAACAAGCAGAAATCTCAGACATCAGGGTAGCAGTTTTCCCAGTTCTCAGGCAGACATTCCCCTTGGGAATACACAGAAAGGAAAGAGCAGGGGGAACACAAATCCTCTCCATCCAGCTTTGGAAGATGTTGATGACTTGCTCTTACTAAAGTCGCAGACAAAGCAAGGCAACTCTGCCAGCATGCTGGAATTGGAGACTGTAAGAATAGGAGGTCTAATTCCTGGAGGCACTAAGTCCAGGAGCATTAGACAGAGCTCAGCACCTCTCTGCCAGACTGGCCTCAGACACAAATGTGCAAGGGCAACAACCATGGACTATTGATGTGGGAGCCAGAAGTCTGGCTCAACTTCCACAGTTACTGATGGATTAAAACAGCATTTCCTCAGTGACTGACTCCTATCCATTTGCCATGCCAAAATAATTCTTCTTCCAGCACTGTAATATTCCCCTGGCAGCATATCTAACATGAATTTGAAAGTGCTGGTATTTCCAAATTACAAAATGTGAGTACTGGTCTTAAAATCTGAATGAGGAGATGGGGATATGATTCTAGCCTACCTTGGGAGAGATTAATTCAGCCTTCAGTGCCAGGGCAGATCTCATGCTCTACTCATAAGATACTTCTTTTCTGGTTGGTCCCACACTGGAAGTCTGATACATGACCTTACACAGGATTTTATTTCAGAGCTGAAAGGCAGACCATGAATACTAATCTCTGTCAATTTTATTAAAGCTGCACAAGCTGTCACATGTATTCAAGGGCTGCCTTCACAAGAGAGGGCTAAGGGGGTGAAAAAATGATCTTTTCAGTAGAGATACTTATTCCTATTTATAATTATCCTTGGTTAAAGCCACTTCAGATCAAGCCACTGAAAAAGAAAGATGACGGGGTGAAACCTTGTGACGGTTTGCATCAATCCATCTATCTATTTTTTAGGGCTTGATAAAATGATAAAATTAAAATTAGGCAAATTCTGGATATATTCTTTAAAAATTAAGTCTCAGATAAAGAAATCTTCATGGCAGATTATGGGCTTTAATTTTTTGGTTAAAAGGACAGGTGAAAAAACTCGCCCATTGTTGTTGCCCAGGTGAATGAGGAAGCCTACAGAGGGAACACTTTTGTCTCTTAATTCCCTGGAGGTTTTGGAAACATCTCTCAGGAATCTCTAGCCACCATTTCCCCCATCATTAGGGCTTCCAGCACAAGCACAGAAACCTTGACTCCTCTTCTGGGAGGAGAAGTAGATCATTGACCTCCCCTGGCAGGCTTGGACATCCTTGGTGTGCATCCACCCTCAGAGCTGTCATTGCCTCTTTCCTGGCCAGTTTTATTTGAGTCACCAGGGAGAGGTGAGGCTGATGAACATCCAAATTTCCTGATGAGTCACTAAACAGGAGCTGCCCAGGACAGCAGCCAGGCAACACTGGAAGGCCTTTACATGAACCTACGTGTTGGCGCTCACAAAACATTCACCAGCTTTGGCAGAGATTTTCCTCCTAAACACCAATGTGGGTTGGCCTGGGACTGCCTCAGTTTTAAAAGGTTTCACAACATTACACCCTAAGCATGAGGAGGGCTAAGGAAATTAAAAGTCTGATAATTGATTCTGCATGTTTTCTTTGTCTGCGTGTTTAAATTGTGGGTCTTGGGAGACTTGTCTGAAACTCTATTTCATGGCTAAAGCTGCTAGTCAATATGAATTTGTCCAATACCTAAGATATAAAGAACTGAGCAATTAGAGAAATGTCAAGGAAGAGTGAAAATTCAATGAAACAGGCAGTTTTGAAATTTGTCAGTAAGAACCTTGCTGGAAAGTAGGGAAGCTTGAATCTAGCTGACTTATTTTAGAGAAGTGAAAGAAATAGATACAGTTCAAGAAAGAGCGACATGGTGGAGTTTCATGTGAAACCCTCGTAAATAAATCTAGCAGATTTCATAGAGGGCCACTTTCTTCAGACTAATTCTAAGTTCTATTTAGTTGAACAGTCCAGCTGAAGATGACCACAAGCACTGGGAGCTGGAACACAGCCCCTGTATAAGAGCTCTCAGCTGAGTTTGGGCCACTGTTTGATTCATACCTCTCCAGTGACTTGGAACACCGTGCTTTCCTCTGGAGATTATTTGGCGTTGGGCACTTTGCTTGTGCATAACACAATAACTGTTTAATGTACATTATCTAGATGCTGCCTTTACCAGACGCTCATGTTATTTGGTTTCTTTGAACAGTCTCTCTCATTTGTGCTAACAGCCACCAAAGCCCCCCTACCCTGTAATCTGAGATCTGGCCCAGTTGTGCCGAGCTTTGTACACACAGAAAGCTCCCACAATAAACACGGTGCCACTGCTTTCTCCACTGGGAGCCAGGCAAAGCTTCCAGTTACCTCTGCATGATCCTGCTGGTGTTGACTGAATTGCTGCCTCAGCAGTGAGGCAAGTAGCAAGAAATACATCACTGGGCACACATTTCAGGATAACCTTGACATCACTGACAGTGATAGCTACAGCCCTCACTGAAACAGAAACCTGTAAGACGGCATTTGTTCCTTCTTGCTGCCTTTGCTATTCCTTTCGGGAGGATGATCATATGCCGTGCTCATGTATTTGCAAGCTCATGACGTAATGTTAAGGGACTGTAATAAACAATACCATTTCGGGGAATGGACTGGGGAGACTGAACATTTTAACTGTCACTGGAGTAGTTTTGCTTTAAGGATTAAATATGTTGTCTCAAATCCAGATTTGTAATAGGAACCCTCCTGCCTTTCCTTCTCTGTCTGTTCCCTGTTCCCCCTGCACCAAGAGAATTTGGGCAGGTGACCAGTGGAGTGAAGATGAGACAGGGGAGCCACACAGAACAGAGTAATTGATACAGGATATGAAGGTAGGAATGAGTGGATTTGACGAAGTGCACACCAGTAAACCGAGTGGCTCATTTGCCTGCCAGCAGGATGGACTTACAGCCTGTGTGTCACTAAGAAGCCAGTCATCCCCCCTACTCCTACCACCCCAAAAAACCCTCACGCCCCTTGTGTCCTCCCCCAAATGTTGCTTAGTCTGGAAAGGCAGGTCACAAGTCAAGGCATCAAATTACACAAACATGCTTTGGACTAAACTGGGGAAAGTACAAAGACCTCTAGCAAACGAATTTCTTTTTTTCCCCCTTTTTTTAAGAAACAGAAGGGTTTAGTTACTTCTCAGGTATCTTTGCTGTTTTCTCCCAGCAGCCACAAGTGTAGGCTAGAAATGTTCTCTCTGTAACAGTGTGCATAAATTATATACCGTCATTCTCTCAGCACCACTAGCAGGTAAGTACTTTCAGGTGGCAGGTTTTGCTTTTTACCTTTCATTTACCTGTGCTTTGACTGCAATTTTGGTATAAGAAAACATCCCCTTTTTCTACTGGAAACACCCAGTGCATGTTCTTGGGACAGTACAAACACTGCAAGCATATTGCAGTTCCTCTACTCATCAGTGACAAGAGCTCAGCCCCAGATTAGCCAGTGGATATACTTATCGCAAGAACTGTCTACTGGAGCACTTCACACAGTGCCTCCAACTGTTCAGCAGCAGATAATAAAGACATTTTAAACCTCTATTTATTCTCCCTTAACCTTATCATTACAGAAATTCTAATTTCCACGACATAATGTATACTGCAGTTAAAGACTTTTGATTCTACCTTTATACTAAAGCATTCAGTAAACGTGCATTATTTTCTCAATCCCAAAGAAGCATTGACAATTCATTATCTCTCTGCATGGGGGGCAGTGGGAAGGAAGAAATTAAAATGTAGCTACACTCTTCATGGAGAGATCAAAGTTGGTCAGGATTTAAAAATAAGGCAGGAAGCATAGAGCCAGTCACTGCTCAAGCAGTGGAAGAAGAAAAGGAGAATGGAACTAGAGCTGACAATGCACAGCTACCCAACTGAAAAGCAATGGCATCATTCCTCTCCTTGTCACACATTCCCCCATAGCAAAAATTCACTGTAAAAAGGTAAATCAGCACAACATTTTAGTTTTGACACAGGAGCTACAAGTATGCAGTAGTACACCCCAAGAAAGGCTATGCACTGGATCTGTTGTACAAAACGAATAGCAGACTTTAAGTGCTGTACACCCAAGCTCACTGTTGGGAAATCTGCTGCGTCGCCAGCATACCAGATCAATATTTCAGAGGTCATTATCTCATCCCTTCTTCAGCTGCTAACTTTGGATTTCTGCCAGAAAAAGGCAACCGCCAGTAAGATGATACAGTAGTACATTAGGCAAGTCTTTTGGGAATTTGAGCAGGCTTTTCTTTTCACTGAGCTGAGTCTGCTCTCTGGGTCCAAATGGCACAAGTGCTCTGTCAATATATAAATGGCCAAACAGGTTCTGTAAGCCTCCCATGACAGAATGTTCTACCAATCTGCATTTGTCAATTAGACCCTGAAGAGAACTGAACCTTCATGGAAGTACTTCTGATGTTGTGGGAAGGAGGAGACAACAGTCACGGAACTGATCCAGAATCAAGAAGAGTGATTTCACATGTACAGTGCAGCAGAAGAACTGGAGAAAGAGTTAATAAAGAAACAAACAGCAACTACCTGGTACCATCTCCCCTCTGCAAGAATGTCCCATGAACTTTTACATGAGCAAACCATGATTAAAGTTCTGCTTCAGCTGTGAGTTGCTAAGTAAAGCCAGAACCTTTGCAATGGGATCAATGGATTTGAAAGTTAAAAAGTACCTTTGTTTTATGTGGCTTGGCATCTCCTATTTGCCATAAACTACTACAATATTACAGCAGTGCTCAATTTTTCCAGTGATGATCTTAGTGATAATAAATGGCAGCACCCTCATGCATTCAAAGAGTGATATCCTACCTCACCTTCTGGAAAGACTTTTTGAACATTTAGTAATAAAACTATGTCTGGACATACTAACTATTTTCTCCTTTGATGTCTTTAATGTTATTTTGTCTCATAACCCATTTAGAAAGATAATTACCTTTATAGACAGACATGAAAGTGGATGTCTCTAGGAGGTTTCCCTTAAGACCAGAAGGAGAAAAGGGTGGGCTGAACTGCCCAATTAACAATATTATTATCCTGCTACTGGGAAGAATTCGGTGGGAGGAAATATTCTGTGCTTACCTTACAAGCCAAAGATACTTCATGATTCAAAGCTTCCTCTCAGGAAAACCATTTGGGAGATAACTGAGAAGCATCTTTGTTTAACTCAGTTAATTAACAGGCATTTGCATTGTCTCACTAGTCTTGCTGTGTAAATCCCACATACAATCCCCAAAGGAGGGGACACAGAGACTTCAAGGAAAAATAAAAAAAAACTATTTTATATTCATATTACCTGTATTCATATTATCTATATCTATAGTAGCTAAAGTCACAGCATTTGAGCTTTAGCTCTGGGGCAAGGCTCCTCATTGCATTCCTATATATTCAGAGGAGTTAGGGAGGGGTTAGATCTCACAATCCCAGTGAATTTGCCCTGTCTGAAGCTTTTACATTGTGGCTTTTACCCTGACTGATTCTGAAAGAAAGTAGCTTATCTGATAGAGAAATTCAGTCCAGAGAGGATGAGAACTGGAATCAGCTTGACACCAAGTCTCCTCCAGGCAGCACAGATGCAAATAGCTCGAGCCACATCACGCACAGGCTCATGCTCAAGTACAGGCATGGATATTGAAAGCAGACTGAAATTTGGTATGCCAGCCCTAAAGAGGCCCTTTATAAGATGCATGCATGCAGCCATCATGGAGTCTGTATAGAGGATACATCCACACAGGTAGGTCATCCCACTCCAACCCCAGTCAATGACACTTATCTCAAGAGCATTTCAACCCCATCTTGCTCATAATGCAATCTCTAACCCCTGTCCTGCCAAAAATGCCTTCAGCTTAGACCAGAACCTGGTATTTACAATTAATTTATGTGGATGTAAAGCCCAGACAGGAGTTCTAGGCAAGAATATTTCCTAATTATATGGCTTTTAAAACCTCTCAAGGCACTCCTCAACTATGCTACCATTACTCAGTTAAATCTGCAAGTGGCTCAAATTCCCTTCCTGAAGATCTGATGACTCTTTCCTCTCTGCTCATCACCATCTGTCTACTGACAACTACTTTCTCCTTACATACATATTAAAAGAGAAAATTTAGAACACAAAGGTCTTCCAGTTTTCCTCATGTATGGGCATTTTTTCCTTAAGACTCATTATTTATACAGCTCACAGTATAACTCATGATGACAGTGCTTGGGAATGGGGAAGAATGTTAAGCTGGGAGTATGTTTGGGTGTTCTCATTTTAAACCTGACTTAAACCCCCCCCCAGAAACCTTGGACAAAACAAGGGGACGTGAGCTTGTCCCTTCATCACCTCTTCTGATTTAGCAATAGCAGTGTTTACCAGCCTGGAGTCTCTGAGCTATTTAAAGGATCTGTGGAGATCCCTAAAAAGCCCAAGCACATTAGGAGGTAAGCTTAACTTACTGTACAGTCCTTCATATCTAAACCTCAAGAAGCTCACTAACTGAAGGCTACTTTTCTGTCTCAAGGTCTCCTGCATTCATAACCATTGCCAAAAAAGGCTCTAGAGCCTTATTTATAAACTGGGTCTGAATTAATTTGATTTGTAACTTCATTTTTAATACCCTAACTTCATACAAGTTAAACTACTAATACACTAAGAGTTGTCCCTCCAAGTGCTTCTGCTTCCTTCTGACAGCAAAGCACTGTAAATTGTTCATTTTATTAGAGTGACAGATAACTTTTAAATATATTTAAATACATTTACCAGACACTACCTTTCCTATAGGGTTTATAATAGAAAAGATTAAGTGCCTTTTTTGGTGGATTTTGGGTTTTTTAAAAAATACTGGCTACAGGAAACACTGATCTTTGATCCCTGATCCTGAACTTCATGACTAACAATTAGCCAATCAATTAACGAGAAAAAATAACTTCTGGAAAGTGTAAGTTAATGTCTGATAAAATTAAACTAAGTAGTGAATACATCAATTTTTTTATGCTGGCCTTAAACGTATCAGAGAAAAACACATTAGCCAGATAAATTTATTGCAGCAATTAACAGGCAGGCCTTTAATTGTTGTAATACTAATTTGTACTTAGCTAAGTGGCAAAGCTGAGTTTCACCACACTTTGTGTACTTTCACGTGTAGTACTATCTGCCACTTTGTCAGCAAGCAGAATACCACTTCCTTTAATTACTTAGATTTTGGATCACGTCATCACTTCTCCTATCTTTTCAATCACTTTGAATCACCACCTCTTTTATGGCCAAGACTAGGCCATATTCAAGTCAGTTGACTTCATTGTTATTTCTTAATTTTTATTGTAACCTATCTAACTTGGATTCTTAACTTAATTATATTTTCTGCCAAAGTTGAGGTATCTCATTATATCCAGAAAAATAGATTTAGAAACATCAGAACTGTATTCAGGGTGTCAAATGTTGGAAGTGTAAGTTGCTTCTTTTAGGGAAAATATTACTTATGAAAGCAGTACATAAAGACTTGCTGCTTTAATATTAGTACAAACAACAAAAGCACAAGCAGTGTCTCCCCAGCCCCACTTTCCTGACCCTGATACCTGTTTTCTCTGTTTCTTTACCATTTCATATCTCTGGCAATACAACAGAACAATTTAAAAAACCTAACACAAGGCACATTTAAACAATGCCACTCTAGTAGTTAATAGTTAGTTCTACACAGTGAGGGTACTAATCCCAAGATTTAGGTTAATGATTATTTTTAAAAGGCTATTTAATAGAAATTTCTTAAACACATTTCTGCATCACTGATAACATCAAGACATCAAAGGGCACAGTTTGCTACTGTAGTAAAAACTACTGCTTTAAAAGCTGGCTGGTAGTTGGGTATGAGAAGGTAACATTAATCTGGGGAATCATTATTCAGTAAGGGCATAACAGTAGCCAAAGGACGTGTCCTTTGTTATTGGTGTTTAATCACCAGTTTAAAAGAAAACCCAAAGTCACTGCTGGTAAAGTTTGCAGTTGACATAACTAAAGTAGTAAACAACAACAAGAATGGACAACTGATCTACAGAAGTCCCTTGCCTGGTAAGCCTGGCTGTTCTGGGCAACATTTCATCACAGCAGAACACGGGGCCAGCCACCAAAGACCCAAACCTAACACGGAGGACACACACGTAAATAAGGGTCACGAGAACCAGCTTTGAGCCTGGAGGGCCAAGAACAGCTCAGATGAGGATTCAGGAGTCAGACAGGATATTCAGCTGAATAGGCTCTTCCAGAGGCGACCCCTCAATGAAAGAAACTACTCTGTCTGTATGAGCAAGGGATCTGAAATGGCAGGGAAGGATATTTCCATTACATCTAGTGGCAATATTTCCTGTTCTGCTGTTTAAAAGCTGCTGGCAAACTGAAAAAGGACCAGTGACTAGTTCTGAAAATGACTCTTGCTTTAAATTCAGAATTTGGCTGTGCAAATAGATGTATAGTTTAAAGCTACATAAGCCTTATTTTATTAGATAAAATTTTAAGCTACATGGATTGTGCTTATGCTCATATTCCTCATTTCCTCAGATTGGTTGCTCAGTCAGGCTATACCTGATGCACAGCACTTAGACACCTGTCCCAGATAAAGATTTCTACTCTTAGCTCCAAAATTAACTAAACTCCAGGAAAAGATTCAGATACACATCATTCTTCCCAAAAATCACTGGTAAAAGCAGGATGATGAAACATCCTAATAATTCTTTGTTGTGCAATTAGAGAACCTGGACTGCAGAGTGTCCTTAAGTCCATCTGCCTCACTTTAAACTACAACTCATTGACCTTGTTACCAGGTTCAACATAACTCAACTCTGATCTGCTTATTATAGGGCTCAGATATGCACCCAGAATCATCAGCTGGTCAGCTGAGCCCCAGTTGTTGTCTGTGCATCCACTTGCAGCCACAACAAGTGACAGGTGCATCTACTCCAGCTTTTTAGCTTCGTGGGGATAACATTTTTTCAAGTAAACTTCTCTGTTATTCCTGATTTACCACACGTTGCTTCGTAGCATGGAACAGGTCAGGGTTGTAACTGGAGTGCTTTCAGATGAAATCAAGAGATCGAGTTACTTGGGAAGGAGTCTCCAGTGGTTTAAATTAAAAGCACTGCAGCATACACAGAATGAGGGCTGGGCACTCCCATTTGCTTTCTCTAAAAAATACCCCTTTCCCCCACACTCACATGAGCACAGCCACTGTGTATCCATCCATTTATTCTTTTTTCACTGGTTAAGAAGCTGCCATATGCTGTGGCCCAGCAGCATCCCACAGGCACCACCAAAGCTCCTATCCTACTTTCCCCACATGCCTGTGTCTTTGGGAGGTGATGTCTCGCCAGGCCAGCACAGCACCCAGACCTTGCTCACTCACTGTTTCCACCTGAAGCCTTCACAGACCCTCCTGAGCAGCTTCTGGACAGCCCCCAGTCCCTGCTGCCTCTGAACTGGAGCCAGGGAGTCTGGATCCCCTGGGGTGCTCAGATAACAGTGAACCCCAGGCTAAATTCTTCCCACAGCAAGATTCTCCTAAGTTAAATATTTCTGTGGATGTGAGGAATTGCTCAGCACTTGACATTTTAATCAGCAAAGGGCACTCCTGATAGCAGGAAATTCTGGACACAGGAGAAATCTGGGAATAAGAAGAGATTACATACTTCAGGTATATTGAAAAATAAGGAGTCCTGACTGAGGGGGAGCAGGAAAGCAGTAGAGGCAGAACCAGCCTGCCTGAAAGTGGGGTGGAGCTCTTCAAGGTGCCCATTAGCAGCTGTATCTTGGCATGATCAGCACTGACAGCACCAGCTCAGTTTTGCTATGTTATACAGGTATTGCAGGCATTGGAAAAGGAAGAAAATCTCTACAAGTATTTTTTTTCTCGTAGTGAGATCTCATTGAAAAAAATTATGGGAAAACCCACTTTTTCTTCCTAAGGAAAACTCCAACTCCAAGTGCACAGGAGAAACAAGTACCTGAGAAAGCCAGGGCTGCACTATGAAGCAAGAGCAATCACCAGTTTTGTAAGAATCTCTCCTGCTTTTCAACCAAATATGTGTTGCTTTGAGTTTCCAAGAACTGGATAAAAGTTTCCCACTCTCTCCTGTGTGACCAAGTTGTATTTCTGCTAACAAAGGCAGCTGTTGTTTCCCAGTGAGCTCCTCAAAGGCTTTCTACCAAAACTTCCTTTGAGAGAAAACTGTCCACTGAATACGTGTTTTACCAGGAAGGTTTTTCTTTCCTCAAATCTTCTTGGAATTTTGTTGTTGTTTTTCTGGGTGGGTCTTTGTTCTTTATTGTTAATTTATTTATATTATTTTTCCCAGAAATCTGAAAAGTTTCACTTTACATGAGTAAATTATTGATTCATTTTTGTGGGTTTCCAGTGAAAACAAATAAACAAAGCCAGAAACAATTACAGCATGCCTGGCAAAGCAGTCTACATACTGTTGAGTAAGTGGGTGTTATGCTGAGGCTGAAATAACACAAATGACCCTGGGATATTCTACCCCAGAAGCAACCTGCTACAATTTACCACACAATCTGCCCCTGCCCATTTTCTTCTGGCTGCTCTCTCCTCCCTTTTATTATCTCAACAGAAACACCAAAACAAAAAGGTTAATACTGAGGAGATTTTATATAGACATTGTTCAAAACTGGGAGATTTTTTTTGCATGAAGTTTCAAATACCTCAGATCTCTCAACAATTCATAAGGCAGAAAAATGGACTGAAAGAAGCTTTTAAGAAGTTTGATAGGAAAATCAATTCTCTTGTCTGTTGTTTTCTTTTTAATGCTACCAAGGGGTCTCTCAGACACTAAATAAAGAAAGAAACAAGTGTTCTTCTCACAATCTAGGTATCACATTATGCTATTTCAGAGTTCACAGGTTTCTATAATGGCTGCTTACAGATTTTCTGAAGAAGGGTCACTCAAAATTCTTCATGGCATCTACATTAAATATTTCTATCCAGGCCTAGGATGTCTTGTAAAATTTTAATAGCATACTCTCCTATTTAAAAAAAAGACAGCTACTAAACCTCAACCCAAATCCTAGCTCATATATGAAGCAAAACCTTCTGAACATTGTCTAAAGTGTCATTTCTTCCCAAGGCACAAGGATGTTTATGCTCTTGTCTAAGGGGAGATAAACAGAGCAGCATACCACTCCATATTTGTAAATGTTTACTTTGCAAGGTAGAAACTGGCTTCTGTATGCACCAGGCTTCAGTTCCTCCACTGCTCCAAGAGCCATAAAGTGACATATGGGAATGTGTAAATTGAACCAGCAGAGATAGATATGGTGGCCCTGCCACAGAAAAATGTGCAGTCTTACTGTTGTGCCCCACATCATCCTGACTCCAAGGAACTTCCTTTCTAAAGTGCATCTTAGCTACCAGCCCAGTGCTTTAATAGAAAATCTGGGACAATTCCATGAGTCTGCAGGGCAGTTCCACCCTCAGATCCTGGGTATGTCAGAAGTAGCTTCCCTAGACTCAGTAGGGACTGACTCTGCTACTGTGAGTGTGGTGGAAATGCTACTTCTCTAAAAATTTTCAAGAAAACACTACGAGAAATAACAAGGGTAACACACTGAACCAACAACGGGGTACAGGATAAGGCCAAAGTACTCACACCAACAGGTAGAACATTGAGATCAAAGAACCCAAGGCCAGCCCTTTTATGTGTATGTGTCATTCTAAAATAGACTCCTGCGAGAATCCTGGTTAATATAACACACTCTTTGCCAAATATGTACTTTAAAAATAGCAGTCAACTGTACAGCATACCTTGAGTGGTGTTAGAGCTGTCTAGGTTTTGTTATACAAAGACTGTGATAAGTTATAACACACTGCCAGTGGAAAAAGGAGTGAAACTGCAAAAACTGAGCTGCAGAGGATTCTTGAATAAGAACTTAACAGAGAAGGTTACACCATAACAGGCATGCTTTAATAAATCAGGGCACTTTCTCACATGACTAAACATGGATTTAGGATCTCCAGGGATGCACATGCTTATAGTTTGGAGACTAAAACTATAGCTGGGCATCTAAGGAAAAAGTATCCAGCAGGTAGATACAGATACCCTGCCCAGAGAGGCCTGAATTTACACACTTTTACAATCTCAGTGCAGACTTCAGCTCTTAGTAGTCTTAATTTTCAGAGAAACTAATGAGGGGTTTTTTGCATTTCTGCTAAAGTGGGATCAATTGGTTGTTGAATGTCCCAAACTTCCACGTCTCCCAGTTTCAAAAAAAATAATCCAGCCTGTTTGACATCTAGCTCACAAGTTCAGTAAAGCAGAAGGTTTTGTATTATTATTGGTCAGAATAGTATTAATCTAAGCTGAGACAGTTATTAATTGGTCTTACCATACATTTGTTTATGATCAACATTATTGATCCTTTTGCACAGACAAAAGTATGCTGAGGACACGGTTGCTGCTGTTTTCAAATGAACACTAATTGTGCAATTTGGGATTTGTTTTTGACTCGTTGTAGGTTCGCAGCAAAAGCAAAGCAGCCAAGGCTGGGCTGTGTGAGGGGGATGAGGTGGTGTCTATCAATGGCAAGCCTTGTGGAGACCTAACCTATGCTGAAGTCATCGTTCTGATGGAAAGCCTGACTGACGTCCTGCAGATGCTTATCAAGAGGTACAGCAATGCTCAGGATGCTTTGGTGCAATTCAGTGAACCACCTGGAAAATGCTGGCTTTCAACACACTCATTTTACAGACTTGTACTGAGAGGTTCTGATAGTCCTGTTGTTAATGTCTGTAACTCTGCTTGGGTGGAAAAGGGAGGGAAGACAGAGGATTTGAGCTGAAGGAATTAATGCATATAATTTGAACAGCCAGGGTTAGGCACAGAATTTTTAGTACAGTCTCCAAATGTAAGTATTAATACTTGCAAGGTGTCTACTACCATATATGCATACTGCAGAGCCTTGAGTTCAGTTATTCTCTCCACCCCTTTGAAGCAGTGAAGTGTTGTTATTCCCCACAGATAGGGAAGTGAGGCTTACAAAAAACAAAGGCTCTATAGATGGAGAAACTGTGTTGCACAGATATGCCTCGATGATGACATGGCAAATGGTCTTCTTGGGTGGCAAAATGTGTTAGTAGTCAGGAGTAGGAGAGGGTCTGGAAGTCATGAATTCTATTTCTGTAGCTGTTATCACCTCACTAGAAGAGTTGGGGGAAGTCACAGCTCTCTGGGTCTCAGTTTCTGCCTTTGAAAAATAGTGAGAGTGAATTTCAGTTTTCTTTGAAAATGCTTTGAGTTTCTTAGGGCAGAGAAGCTTCATGCAAACTTGCAAGCAGCCCAGCTCACTGAACATCAGTCTACTCCAATGCCAGCTCTGTAATTGCCATCAGTGCAGTAAGTGCAACCTGAGTTCAGAGCCACCTGCAGTAAAGCACATTCTCCCCAGACAATGGATTCAGACAGGATGAACTCTGAATTGCCTTTCGTGGGAGTAAGAAGAGGAAGAAAAGTCTTGAAACTCCCACACTCCTTGTAAGGACTTAAGGCTCGCCCCAGAGCTACTGCAGCTCCCTCTCACAGGCAGGACCAGGAAAGGATCAGGATTCATGATGACAGGTACCAGAGCAGTGTCCCTGGAAAGGCTGAAAACAGCCACTTGTCTCTGGCTACCAGGGATGTCTACAGAGCATGAGAAATTCCTCACGGTTCCTGCAACCTGCACAAAGGAGCTTTCCTCAAGTGCCTAGCAGTTCAGTGTGACAATCTGCCTTCAAAACAAGGTGCTCTGCAGGAGTGCTCATTTTATTTGTAAGAGACATTTTGCATGGCCTGTCTGTACACGTTGCTTGGGGCTGAGTACTGGATCAGTGTGACAGGATCAGGGGGGCAGTGGTAGCTGTGGATTAGAGTTTACCTCCCCCAGAGTGCACAGCTCTTGCTTCTGCTTCAGCAGGGGACCAGCTGAGTGCTCCTCATGTGATAGCTGCATTCTTCTGGTTTTAATTCATAACATGACTATTGGAACTGCACTTGTAAGAATGATATTTGTGGCTGACCAGCTGTCTTCTCTTCAGCCATAGAAATAGCTCCATATATTTGACTCCTGCCTGTTGCTGTTCCAGAACAGATATTTCAGTTGTCTGAAGGCCACAGGATGCTGCAGCTGAAGGGGACTCTCCATTGCCCCTGCTTAATGTATGGTGAACAACAAGGCATGTCCTGAAAACCAGAACCAAAACAGAGTGTTCATACCACATAATTCAGTGTTTCATGGAATAAAACCATGTCTGTCAGAAATTTTAAGAAAATTGCAGTTGCTCAATACTCTGAAAGTGACTAAAACTGTTCTAAAGAAATTCACTGTGAGAATCTTTAAATTTCTTCTCATCAGCTCCTCTCTCCAAAAACCCGGCTGTCTGTATCTTCCCAGGTATGGGAGAATAGACTGAAACACTTCTCTTCCCCTCCCACCTTTTTTGTGGGTACTATCCCTCACAGCACTACCCCAGAAGGATTTTTCAGGAAGTGTCTTAACATCCTTTGAGAGCAATGAGAAGCAAATCCTTCCCCTCCTGAGTCACCACTTGTTAGCAGCCACCTCAAGAAAATACTGGAAATCATGAGGAAAGAATAATTGAAGTGGTATTCCACTGATGATCTTTGTATCTAAGTACCTTTTTGTAGCAGGGAAGAATATTTTCCATTGGGAAGCTCCTGGCTGTCCTTGAACTTTTTGCCCAAAGGACCTGATTTTCTCAGGCATTAATTCTTGACCTAATTCTGCTCTTGCAAATCTCACTGGGAGGAAAACTGGGCTTTTAAATTAGTTTCTAAAATGCTGCTTGGCCTTTGATATCTACCAAAAGTTTTCCCAATGCCCTGTAAGCCACAGAGTGTTACTGAGCAGCAGCAGTGCCCAGAAAATGCTCGGTTTACAGGATGAGAGGAAAGCAACACCCTGCAGGGCGGGCACTCGCAGATGCCGTGAGGGGGAGCATCTCACTGACCTTCCCGGCAAATGCTGAGCAGATGGATCCGGGAAACATGGAGAGAGGGGACAGACACTGAAACGCCAGCCTGCCCCTCTCACATCAGTGTTAGCAGCTCCTGGGCTGCTGCTGAGTCTGGAGAGAACATTTCTAGGGGCAAGAAAGGAGTGCTCAGTGCATGCTGACATGAAACGCACCATGTAGGGAGTAAAACATGAGCCTGTGACAAACCCTGGCGTGCTGACTCTGTGAGCTCTGCTTCCTCCCTGGAATTACACCGGGGCTGTTGTTCCTGCAGTCAGCTGGGAAGACCCGAAACAAAAGCAATGATTTGACAAAACAGAATCTGAAATGACAAAATAAAGAAATCAAACCCAGTATTCTGCCTTTTGACAGAGGATACACATTTATGTCTATATAGAGTAGAAGTATATCCATACGTAGCAAGGGCCTTTTAAGGTGGAAATTTTCCCCTCCCACACACACACACAATCACTCAGCTACCAATAAAGGCTGACATTTAGCTGGCCCAGCCCCCAATCCATATCTTACAAGGAAATGTTTACAGATTGCTGTAATTTATCTGTGCTTGGGAGCAGTACAATTGATCATCCAAACAGCATCATCCGATGGGATCCAGCAGCACTCACAAGGAACTCCCTAAATTAAAATCTGTCTGACCTTTACCAAGCCCCATATGTGGTGAAATGGATGGTACACATCTCGTGCTATTTGAGGCAGACCCACACTGCCACAAGCAGTAAGCTGCATGCCTAAAAAGCAAGTGATATTGAAGTTTCTTCAGCCCACTGACAGATTTATTCCTTCTGCTGTTTCTTCCAACCTTTTTTTCTAGGGGTTTCCATACTTTCAGAATAGCCAGGGCTGCTTTTGATTTCAAAAATCTCCATAATACTTGATACTAATACTTTATTGGGGACACCTAGCACTTCCCTCATTTGAAAAAGAGTTCTGCTACCTTCTAACAAATAGAAACTCTTAAGAACATGCTGCAGCCTTGCTGTACAGAGAAGGTTTCTCCTCAAATTAATAGTAGTCAGTATGGTCCAGAGTATTGAAAGACAGGGTTAAAGAGCACAGCAGGTGTCCTAACAAGTAAATCAGCTTACCTGGGCCAGAGGAATTATTTGTTTAGAAAAAGGAGCTACACTGACATATATTGTAGGTTTCACAAGTGAAAATAACATTTTCCAGTTAGAAATAATGTATTTTTAAATAAGTAGGAAATATTGTATAGGTTCACTACCCTTTTATGCTGGGTCACTGGAAGAGGCCCAGAATATTTTAATTAATCCATGATATACAAGGATGATGATCCTCACAGGAATTCTTTGAATGTGTATTTCAAGTATTCATTTCCCTCCCTCTGATCCTTATCCAGTACTTCTCTATTCCTTAGAGAGTGAATGATTTGGGACAGGAACCACATGTAAGGATGGTGCCTAAAAGAGTTGCAGTAGTGGCAAGAGAGCCATAATTAACCACTCCTCTGGTGTCATGCAAAGTTAATTTTCTCACAGACATGTGAAATATGAAGAAGCATTGTCTCCAAAGTCTCAGCAGCCTTTCTCTGGAAACCCTATAACAGAAACGTGCCTGTGAAAGCATTCTGATGTTAAGAATGATACAATTATTTCAGGTTAGCCATTGGGTCATAGTTCTACCAGTATCATGGAATTTCCCTCTTACTGAACTGCTAAGTTGAAGAATTCTGAAAGATAAAGAGATGCTTCTATTTAAGACCTCTACACCCTGGGAAAACTGGACCTGCTAGAAGGTGCCACAATTAATTAGGGTGGGGAAATACTATGCAGAAATTGCTTTTGTAACTCTGTTTTCAATGGCTGTGCTTACAGCAGCTTAATTTCTCAATATATTTCTGTATGTGCAGATCCTCTGGTGGAATAAATGAAACCTTGAATGCTGAAAGAGAAAATGGGAAGCACGAGAACATAAAAATTGAGGACTATAGGGAGAGCACCACACTGCAAATGAACACAGAGCAAGAGGTATCCCATGGAGATTTATGCATCACGGAGATTTACAGCGGGACTCACCACGGGGCAGCAGAAAGCAACACACACTTTTCTGAAACAAAACAAGAGACCACACAAAGCCACAGAATCCCTCCTAAAGTGATAGGCACCCCCAAAGTGATCGTGACAGATGAGGCTGCTGTCAGAGGGCTGACAGAAGAAAGGCCAGGTGCTATGGTTGAGCTGCAGTTGTCCCTCTCAAATGACACACACAAGGCCACCAATGCTCCTGCTGTGACTCTCGTGGGGACAGAAAAATGCCCCCCTTCTGGCAGAGGACCCAGTGCACAACAGGACAGGAGCAGCCCCCTCATTGCAGTTCCCCTGGATGTGAAGGAGGGCAACATCCAGTGGTCAAACAAAGTAGTCCACTTTTCCAGCAGCCAGGAGGTCAAGAGGATCCAAGGTGCAGCTCCATCTATCCCCAGGGTGGAGGTGATCCTAGACTGCTCAGACAGGGAGAAGGAAGCACCCAGGTCTCAGTCTGAAAGGGGGTGTGTTGATTCTCAAGTAGAAGGAGGGCAGTCAGAAGCACCTCCTTCCCTCCTGTCCTTTGCAGTCTCAGCAGAAGCCACAGTGCAGGGAGAAGACAGCAAGCACTCGGAAAAGGATCACAGACCTCTCAAGCACAGGGCGAGGCACGCAAGTGAGTATGTCCCATCTAATCATCTGCCCTGCCTGAGGGCATCTTTTCTAGCTTTAGATATATTTTCAGGATTTAGAATTTAGAGTTTAGAGCTTTTTTTCCTGCAGTTTTCTAACTTTGCCTCTCTCTTTTTCTTTTAAACGATGTTTCTGGTCTTGCTTTCTATATTTTTTCAGGGTAATACAATGCTCCTGGTGATGAGCCAAGAGTGTACCCATGCCTTAGCTGTGCTGAATAACTTTGCTTAGTAGACTTCCACTTTGAAATTAACTCATGACTTTGTCCAACTAAAAATACTTACATCTCCAGAAAGGGCTGAACTCTGCTGGTCTTCTAACGCATATTCATTGGCAATCTGTAAAATATTAACAAAAAGAGCAAGTTGCTTGCACATGTCTAAGTGAATCCTGTGGATTTCTCCTTTTATAGCAAAAGCTTTGCGTTGTCATTTGCATCATCTAAAACCAAAGCCATGCCACGGCTTTGAAAAGTTAATAAAAAAGTCTAGCAGCAAAGCTCGATGTTGCCTGCAGTAGAGATTTTGACAGACACCAGCATGTGTAGAACTGTTACATGATCCTTTTGGTTTTGTCAGCCTTCTCTAGACTGTAAAGTGAACATGTTATTTCTCCTGACTCCCAGACCCAGAGGTCAGCTCCAAAATGTGTCCAAGAAGTTTATATGGGAGCAAACTTGTCACTGGAGCCAATATTGATTAACTGGGTGTAGACGTGTATTATTTATTAATTAATCTATTTATTTCTTTGTTATTTTATTCACCTGGGACCTTTCTATTGGTTGCTTGCTCCTTCCCAACAATGTGAAGAATCCTGTCTGGGGATTTAGTAGCCGTATGTCAAAGGTGCTTGAATGTGTGCAGTGAGATACTGTAGCAACAAACTATTTCATATGCAGCGTTGGAACTCCTCTGCTAACCCACTGCTAATTCCTCTGGAAGCATATTTTTAGCATGATAACCATTTGTGTCTCATTGGCAAGTGGATTAGGCAGTTACTTCTGCCTAAGTGTCTGTATGCAACCCACATATTTTGGGCATATTAAATGAAGTATAAAAGAAAAGTGCACATGCTTCACATTCTGGCTGCGAACTCAGAACCAACTGTGGGACTGTGCCTGCATTTCTTAGAGAATTACTTGCAGTGCCAGTCTTAAAAGGCAAAAGTACAAAGGATGAATCACTTTTTACATTTTAAACTCTTCTTTCAAGGAGAATACAGGTCCTGTCCTTTTCCCACGTCAACTATGACAATCTCAGTCTCTTCTAAACTAGTGGCAGGTCATTATCCTTAGGAACCACTGACTTGATATGTACATTTCTTTGCATTATTTACCTATTATTATTATTATTATTAAACCTATCTACACATTAGAAAAAACAAATTACCAAGCATAGTGAAAGCTCTGTATGCAGCAAATACTATACACGTTTTCTGCAAAAATAGATGTTATAATGCAGCATAAAAGTCCAAACTAGAGAAGGACTTTTATTATGGGTGCTTGAGCTCTTCAGCAGAAATTTTCTCTGTAAATATTAATCAGATTATATTTACCTGAATAGGTAGCACTCTTAAACCCATAGTTTTGTAAAATACCTTCAGTGACTATTGTAAGCAATTGGTTTGTCACAGGACTGAGCCAAGGATCTTGTTATTTGGCTCTCCAGTAATAAAATATTACAAATTACTGGTTTGAGTGCCATGCTCTTTTCTCTTTTATAGATTCTTGTGAGGACCATTGGTCCAGTTGTGCAGTCATCTGGCATAATGGCAAAACTCCAATTGTCTTTAATAGGAGAAGTATCAGACTCCATCTACTGACATGGCTAAAAGGATCATGACTAGAAAACACATGGCATGGCTTTCTTTAATAAGTTTGTTTTATTTATGCCAGCAAAAGATAATACATAATTTACTGTTCTATATTCTTTTATCAGAGTCATGCTTTTTCCTTGTGACTATTGATTTGGTCAGGAACAGCATTAAATTCCAGGTTTTTGGAAGGGAGGAACTATTGAGGCTGTCATTGCTGGGATTCAGTGGTGGAGTACAAGGAAGGGAAAGCAGCAGGGACGCTGCCTGACCAGCATTGCCCCACGAGGCACATGCTGCATGTCCCCTTACAAGGAAGCAGTCACACTGATGTCCAGTGCATCCATCAGCTTTGCAGTTGCATCTGTCCCTCTTTTACACAATCTGATGAAAACCAGAAGTTTATAGTTTCAGAAATATTGTCCTTGATACTCCAGTGAATACCCTTGAGAAGTTAGTTCAGTCTCCTTGATTCTGTTCTTAAATGTGTACTCACTCTTGCCATATTTCCAAAATAAATATTCTGTATGTGTTATATCTTACAGAACTTTGGATCATATTTCAGGCAAATAATGCTTATTAAAAGACTGAACTTGCTTTCATTGAGTACCATGGACAAACTCCCACATTTTCCAAGGGGTTGAAAGTTAATGCTAATATTTGCTGTGTGTGCCTTTCTGGATGTATATTTGCTTTTAAACAGCTAATACAGAGTAGCATACTGACTTTTAGCAAGTTTGCAATTTATAGGAGTAAAATAAACACCTAAATGGCAGAAGCTGCTACCACTCTCAGATGGAATATGCTCAGTTTCATTTAGTCTCAGATATGAAGCAGTCATGGGCCTGGCTGGCTGGGAATGACTGCTGTAAGCCTAGGAACAGTAGTCAAATACTTGGAAAACACCAAACCAGAAACTGGATAAATGAGAAAATATCTCCTGCCTGTTGTGCTGGGAATAAAAATTAGGGATTCTGGGAATAAAGACACATGTAGTGTTCCTGTTGAAGTAAGAGAGTCCTAAAGGAAGCGTTGTAGCCTTTGAACTTGCATGGGTGTGGCTCTAAGGAATGCTGGGTATGGAACTTATAGCACAGCTGATACTGTGAGAAAAACTTGAGTATAACGAACTTTCCACACAAAAGAAACGTTTTAATATGGGAAAATGGGGGAGGGCATAAATTTCAGTACAGAAAAATGGACTTGCTAGTCTCCTTGCAATTCCGTGGGCAGCACGAATTTAACGTGCCCTTTGCTTCTTTCCACAGGACTCCGACGAAGCGAGAGCCTGTCGGAGAAGCAGGTGAAAGAAGCCAAATCTAAATGTAAAAGTATTGCACTGCTGCTGACAGCAGCTCCCAACCCCAATTCCAAGGGGGTGTTGATGTTCAAGAAGCGCCGCCAAAGGGCGAGGAAATACACTTTAGTCAGCTACGGGACCGGGGAGTTAGAACGTTACGAGGACGAGGGGGAAGAGGGGGAAGGTGACGAAGGGGACAAGGAGAACACTTTCGAGGTGAGTTTGCTTGCAACGAGCGAGTCGGAAATAGATGAAGATTTTTTCTCTGACATTGACAAGGACGGCAAGATCGTGACGTTTGACTGGGACAGTGGTCTGCTCGAGGTGGAGAAGAAGACAAAAGGTGGAGAGGAGATGCAGACGCTTGCAGAAAACACAGGGAAAGGGGCCCTCATGTTTGCCAAGAGGCGGCAGAGGATGGATCAGATTACGGCAGAGCAGGAGGAGATGAAGGCAAGCACGGTGCACACAGAGGAGCACAGGGAAACCACGGTGACAGAGAACATCCAGAAAGTGAGCTCTTCCGTCTATCAATCAAAAGAGGAGGAAACGTCAAGACAGCAGACCTGTGTGAGCAAAAGCTACACAGACGTGAGCCAGAATCACAGCAAAGTGGTACAACAAAATGGCTTTGGCTTAGCACCTGGCACAAACCTCTCTTTTCAGTCCTCCGGAGCTCAAAAGGCCGCATCTTTGAATAAAACAGCAAAACCCTTCCCTTCCGGGGTTCAAAACCGAGCAGCTGCACCATTTTCACCTGTAAGAAATGTCACCAGTCCCCTTTCAGATGCAGCAGCACCACCTCCTTACTGCTCTGTCAGCCCACCAGCTGAGGCTTTCTACAGACCCGTCTCGGCTCCCGTGGCGAGCAAGGCTGCCCCACCCGCCTGGGCAGCCAGCGAGCTCACGGAGCACATCGCGTCCAGGGATGAGAGGATTGCCGTGCCAGCCAAAAGAACCGGGATACTGCAAGAGGCAAAGAGAAGAAGCACTTCCAAACCTATGTTCAATTTCAAAGACGCACCCAAAGTAAGTCCTAATCCTGCCCTGCTGTCCCTTGTACACAATGCAGAGGGCAAAAAAGGGACCGGAGCTGGTTTTGAGTCAGGACCTGAAGAAGACTACCTCAGTTTGGGAGCAGAAGCTTGCAATTTCATGCAGACTCAAGCATCTAAACAAAAGGCCCCTCCTCCTGTTGCTCCAAAACCTTCACTCAAGTTGTCTCCTTCTGCTGGTACTCCAGTTTCACCAGTTTGGTCACCTTCAGCTGCGGCTTCCAACAAGCCTCCTTCTTTCCCAGCACCAGCCTCACCTCAGACAGCTTATCCTCCACCACCCAAATCTCCACAGTATCCTCATTCTCCTGTCCATCCCCCAAGCACTCTCAACCTTGCTGGTCCTTTCAAAGGGCCTCAGGCCAGCCTGGCGAGTCCAAACCTTGCCCCCAAGTCAACACCAGTCACCCCAAGTGCTGGAGAAACAAAACCTCCCTTCGAGATGCCACCAGCTATGAGTGGCAAAGGAGCACAGCTGTTTGCCAGGAGGCATTCCCGAATGGAGAAGTATGTGGTGGATTCAGAGACTGTGCAGGCAAACATGGCACGGGCCTCATCTCCAACTCCATCTTTACCAGCTTCTTGGAAATACTCATCTAATGTCCGAGCACCTCCACCCGTTGCTTATAATCCCATCCACTGCCCTTCTTACCCTCCTGCTGCTACCAAGGCTTCCTCTAAGGCCGCTGCTGCTACCAAAAACACGAAAAGAAAACCTAAGAAAGGTCTCAATGCTTTGGATATTATGAAACATCAACCTTATCAACTCGATCCATCTTTGTTTACTTTCCAACCTCCGAAGGAAAGCCTTGCCATGAAGCAGACATCGAAGCTGTCCACTTCAAAGCAAACATTGCCTTTGCCTACCTACCTTCCACCAGGTGCTGGCTCTCCTACAAGAGCCCGGCCTTCTTCGGTGTACTCCGTGCCCGCCTACGGTTCCCAACCTTTGTTCCCGTCAAACGTCTCTCTCCCAGGCAATGAATCGTATTCACCCCCAGGCTACTCTGCCTTTTCCAAGCCTGAAACCACCACATCCTCTTTGTTTACTGCTCCGAGGCCAAAATTTTCAGCCAAGAAAGCTGGCGTCACTGCACAGGTGTGGAAGCCATCGGTTATTCGAGAGTAAACCCCGTAGCTGAAACTTAGTGTCCGTTTTGCTTGCAGTCACTGCCTTGCAGTGGTCCCCTGGCACTCAGACTGTGCCAGTGGTATTCCTCAGCTTACTTAAGAATGTCAGATCTATCACCTCAAATCTGGGTCCAAAATATTTGAACTTTTTAAAGGAATCAAAAGAGATGGAAAATTTTAGCACATTGATGCATTTTTATCAGGTGCTTTATAGACGTGACAGCCTGAAATGGAGAGGTACCATTGCATGCAGTGAACAGGACACTAGGTTTGTGCTTTAGGATTACAGCAACAGAAACAGTGAGCAATATTCCTGGTATGTCAAATTAATAGAGAACAGCTTTCTTTCTGTCCCTCTCCCCGACTGTGTTCTAATTACCTAGGGATTTGAGGACTTTGGCGGTTGTTTTTTTTTTAAAGAAGTGCCTTATTAACTAATAGCAATATGTATTATTAACACAGCATAAAGTAGATACAGTGTTAGACTCTGACTGATCACTAGCAGAACACAACTGGACAGACCTTTGGCCTGCACAGAGCCCTGTGGAATTCACTCAGAATCTGTCCTGGCTCAAAGGTCCTTCCACAGGAATCTGATTGATCAGCCAGGGGCTTAGCTTGTAAGCTATGTGGATCAGCTGTGATCCAAAATCATGAATTGCCTCTGTGATTTCACAGAGAACGTGCTATAAGAGATGCTGGAGTGCCATGAAGACTAAAAAGAGGTGGAAAGACAGATGGACAAATTGTTAAAGATTTCCCATTTTGGGGAAATTTCACATCCCACGTGCAGGCATATTTTTTAGCCAGAGTTTGCCTTGAATCCAGCAAGTCTGAGAGAAGCCTGTAAATCAAAATTATTGAGCAGTCAGAGAGGTGAGCTGGGTTTTGCAGCTGCAATGTAATGCACCAGTTTCTTGTGAAAGCACAGAGACTGAGAACTGGAGGGCTACCTATAGTGTAGAGTGCAGATTCTTGCACCCAGAGTACTCTGTGCCACAGAAATTACCAGTAAATCATGATGATGACCATGTCTTCCTACTGGCCTCTTGTACCCATTTCATTATTTTCTCTTGGGCCTCTACAGTGCTTCTTCCCACTTCAAATTTTTTACTCTGGTCTTATACTTTTATCTTTTACTTGTCATATTGGGGACTAAGGATTGAAATACTGCTACTGTGGAAAATTCTTCAGAGCCTGTGGTCTTGAAGTGTACTATATAATCCTGCAGTGAATATAGAGTGAATATTTGAGTAGTTTAGCATGGCTTCCATCAGCATCAGTGGTGCTAGGGCTGAAACAAGGTGCTGTTTCTCACAACTAAGGGAATCAAAATCCATCCCAGCTCTGAAGCTAAAGATTAAAGCATAACTCTGTGAATAAAGATGGCAGAATCTGTCAAAATATTTGTTTAAACTATTATTTATCTAGCTACAGGCCAGATTATGGACCTTGTATATCATAGCAGGGTTTGTAGAATTATATGTCTCGATGAAGAAAACATTCCTAAGTATGAACAAAATCTCCATAGTTTGGTCCCATGATGGTAACTCAAACTGCAATCAAAGGTGAGCAGAATGCATTTGGTTGCACATGCAGAAAGCAGGCTGAATTAAAGCTCTAATCAAAGCAATAAAAAAACTTCCTCTGGATTTTGGACTTCCAAAATTCTACTCTTTAAATTTTAGATTGGGATACTGACTGCATCAGAAGAAAATTACCAAAGGGTCCATCTCCCCCTTAAAATTCAGAAAAATTATAGGAAATTCAGGGGAAAAAAATTGGAAAACTCAAGAAGTATTTATACTGCATTTACCTGGAAATAGAAAGTAGCAATATTTTAGTCCTTTGGAGATCCCTTTTTACCTGTTTTCCACTGTTGGTATCTGTACTTTTCTTCTATCATTAAACTTGTCCCTTTCCTCTCTGCCTGTTTGATGCTTTTTTCTTTGGTTTGGCTGCTATTTTTTTGTTTCAATTCCATGTACAGACTGCCAGTATATTTTTGGGGGAAGTCTATTCCCGATGCTAGCCTGCCAATATGAAATCTCTCCTCTCCTCTCCTCTCCTCTCCACTCCTCTCCTCTCCTCTC
>VZTR01026402.1:52426-70554 GCA_013400775.1 Chaetops frenatus
CCTTCCCTTCCCTTCCCTTCCCTTCCCTCCTTTCATCTCCTCTTTCCAAGTTCAGTCTGGAGTTGCACACACAATTTTAGGCAGACTTTAAGACACCAGAACGTACTTGGAATAAAGATCCCCCACCAAAGGTAAGTAGTGCCGTGAGAGACACAGAAATCCAATCAGGCTCATTTTGCCTTCCATGGTTTTGCTTAGTCTCCTCCTGTAAAGCACATATGTAAATTATAATCACACTTCTGTACTTGTTCACTCCACCACCAAAAGAATATTTCTTTAAAGAGGAGATTTTTAACAGCTTTGTCCTTCCACAGTGAGTGTTGCTATTGATGCCTGTGGCTACAAGACGTAGGAGCTTAGAAAGTGCATCAGTGGTGAAAAGTTGAATTTTGATTATGTTTGCATTCAAAGACAAGTATTTTATATGGCCTAGAACAATGTCAGAAGGACTTTAAAGCACCAATAAGAGTTACAAACAAAACTCTCAGTGATAATTAGTGCTCTTAACTTGGTTCAGATCTTTTGAAAATCCCATTCAAAGCCCAACTCTGAATTCAATTTCTTATATACACATCATTCTACATGTATGGGACTTGGATCCACCTTGGCTTCAAGGCTCTCTTTACTAATCAGGTAAGTCTTTAATTCTTATTAATATTTCAGAAGACTGGTCTACCTGCAGTAACAGGTTTACCCAAGATGTAATCTCTTGGGAAGCAGATATTTAGAGGAGAGCTGAGCTGTTCATTGTCATGGGTCCAGAGGAAAAGTTAAAGATAATGTCAAAGATAGCTGAAATGTCAAGGAAATGAATGGTTTGTGTAGAGGAGGCATCTGAAATTTCACTTGGAAAGGGCAGTGAGCTTTTGCAAATGGTTTTCTGAAAAAGCTATTAGAATTACTTTCTATAATATGGCAAGGCTGCCAAGATGCAATTGTCATGTTTGCTATGGAAGCATATTTAACAGTGAATTTTAAGCCATCACCTATAACAATACTTCCAGTATGTTCACATTAAAAGAGGAATTTAAGTGTTTTATGACTAATTTAACACATTTAATTACAGCACGACTGGAAGTATTAAATTAAATAACCGGTTTTGATCTCACATTCTAGACAGCCTTTTCTTAAAAACAGCTACCTCAACCAAGGGTTTGTAAACCTTCAATTTATGATTCAGTTATAAACATCTTGCCCATAAAACTGAATTTAAAAGTTTTGGTTTGGAGATGAGTGGCTTTCAGACAAAAAGTTAAAATTTCTGCACAAAAATTAAAGACAAAATTTAGTTCTTCAATGAAACTCCTTAATTCCTCTCCCCCTTCTCTAGAGGAACCACTCTTACCATATTCCTGCTTGCCAAAAAATAATATATTATGAAACAACCAGAAAGAGATTTCAATGAATTTTTCCTGTAGGAACATTTATAGAGTAAATATTATTATCTTTTACAATTACACCTCATTCTTTTGCTTTCTGCTTTCTTAAGGAGGAAACAAAAAATAAGATGTTGAGTACCTGCAGGCTCAAAAAAAATTTAGGAATTCTGGAGCTTGTGTGTGGTTCAGATAGAAAAATCAGTGCTTAAGTGGCAGAGCAGCAATCTTGAGAGAAAATGCTACTGGGATTAGAGGGAGGCAAGCTGGGGGGAGAAAACTCCACAAAAAAAGAGTGACTACACAGGATAAAATACCTGTCAGAGGATTTTAATGTACTGAAGGTAAAAGAACAATCAGCAACAGGCCCTCACCTATTCTGCATATAGAGATGGCTGACTATTTCCAGACTTCTGTTGGATTTTTTTTTGGTTGAACTCTGATAAAAGATTATAAACAGTTATAAAGACAACTTCACAGCAGATGATGGGATCTGGGAGGAGCATTGCTTACCAAGTATCCAGGATGAGAGCTCAAGGAAGGACCAGCCTGACCACCTTGTGCTGCTGCTCCAGCCATTCTGGAGTGAGGAATGTTCTGTACACTGAGGCAGGGGAATAGCAGGGAAATGACAACAACTAACACTTTGCAAAATCTTTCTCCTCTCTTTTTTCCAGGATGCTTTTCAAGATTTGCTAGCTTTAAAATTCCAAACCCTTTGGTTCTAAAAAGATTCCCTCTTCCAGTCTTGCCTTTTTACATGATGCAACTTTCTTTACCTGAAGTCAAACACCCAGGATTCCACTGATTGCTTTGGTGGTTTGGCACAGCAAGTGCAAATCTTAATTACACAGCTTGGCATAATGGCATTTTATAATGACTCTGCTCAGCTTGGAATGGAAATGCTGTATGAAGAAGAAACCTGACAAGATCTTCAAAAACCTCTGAAGCTCTGAATGTATTCACTGCTGGTAGATCTCTTGGGAAAATATGTGAGCCTGAGAATTTCATGGCACTCTTGGTGCCACCATCACAACTTCACAGTACCCATGACAACAGCAGGTCTTATTTTACAGTAGACAATCCTTTTGCATGCCATTACGTAAAGGAGAAGTTGGAATCACCCAAGAGTTATGTTTGACAACTGATTTTCAGGCTGGTTTCTTACTAAAGGAAGCACTTCAGGTTTTGTATCAAATGATTTATAAAATAGGAAAAATTCTGAAGTTGGAATGATCTCTACAGATGCAGACTTGAACTCTTCCTTTACAAGCTAAGGCAAACCATATGACAGTAATCTCATGGGTTTAGTATTTGCTTCCTTAATTAAGGCAGGCAAAGGCTTTTTCTTTATGTGCTAATCAAGTCTCCAGTTATACTCTACAGCATTTAAAGTAAAAATCTATTCCTATTTGCAATGATCTTGACAAACGTTTTAATTGCAGTGCATAACAAACCTGCACCAACATCTGTGGTAGTATAATAACTGCACACTCCCTTAGGCTGAGAAAACTCAGCTATGAGAGAAATAACTTACTGAATTTACAGACTGACTACCTGGATGAAGGCTTCCTTTGGGAGGAATTAATGTAAAACCAGCATTTTCAAACAAGAATCCTCATTCTTTTGTATGTTTTAAGACAGAAGTATTAAACCAGAGACTCCCCTCATAACTCCAGGCAATTAAAAGATAAGATGCTATGAAAATAACCAGGTCATTTCTAAATAGGTGTCAAAACTCAACTGTTGAACAGATGGAATTTTTCTCTTTATGTTTCCATCTGGATCTGGAACAGCAAAATGTAATGGTTTTAAGAAACATACGAAAACAGAAGAAAAGGAGGAACATTACAGAAGTGAAATACATTCCCAATCATGGGAGCACAAGTTGGATTACAAAGGGTGACATGGAGCACAACATTCAGTTTCAGTGTGAGCTTTAACAGATTGAGAAGCAAAGAATTCAGCTCATTTATATTAGGAACAAAAGTTTCCATACAGTAAAAGCCTATGGAAAAATATTTTCAGTTTTTTGAAAGAAAGGGGTTTTTTTCCCCCCAAAACCCATAAATAACAGCTAGTGATTTTTGCCTTTGATTTGTGAGAATGCTACTTCTCACAGCCTCACTGTGCAGGTTGTTGTTGGTGCATGGCTCTATACTGCAAAGAAAAGTAAAATATCTGGCATCTGGGTACACTTGGTTTTCTTCCTGGAGTGCTGAAGTGGTACTGATGCAAGCACCTGACACTGTGTAAATTGAGTTATGAGAAAAACAATATTAAACACTGCTGTTTGGATTGCAAAGTGAGGCACTTGGAATTCTTGTTGCCTGTGTCAGCTTAATCCAACCTCCTTGGGCATTTGTGTGGCCAGAACATCTGCAATCATGTCATACCTGGTTTTTTTGTTGTTGTAGGACTCCAACCAGGGATGCCCATCTGACAAACAGCTCTTTGCTGCTTTGTTCTGACATCACTCTGTGCTCAGCACCATTCCTTACTCAATGCACACTCTTCAAAAAGTGCCCTACATACAGAATTATTTTCTTACAGGTTTTTGCTGTCAGCACCCAAATAATTCAGAAGCCAGGGTTCATGTTTATACTGTTGCATTCTAGAAATGAGTAAATAATGCACAATTCAGCTGCACTGATGCCAGGACACCCTGTGGCCTTGGGTGTCCAGTTCAAGGCACTTCGAGGCATCTCCAGAGCCCAGCAGCAAATGCACCAGTTACTCTGTCAAAGGATGGGATCCTTACCATCCCTCTGTGAGTGTTAACAGCTGGCAGGACCCCAGGTGGAATTCCAGAGAGGGAATCCTCAGTGCCCAGCTATGAATTCCAACCCACAAAAGCACCTTTTTTCACAATATACTCCTGTTTTAGAGAACCTTAATATTTCCTAAATGAAGCCCTGATATGGCACTGGATGGGGCAGAAATCCTGACATTTAATCAAAATGTGTCAGCAGTGGGCAATGGTGCTTCCATTTAAGAGCTGTGGAACAGCTGACCCCCTAAATTCACTAGCAATGCTTCCACGTAGCTTTTTAAGACCCAGACTAAACCCTGGAATACTATCAAGGAGCATACTCTAACAGGGGGCTTGAACTACCAGATACTTGTGGGAATGAATAAAACTCTGCCACCTCAAAGGATATGGGGTTGGAACAGGCTGTAAAATCATGGTGCTCCTATTGAGACTCCATAAGGCTCTCAGGGTGAATGTTCACAGTTAGGGACATTTGCACTGAAATATTGGACATTTCAGACCCAAAGATTTGTGTCAAACCAGTTCTAAAGCAGGCAGTGGTGAAACTTCTCAAGGTAGAAAGGTCAGAAAATAGGACCCACTTTGCACTCGTAGCTGTGCAATATAAAATCCAGAAGGTGGCAGCAAATATTCTTCCTTAAAAGAAACAAACAGTTTATTCCAAGGAAATCTAAGATGCCTATGGGCAAAAGTTTCAGCCATTTCCTTTCTATGGGCATAAATGTACTGTATTTTGAGAACTGCATACGGATAAAGATTCAATGATAATGAAAAGCTGATTTTCTTTCATTTGCACAGATGCAAAGTGAGCTAACTAAATAATTTACAACAGGGTAGCAATAGTCTTATGTTTTTTAACCTCACAGGCGTTTTGCAGTAGTGAAGGCCTAATCCTGATAGCTGAACTGTCCTTTTCTACCATTACTTGACAGCTAAGAAGTACTTTATTTTCAAAAGCAACATTTGTCACAAAACTTACGTGAGATGAACAAGAGTAACTGTTTCATTATTTTGTATAGAAATTTTGAAAACAACATCGTTCTCACCTGAAATAATACCACTCTGACAAGCAATCTGAATTTAGAATAAATTAAATCCCAGTCCTAAAATTCTCTACAAATTTTCAGAAGCAAGCCCTGACAAGACAGTTCCAAGGAAGTCAGGATCAGGCTTGAATTGTGTGATTCTAATTATTCCTGGTCTCAGTACAGCCACTGACAAGGTTTTAGTTGTTAGACAGGTGAGATTCCCTCCCTCCCCAGCCATTAGCCAAATTTCTTCATTTTCATTTTAGTCTACTGTAAAGTATTTCAAGAGCTTCAAATAAATATGATTTTCCCATAACTTTTGGTAGTTGTATTGTAAAATACCTGGAGCAATTACTGCAGAGATGGCAGCATTTCAGAGAGAAATTAGTTTTTTCATTACATAAAGCTTAAATAGTAAATGTTTTGGGGCAAAAAAAGCTGTAATAATATTAACAATATGTCTCCCTTTTATACTCAGCTCAGTTAAAAAAAGCTAAACTGCATCTTCCATATTAAAAAAAATGGAAGGAACGAAAGAATTGAAAGGCATAAAAATTCAGTATTACTTATTTTTTCCTGTCATTTTCTCAGTGGTTTTGTCTCTAACTTTAGTGGCCATTACAAGCCCACAGAAAGCCAAAGGAGAAATGCATCACTCTGGGCTTTTTATAAAGACAGAGTCACTTTTTGAGATAAAACAATTGTTTTATCTGCTTCCTCCTCCTTTGTCCCCTTTCTGTGTAAACAGCATCCAGGTGTTATTGTTAACTCAGATTTTAATGTGCTTTGATATGGCATTAAGGACCAAGACTATAATGAAAAGATAAAAATAAAACTGCTTTAATGACTTAGACACTGAAGTCCAATTTTTTCAAGTGACTTCAGTCAGGAGGAGTTTATGTTGGGAGAGTTTCACTGCACTATTCAGAGTCCAACCCACTTTTTGTCTCCTTGAGTGGTAAAAAGGCAGCTGTGGCACAGAAACACAGACACACAGAGTTTTCTCTTACTGAGGAGATGTGCCACCTGAGACAGAAAAACAGCTGCTGAGAAATCATTTCACCAAGTAGTATTCTGCATTCTTATTTAGCCTGGAAAAGGAAAAATACCTTTCTGCCTCCTGCCTTTAAAATTTGCACTATTTTATGAGCCTAAGTATTGTTCTTTTTGTCTTTCAGCTTTTCATAATTAACAAGAAAACAGAAATAGCTCAAAGTTCCAAATAACCCGTTTTTCCTGACTATTAAGATATTATTGAATGAAAGGTACACAGTCACACTCATCCATCTCACATTAACTAGATCTATACATATACACACCATTTAAAAGTACTGCTTTTACATTCATTCACTTATATATGGAAATATCTACTTCTGGCAGTAATGTGATATAAATTCTAGTTTGTATTAACACACATCTTCTAAATATCGAAGATTCTTGCAGTGCAATAAATTCTTGCTTCAGTGAGCAGTTTATAACTAGTTTGCATTTTAAAAATCAGGGGTAACCTAAACCTAACCTAAACAGTTTAATCTGCTTGCACAGACACCCAAGACAGTCAGCAGCTGTCAGGATTCTCTGATTGCAATGGACACCTCTGAACAACCTTTCCTCTTCTTCACACCTAGGAATCAATCACTTTCCCTTCAATAACTATTTTAGAAAAGGTTTTTCCCTCTGAAAACATCCAGGAATTGGAAAAGAACAAATTAATCACTGTAAAGGGTTCTAGTTTGTCTTGCTGTATAACACTTCAGTATTCTCATTCTCATCTTGTTTTACCACAAGATTACAGGAATACAAAAGGTGATAAAGTAACAATACTGGTAGCATTTCACTTTTCTCTCCCTTCTCCCTTGATTTCTGAGGTGAAGAATGGAAAATCTCTACCCCTCTTTTTATGATTCTCTTGTAGCTTAAGGGAGGCAGAGGGGAGAGTAATTATTCTCTATCTGCACTTCATATTTTCCATTGTGTCACTTATGATCTGGGGTTTGTGCATCCTTTTCAGTACATGCTTGTCAAAAGATGTATCTCCAAGATTTAAATATAAAGAGAAAATATTAGAAAGTATCAGGATGTCTGGCTGCTGCTGTCCATCAAATGAAGGATGAATTCTAGTGACTGGAAGTTGCCTTGATCCCACAGCCTGTGTTTGTTTTCTTGAAGGGGCTGAACTCCAAAGTAGTGTGTTAATTAGTAAGTGGGAATCCCTCTCTTCTTCCTCAAATTCCTTCAGACCCTTATGGAATGGACAAGGTTCTTTCCATATACTTCAGTCTTCTTTCAGGTAAACCATCTGGAATACTATTTACCCTCACAGGTTTTGTCCTCTTGCAGTGCAAGAAGCTAAACTCTAGTGAAACCCACACACTGTTCAGTCCTTACTTCATGGAGGCTGAGATTATCCTTACTTTATCAAATCTAGAGGAAACAGATGTGCAATTTCACATTTTGGAATTTGGATGTTAAAACCCAGCCTATTTCCAGAACTTTTGAAAAAGACAAGCTCTCACGTGAGAAAGGGAAGCCCAAACCAGGGCTTCTACCTAAATAATACAGTTGAATGATTAATTTTGATAACAAGGAAGCGAAATACATTTAATAACTCATCATTCTCTGTTTAAACTCTGTCAAAGAAAATTAGTTCCTGCTTTATCACTAATGATTACACCAAAAAGATACTTCCATAACTTGATGAACTCTGGAGTTTTTCTCTGGACAGGACAGAGTAAACAGTATCTTTATCTGACCATCTTGAAAAGCCAGATACTTTATCCAACATTTGTTTTAACAGTATCATTTCCCTCTGCATCTCTGAAATCCTACAATGTACTCACAGGGCTTTGACCTGGAATTTCCATTGCAAAAGGGGAACTTTTCTGTTCTAGAACCCTCCTGAAAGAAGCTAACACAGAATAATGAGGTGAACCTGTTTGATCAACTTCATCCTTCTCTACAACCTTATCTTCCCAATTGCTTTATTTTCTTAGTTACCACTTAATTGCTTGTGGTTTGGGTTATCTGATTAATTTCTAATATAGGGGTGTGTGTGGGTAGGATCAATAATGTTGGGGAGTTTCCTCTCTGGAAATGCAAACTGCAAATAGCAGATCACAGCTAAGAGGTGGCATGATAGTCCTGTCATAAAGCATCAGTTGTGAAACTTGTAAAAACTCTCGTGGAATAACCTCTGAGTGTCACTACACTTTTAAAAAGAGATTCAGACTAAGCATCATGAAACTGACTGAAAATTATGAAATCTGAAGTCTCTTCCTCAGTTTCCACCTCTCATACTCAAGCCTGATATTAGAACATGACTTAAAAGCATGTGTGAAGCAGTGGTCGATCTTAAATGCAGCAAGATCCTGTGGCAGAAAAATTCAAAATGTGACATTTCAATGTGAATCTTTGCTAGATCAGCTATACCTTGAATGATCACACACCTGTTGGCTGCTCTGTAGTTAATGCTCAGTGTTTTAAGTTTGGGAATCTCATTAGGAAAAGTAACACAGGGCACTGTTGTTCGGATGAAATTCCAGCAGAGCCTCTGGCAAGAAGAGTCTCACAGCAGATTTCAGAATTAAAGATATTTAAGCCTGAGGACAGGAATCAATGACTGTAAGTGAGTTCAGGAACCACACTTGTAGAGACTCTAAGAACAACGTAATGTGTGCAACACAGAGAGCAGGTCTGGCTTGGGGACAGGCTGTACCTGCTTTGTGAGCTGCCAAATGGCTGCTGCAGCAGAACCTTCTCACAAACACAGTTTCTGTTTCAAAGTGCTGCATTACTAAGAAGATTAGGATTTGTCAAAAATGAATGGATTGCTCCTATAAGTGGGTCGGAATGTACTGAAATTCCGAGGGCATTGCCTTTTAAAGAAGCCAAAAGTGGCGTCATGTAAGGGCATTGAGCGAATGATTGCATTAACGCCTTTAATTGCTCATGTTCACTTTTGTGCCCCAAAAAGTGAAAACTAGGATAGGTCTAATAATTTTCAAGGAAGAAAAGCCTTTCTTAAAAGAAGATTGCCAAAGATATATTCTTGGACAGATGTCCTAGACAGAGCCTGTTATCAAATAAATTAGGCTGTGCCTAATATTAGAAAGAATCTTGTAAACACGCACAGAACTGTCACAACATGACTCCCTTCTGCATTAAGGATGGGCTTTTCAGAGCAAGGCACACCAGCTAAGTAGTGGGAAAGCTGCACAGTTGCTAATGCCATTGTACTTTTTCAGTAAACGCCTGTCTTTGGTCTGCTTACTTCCCTCAAAAATGCAATTTGCTGTGTCTTTGCTCCTGTTTCTTTCTCTGCCTCCTGCCTTTCCAGTAAATTAAAGTTCTAAAAGATACCCGCAGACATAAAAAGGGACTGCCAGGATGTCATGTGCTTTCAGGATCTTTTGTTCCAGTTTGGAAGTGAAGAGAAGGGGCTTCCTTTCTTGTTGTTCAGTAACCGTATTTGGTATTTTGTCTTCCTAGGGAAGAAGCAGCGGCCGCTCATTATCACTTCCTGCGAGACCCTCTTCATTCACTCCTCGAGCCACGTCTCCTACTTCTCCTCTTGTATTTCAGCCTGCCCCTGACTACTTCAGCAAGCCAGACACAGCAGCTGACAAGCCTGGCAAGAGACTGACTCCCTGGGAAGCAGCAGCCAGATCTCCCCTTGGCCTAGTGGATGAAGCTTTTGCCCCCCAAAGCATGCAGGAATCCATTGCTGCTAACGTGGTGTTGGCCGCCCGCAGGAAAACGCTTCCTGAGCCTCCTGATGAATGGAAACATAAAGTTTCTTATGAGCCTCCAGCCCCAAGTGGTAGCTTAGCCTTGCTAGGAGGGAAGCAGTCAGGGGTCCTATCATCCCAAAAAAGCTCTCTGTCTGCCCCAAGTGCCCCCGCCCAGGCTGGCCCTAAGCTGCAGTATCCCTACTGCACTCAGCGCTCCACAACGGATCCCGATATAATGTCCATGGATTCCAGGTCTGACTATTGCTTCTCAACAGCTGATTCCAACTACAATCCACAGCCAAGGGGATGGAGACGTCCAACATGAGCAGCTGAAGGGCCTGGGGCATTTTCCCTTCCTCCAGCTTAACAAGGCCTAAGATTTGAGTTGGAGAAGGAAAGTTTCTTGCTGGCCTGGCGATCTCTGAAGTATAAAAAATGAGGAGACAAAATTGAATGGAGCACAGTTTTCACATGACTGCAGCGCTAGCAGCCTCTAGAATAGACTCAGTTTTACACCTAAGATTGTTCTGTTTGTCAAAAGGCAAAAATATGCATTTCTTGGGGTGAGGGGGGAGATCAAAGTGGGGCAGTCAATGTACTCGATGCAAAAATCTAGGAAGGATGTAGAAAGTGACAGCAAAAATGCTTGCAGTTAAGCTAATGTGAAAAAAACCAAGAAGTGAAATAAGGACATTCTAAAACCAAGAAGTGTTTTACAGGATCTTGTAGGTTTTCTGAGTATGTTTGACATGGGTTCCAAGTTATTAAATATAGTCAGATTTGCAAAAGTTCTAATGGAAGTGGAAGACTTCAAAGCACTGGTTTATTTGCCATATGTTTTTTTTACTACATTTCTGTATTGAGCTAAGAAAGTAACTCAAATAATATTTTTACAGTGGCAACAATGAAAATACATCTGTGGCAATGGTACCTGAATCACCACAATATGTAGATACAGGAAATCATACACAGTCACTCTTTTCAGATGGATTTCAAGACAGTTTCAATGGAGTTTTACATTTCATGATTAATCTGAAAACACCAGGAAGAAAGACATTGTTAATAGAGATCAATACCATGGTACTTGAACAACAGAAGAGATGAGGAGTGTATTTAAACTGGATTGCAAGTTATTTTTGTAATAAACTCTCAAACAAGTCAGAGGCTGAACAGCCTTTATTTCTCTGTGAAATGTAGTATTTGCTGAGCATTTACTGCTCCCGTGCCTGGTAATCTGGCTGGCAGGGCAGTTATTTGTATTTCTAAGGTGGCCCAATGTTTAGAAAGCTTTTGAGTTGTATCCTCAGTTTGGAGGACATAGATAAGTTGTTTAGCAAGGACAGTTCCTGCTCTACATAGAAATTGGTATGTGGCAGAGGGTTTCTGACATGTGGTGCACTGTGTGAGTCTAGGAGCAAGCATTTGGGTGGTTGGCTATACCTAAGGGCTGTTGATGGATCTGAAGGGATGGTGGATAATTTTTGCTGGTGAGATATACTTTGCATTTGCAGCTTATTTAAACAGTAGAAATATGTGGCTAAAAATGTACGTATTCCAAGCTTCCTGGGTAGTTTAGATGTTGTTAAAGCATTAAATGAACACCTCGAGTTTTACAAAGTGCTGTCAATCCTCCTTATTTTGTGGGGAATTCTGGAAGGATCTGTCAAGCACAGTCAGCTGAAATTACTGCAGAAACCCTGTTAACTATCCTTAGTTTCAGTAAGGTTGTCACTGTGAGTGATTAGATTAGAAGGAACTAAAACACATATGCAGTAAGAAAAAAGATAGTACAAAACATTTCCATCTGTGAAGAATTTTCACTTATAGCAATTACAAAATATACTTGGTAGGTAGGAAAAAGGAAAATTAAATACAAGTTCAGTTGAGCTGGAACTTCCCCTAAAAGCAAATAATTCCATGAAAAATATAGCTTTAATGAGTTTAAGTTGGCAGAAATTCCATAGCCAAACAGAATTCTCCCTGAAATTCAACTGACCAGCCAGGAAATGAAGATGTGAGAGTGGTAAACCTTTAGAATAGGATCCTATTGCTACAGCACCTTAAAGATTTATTTCACAATATGAAAAAAGAAAAGTGATTCAGAAAAATTACATGAACAAGGCTGACATTATATGCCTGAGAATGAGCCTTGCAACTCAGAGTTATGCATGCACATAATCAGAGTAAATTTTCCTGCCACACAGGCAAAAATAGATTTTTCTCTACAAAGTCCCTTAATGTGACTTTTTATCACAACTGGGAATATTCCACCAGTGGGACTGTCCCACCATGGAAGTCCCCTTACCCTTGAGGGCTTGTCTTCAGATCCAGCCCTATCCCCCTAGAAGTACATGCCAAATCTTCACTTAATTTCAGTTAAATTATAAATCAAATTGGAATTCAGAGAAATTAATAGCTCAGGGTCATCAAAGCCTTAACTATTCAATAAATACCCATGCATATGAATTTCACAGAAGGCCTACATTCTGAAAAGGCCATACTTCTTACATGTTTTACTGACCTGGGGTCCATATTACCATAACAAAACAAACCCCTGCTTTCAGGTCAAGTTCAGGTTTCTGTTTTTATCTGCATCCTTTAGATCATTAAACAGAAAACCAGATTAATGAGTGTGCAGTAAGGCATATTTTTACTGTTATTCTACCTCTAAGAATCAGACTTTTAAATTCCCATTGAAACTCGTGCTGTGAATTCTGAGGGCATGCATCTACCAGAAGCAAATGTGTGCTTAATTTTAAAGCACATGCAATTAAAAACTGTCAAAAGTGTTTTTAAATCTTGATATTGCAAAAAAAAAGTTAAGATATGAAGTGATCTAGGAAAGGCTTTAATGCTGGGATCACATGGCATTATGGGAAAACATTCTCTAGGATGGAGCCCTTATTCCCCACCCCAAACATGCAGCAAACATGGAAGCAAAGAGTTTCAGACAGAATCATTGATTTGCTGTCAACCTCCCTAGAACAAAAAAGTGCAGCTTTATAATTTCATTCTATTGACAAGTAGGAATTAATCTCTGAGTACTTCTGTGAACATGACAACTCCTGACACTGAGTTTCATGTGGCTTTGTACCTTATCATAGATTAATTTGGGTGTTTTACATGACCTACTCCAGATTTTTTTTTCCCTCCTGCTGAGGATTTCCTAGCTCTCTTTGCCATTTGGATTCTCCCATATCTAATATAGAATGAGTTCCCACTGCAGCATTTCCCTCAATAGCAACACTGGTAAGTGGATGTGGCCTCCCCATTGCTGTCTATTTTAACTAAGGCTGTGGGCAATGGATTGTCTCTGAGATCTGTGCCTCTGCCACAGAGAAATGGAACTAATAAACATTTTTGAAATTATTAATGGGAGGGCAGACACGAGGGCAGGCATGCAGACAGATCACATAGCCTTGTTCAGAAGGAAATCAGGCTAAATCCAGATTGAGACCATGTAGTGATTTCAAAGAAAGCAGCAGATCCAGACCAGTAAATAAAATATTAATGCATCAGAGCTTTAGAAGGACCCCACGGCATTTTCCACTTTCTGTCCTTCACCCCATTCCTCCACTAGCAAAGCATCTTTCTATCAAATAGTTGTGACTCTTGTGTGTGAGTTCTGGATATATTAATGGAAGTATTTCTCACATTTGCTTTTGAATGCATAGATCTGCTCTGTAAATGTGAGGAAAAAATTCCCTTGATGTTTTAAATTGTTGGCTTTGTGCTCACCCTCAGAGGTGTCTCTGTTAACATGCAGAGCATTTGAATACACAGTGTAACTGAAAATGTAGTTTCTTTAGTTATGTTAGATGATGATGTTCACAACTCTTGTTCATAGTTTGTTTTCATTTTGGTGTGCTTTAACACAACCAAATATCTAATCACACTGCATTTCTGCCAAGTAGCAAGAGACTGTGTTATCTTTATGAAAGACTTTTCACTTCTAAAGACTTTTGCTCATTGCAAAGGACAGTTTCTTTGACAGTGCATGCCAGCAATGTAAATTGTATCACATAATAAAGTGATTTGACCAATCAGATGAGAAACACAATTTTGTTTTCCCTAAATTCTTGTCTGTATGTTTAAATAATCTGAACCCAAGTAAAGCCTAATCTCTTTTTTTCTGCACCATTTTTAGACTCACTGACTTTGCCTGTCAGTGACCTCGTGCTGGTATGAGCTTCTAGAAGCTTAAATCAGCATCAGGTCAAAAGGCAACTTATCAAATTCAGTGGAATTTCATTTCCATACTGACTAAGCAGAGGAAGGAAATGCGGTGAAGCACAATCTACCCAGGTTAAATAATACAATCAGAACCGGTTTTATTGTTTGGATATTTTCATCCCAACCACAAAAATCTGCAACTAAAATCTACTTACTATCCTTACTTGTCTACTTTACTTGCATCTAACCCTCTGTTTAGTTCCTTGTTCATTGCTGTATTCTCGTGTTGTTTATTCTCGATTGAAACCTACTGTTCAAACATGAAATAAATATTGTGAATAAATTGTGAACCCAGTCTTTACACTATGCAGGCTATTTGGATAAATAGCTCATAAGGAAATAAGGCCAGCACATACAGTCTAGCTGTGGAAAGCCAGATCAGATTTTCACTATTGACATTAAATGAATTCCAAAGCAGTTTTTGCATTTGTAAAGCAAGCAGGATTTTATCCCCAGTACAAGAAAAATGATTGATACATGTAAAACTTGGGGAACTGCAAAAGCTCCACTAGCATTTTATGAGCTTTGCTCTACAAAGGATTTACAAGGTTATAAGAGACCCAGAACTATTCCTTTCCACAGCTACATTTTCATTCTTTAGCAAGTTCTTAAACACATCATAAAGAAAGCAAGCATTAGCTGGATTCACCGTTTAACAAAACTCCTTGACTTCAGTAATTGGCAACAGATTAAAAATCTCTCTGCCAGGCAGGCAGTCATGGGTTTTGTAGGATGTGTCACTCTCCAGTGAATGTACTCTGGTTTTCTTGGAAAGCCCTTGATTTTCCGGTGCATTCAGTTTCAGAGCATTTCAAATGACTCCAGTGTGGCAGACTGCTCCCTTACTGAATGTGAGGCTGGTGGAATGAGGAATTTTAAGTCCAGAAAGGTGGATGTTTCCAGGCCAGTATCTGTTTTTCCTCAAACTGAACATTTGTGC
This sequence comes from Chaetops frenatus, assembly GCA_013400775.1. Lineage (NCBI taxonomy): Eukaryota > Metazoa > Chordata > Aves > Passeriformes > Picathartidae > Chaetops > Chaetops frenatus. The sequence continues at coordinate 67,507 of VZTR01026402.1, forward strand.
TTGGAAATTGTTCCCTGGGTATATTATTGGACCTTAAAAAGAAGCCTTGTGCTGCTGCTGAGTCAGAAACAGTGCTCAAGATGCTGGAAAATGTTTGGTGTTTGTTCACACATTTCCAGCCCTAAAAAAGGACTCAAGTATTGAACACTCAAACCAAGATGACCTCGGGAGTGTTGGTGTGCATGTACACAAAGCTGTGGGAGGGTTTTTTGTGGAGAAAGAAAGGTAATGTTTGATTAACAGATGTTAATGGAGAACTAGGAGAACATGCTGTGCTGCACTGCAGTTCAAACAGCTGGAAGGTTACAATACACTCCTAGAAAAGAAGGTGATGATAAATTTTAGATCTAATTTTATCTTTAAAGTAAAGCAAATACTAAGGGTAATTTTTGTCTAAATACTGCAGAGGTTCATGACTAATTTTTCCCCTATAACTAGGGAAACCAGAGGAAAGATATGCTAATTGCTGAACAAACAATGTTGCATGTTGTAAATAATTTAAACCAGGCTGTAGACAAGCAGAATTTGCCCAAGGCAAAAATGGAAAATAAGAAGCTTTACAGAATTCTAATTCAGAATAATAGATGTATTGGTAGAGTTTCCCAGCATGCCCAACCTCACAGAACTGTGGCAGCTATGAAACAATTGCCACTCTTCAATATCATTAACAATTACTAGGTCATCTTAGTTTTAATCAGTCACTTTCTAATATCAATGGATGCACTTGTGCTTAGTCTCAGAAAGTCAGTAATTTTTGAAAAACAAGAATCAACATAAAGTCAACATATTCTTAACTCTGAGGTATTTTTAAGGTTTGGAAGTGTTTTCTAACAGAAAAGCTTATAAGCATAAACACAGCAGTTTTGATCAGGTGCTTATCAGCTATTCTGATTTTTGGGTCTGTTCAAGGCAGTTTATATTTAATTGCAAATACTTTGCCCATTAAATAGTTTGTATACAAACACAGGACTTCTATTGAAGCTCCCTAGTGAATTATCTGTATGCAAAAAAGAATAGTTTTAAGAAGATGAACAATATTGGTAACTTTTATAGTTTCCAAGTAATTTCCCATCACAGGTCCACATAATTTCATGTTTTTTTGAAAGTTCAAGATTATTTTCTCCACTATGTCTGTGGAGTTCAGCATTCTTTACCTCCTTTGGCAGTTTAAAACCCCAAGAGATTTTCCATGCGGCAGTAAAATAAAAAGATTAGTGTAGAAATTAATAAATCTTACTACTTAATGACTATGCCCTGAGAAAACCTGCATGTCAAAGAAACACCAAGAACAAAACAAGGCAACAAAACTCCTTTGACCACGTGGAGCAAAATCCTGATCCCAGCTAAGTCAATGGGAGCTTGACTAATTTACCACTTATGCCAGCAGGGCAAGGACTTCACCTCACACAGAAATGTGCAGCACCACAAAACACAACAAATTTACAAGCACTGAAAGGGTGTCAGCAGTTCTGTAGATTTTTTTAGCCTCTAGAATTAATAAATGAGATTGACAACACAATAAGGCATTAATCAGATTTTGTAATGGTATCTTCTGTTAGGAACTTGCTCACTGTTGTGCAGAATTATGGAGAGTTTTCTCAGCTGGGACTCTGCTGAGGCTCAAATTCCTGGCTTGGCCTCCTGTATAATCAATGTGGAGGGGCATTCTTAAAAAGAAATTAACTCCATCCTCAAATAAATGCCTAAAATAGGTCGACTGGATCCCAGGAACCCAGGCATAGCCTTACACCACTCCAAAATCACTTAGGTTTGGAGAGATATCTTTGGATAACTCTGTACTTGAGAAATGGATCATCAACAGACTGAAAAAAATTACCCAAAGAGAGTGAAGAGATGACTGTTGTTATTTTGGGAGCCATAAAGTTCTGGAAGTTTAGGCAGATGCTTTTTCAAAATCAACTTGGAGATTTCTCAAAGGAGCAGGTCACCACTCATCTCTTCCTACATTTTAATAAGCTGCTGTTTACCCTGCAGAATTAGATACAGATCACTGTGTTTTGGATCTTTATTACTGGAGGTAGATGTGACTTCTCTGCAATGAACAGCCTCAAATGAACAGCAGTATGGATACAGGTTTGGAGGCAGCAATCCAAACAGATAACATTCAGACAGTAGCAACTGTAGCTTTTTTTTTTCCTTGTGACCTTTATAATAATTTCTACTCCTCTGAATCCTCTGTATAAACTCTGTACTGGAGGGCAGCGAACACAAAAGTGCTTTGGACTAAGTTCACAACTACAATGAAGATTATGGGCACTTCCAAGGCACATTATAATCCTTTTTCCCCCTCAGATAATAATTTGATTGTTTGTGCCTTTCATATTTATTACTTTCCTGCTTTAAATTCTTGGCACTATTCACAATCTCCCTTTCAGATACTACAGTGTGTATGAAATGCATTATATTTTTTGACCTATAAAGCCTATAAACCTCCCAAAACCCCGTAGTTAAACTAAATACAGGAAATACATTATATTGAACACTCACCTACATAAACACAGAATGCTCACAGGCCACAGAAGATGTGAGGTAGGCAGACAGCAAGAGAGAAAAAAATAAAATCATGTTTTACCAGTAAAGCAGAAAGATTCTATTATATCAGACTGTAGGACATGGTAGGTTTCCAAACTTCTGTTTCCCTCTGCATTTTAGGGACTGGTGCAATCTCTGGAACAAGGATGGTCAGTTTGTCACTGAACACTTCAAGCTTACTGATACAATATTATCAGGTTTATTGCTCTGACGTTTTGCAGCCCAAAACAAGACAAGCACTTTGACGAAGCCTCGTGCTGTCCAACAGAGGGCAATGGTACACAATCCATACAATCCATACTATTTGCTCTCCCTGACAAGGCCTCTGTTTCAACAGAGAAGCTGTGGCACGGTGGGGACACCAGACACCAAACAGTGCCATTAGCAGCACGTCCACTGGAACTCAAATGCCATAGAAGTTCACAGTTGGAGCTAAATCAGATGGTATAGGAGGCCTTCACACAGCACTGTTCAATGAGTCCCAAATGGACAGTA
>VZTR01026406.1:5911-19851 GCA_013400775.1 Chaetops frenatus
CCTTAAAATCTATAAAACGTGCTCTCTGTATGTAAATCACTTTTCTCACTTCAAAAGCAGAAAAGGAAAGAAAGGGGAAAAAGGTTAATGTGGAAATGTAATTTGTATCAAACTGTTTACCCCTTCTCGTGGTCTTCTGTAATCTGAAATTTACACCCTTTTTCTTCCTATGTTAAATAAGAGGGAGAAAAGGGAAAAGTACCCAACACCCTTGATTTTATGAAGTTAGGGAATAATGACAGGAAACAAGGATTTTTGTTTGTTCTTTGCTGTGAATTGGCACAGACATTATGATGAAGTTAAAATGCAGAGCTTAATTCAAAAATGTGATAAACAAAACCCCTTGAAGGTCTCAAAATAATTTTACCTGGCAGCAATGGCAGTCTAATATCATTGAGCACTGAATCTACTGCAAATGGCTGGAGAGAAAAAAGAGAAGAGAGGAAAGAAGAGGNCCTTCCACCTAGTTTCAGTCTAATTATAACTAGGAAAGTCGTTCTGTCTCATTTGCATTAATACAACTGTATGGAAAAATAGCCTATACAGTGAATTTGATTTTTTTTTTTTTNTTTTTTTTTTTTTTTTTTTTTGTTCCTCTGGCTTATTATGGAAATATTTAAAATAAAAGGAAATCCTGCAGGGAAAACTGCTATGGAAAACTCGTGGAAAAGGTTCTTGATTTTTTTTTCAGTTGTTTTGCTGTCAGATAAATTCTAAACATTTAATGTTAGACTGGAGTAGACCATTTTTAATCACAGGACAGAAAATGTTGGAATACCTCCTTCAACTTCATCATCTCTGGCTAATCCCCTGTTATTATTAAGGCAGAAAATGTTCTGAGGTTTGTAATAAACTTAGCTCTTTGCCTGTACTTGTCTGTTTTTCATAATAGCTTTCAGAAAAGCTCCATAAATCCATACTTATGCTGTGTTTTAAAAAGAAGTCCAATGCATGATCCTACTGTGTGTAAAGTCTAGTGGTGTAAAAGAACTCAAAAGAGTGTCTGTCAGATTCATATGCAGCACCATGTTTCCACTCAGCATTTCAATTCGCATTTTAATAAACACATTAAGGAGGCTCAGTTGTTGTTGGACCTAGGTTACCTCTAATTTCTCATTGAGATGGTGAAGAAAAACAGTATGTTTTGCCCTAAATTGACAGTCAGTATATGAGCTCAGTCTGCCTCTTCTCAGTGCCTTTTATATTAAGAGGTAAGATTATCCACACAGGCTTTATTTACAATGTATTGTGTTTATAGTCCCAGTTTGTACATCTTGCTAGAGCTAACATTTTCATAATGATGAGGAACAGCTGGCCACAAACTGTTGTTTCTCATTAAAAAGACATGTTTCCCAAGCTTTTGGGGATTCTTTATACTGAAACAATACATACTACTGACATTTTGCCCTTTTCATTTTCCTTTTGCTTTTCACTTGTGGGATATCTAGGGTTCAGGATTCTAACAGAATATCTGAAGTGCTTTTGAGAGAAAACCAAGGAGAAACCTACTTGGGGTCATTAAAGATCCCAGTGATCTCAGAACAACAAAAGATGTAGCCTGGACAGATTCCAGCTTGTAAACTGCATTGTTATCTATTTAATAATGTATTTTCAGCAAAGCAGTCTCTCCTTAAAAGGCTATTGTACTATGCTACTTAACCTATGATGACCACAATAATCTACTCCAAGAATGGCTTCACTCCAGATATGGATATAATTTCTTCATAGTGATTTTGACTAGGAGAAGATAAATAGTGAATACTGTACTAGTTGCACCAGATGCTTGTTTTTCATTTATGCAGTTTAGCAATCATATGAGGTCCACCAGAAGAATCACTTGTTTTGGTTTTATTGGCTAAAAGATTTGATCCTGTGATGTAAAAATATTTGTGCTCACCTACTTAATCTAAAATTGACTGGTTTTAGTATTTTGTCACTTTAAAAAGATGTGGATCTTGAAAGCATGTTTTATGATTTGAAGGGTTAAACACTGGGGAGCGTTTCTGCAGTTTCCATTCAACACCAGATTGGAATCAATGGCCAGCTAAGAGAGTTTATGGTGCTGCATCAAAAGACTGACTAAATCTGCTACAAGTTCAGAGGTCACCTTCTCCTGTTCTGTGAACTGCTGCAAATTTTGGTGTTGATTGTTTAATGTTTCTCAAGCTTGTGATAATTTCCTTTGCTATGAGTCTCTGTGAGAGGGACTAAGGTTTTCTGTGGATGGTCAATGTTCACGTGGCACTGGGATGCACCATATAGAAATACATACTTCTGTGACTAAGTGAAGGTAGTGGAAGCGTTTTGTAGTAGTAATCCATGTAGGAAAACACATATTTCCCAATGAGAATTTTAGAGATTAAATGAACAAAAGATATGCTTAAACTATATTTACAGCTGTATTGAACTAGACATTTTGTATAAATTGTAGCTGTGCATGGAATCAAACCATGCAGTCTGCTGAGTGTGTTTTAAAATAGATAAAGATTAACCAGCATACATGTACAAGAGAGAGAACTTTTCCATATTATACCTGACTTAAGCAGGACTTGGGCATGGTGCTTGCAGACTGAAGTCCCTGTCTGATGCAAATAATATGAATGGTAACCTCTAACCCGAAGAAAAATTGAAGACATGGAAGAAAAAAAAACAAAAGGGGAGGAAATGCTACTTTCAGTCTATGTTGTTCAAAGATGCAAGGATTGGAGATTTAGTCAGAATTCTTCCCAATAGCACCTCTGCAATCATTACTTTCTGTCAGACTCTCCAGTAAGGGCTATGACTTATGGTCATTGCAATATGAAAAAAAACAGTCTAATTTATTACAATTCTCTTATCTATATAAGAATATATTAATATATCCATATATTAATGTATTCAACTGGCTGCCTAAAAATTATATATACATATATAAAATATATGAAGTTTTTAAAATTTTATTTAAGAAGGAGTAAAATTTAACAAGTAGCAAAATATTCCATAAAGATTTGTGCTCTTGCTAAATTTATTTCTTTTGTATTCATCCCATTTGGCTTTTATTTAGCTTTCCACTCAAGTTTGGTCAACAAATACACACACAATAGTTCTGTTGCCAAGACAGGACTGTAGGCATTCAGGAGAGATAAGACTTAGGTCTAAAATGCTAAAATCTAATATGTTACATAATCTTGAAGTAGGATTCAGCTTCTAAAATATGCATATGCTGTGTATTTTGCTTGCTTCTGGGATCTTGACTAGGTTTTTTGCTGTGTTCCCTTCTGTTGCAAATGATGTTATTTCAGGTTCAGTAACAGAGAACACCCAACTCTGCTATTTTTATCTGTAGAAAAAAAAGTTTTACCCTTTTAATCCAAATCTGCAGAGAACTTTAAGAAACACTGTGCTTTTTTGTGTGTGTATTGTTTTTAATAATGGCACCATGAAGGCTGAGGGAGAGGCAATTTTTATGGAATCAGAATGTGATTTGCATGTCTTCAAGGAAGTAGCTCTGCATGTAAATGTTTTAGTCATCTTTGTTTTCCCGACTTTGTTTGAAATGTGGATTATCTGAATACAGATGTCTCAGACTTGCTCATAAGAATTCTAAACAAATAATGCCAGAAGATGATAGAAAGTTTTTCTCTGATTTTAACATCTTTAAATGTCACTATTATTTCTATTTTTATATTGTTCTTTTCCCTATGTTCTCACCATTCTAGCACTCCCCCATGACAATGTAGCATTATTGACATAATGATTAATTAATTGTAAGGCAATTCAAAAAATACTGCTCAGGAAATAATGACTGTTAATAGTATATACACTTTAATTGCTATACATTAATTTTATACCCTTTTTGTTCATCCTTTTTCCTACCTTTCAGGCTGTTAGTCCTTTAAACTTTGGCATAGGAATATAGTGACTGGAAACAGGTTTCACTTAGGTTGACATCTACCACTTGTCAAGATGGTACAAACTGGTATGGAAATAACTTGTGATCAATTTTATGCTGTACTTGACCATGTATCTCAAGTTTTCAAATGTTTTTTACAGCAGTCATAAACATCTTTGTGTGGTAGGTCAAGTTAACGACAAAGTAAATTTGCTTCTTCAAGAGAGAGAAGTAAACTTTTGGGTGGCAAACATTAAATGGAAAAACAGACATAATCAGTTACGATAGAATAATGATATTTTAGCAGTCTACAAATCTATTTGCAAAACATGTCCGTTTTTAATATACAATGACAGGAGAAGAAGAACTCTAAGAAGAGTACTCTTATTAGGTAACACTGAGACGTCAGAAATGTCTCTTTACAATGAAATTTCAGGTATGCAGGTGTAGAGAAATAAATGTCATGGAGCAGTGGCTTATATTTTTCTCATACTTGACTATAACACCTGGTGTTATACATTGTAAAAGTGGGAGTAACTTCATCACTCTTAGAATTGCTCCTAGACTCATTGGGCACGTACATTTTACTGTATAGGTGTTTACTTCAGCAGTGACATGAATCTTAACCAGTTAATGTGGGAAACAAAGCATGTGCATCTTTTCTGTGTCATAAATACAGACACCTTAGGAATGGATAGATGGATACTACCTGTAAATCCCCATTTTAGTTTCTTCACTAATGAATGTTTATGTACCATAAAGTTATGTTTGTTGCAGAGATCTGAGTTCTTGCTTGGGTACTGGGGGATGACAAGAAGTTAGTTTTTAGTTAGTTGGTAAAAATGGAGGTGAGGGTGTCAGGACTGAACAGAAGGAAGTTATGACAGATGTCCTTGGGAAACTCAGTCCAGGTCTGAGACATTTCCTGTTACCATTAACCAGGATGAGAGTCAATTTGGCTATTTTGGTTAAAATCTCAGAATATTTTTTCCACCCAGGTTGTTGTCCTCAGGAAAGTCTCTAATTGATTTGACAAAGAAAGTTAATTCTTAGCTGCTTTATTTAGCAAAACTATTTGTGATTTGAGGGCTACATAAAATCTTTAAATTCTTAATTAATTCAGCATTCAAACTCCTGTAATAATTTTTTACCATAAAACTTCTTGTGGTAATTCTAATTTGCTTGCACAGTCACTTGTGTAGTTTTTAACACAGTTACATTAAGCAGCTTGAAAGATAAGAGGCATTATTGTCCTGAGCAGGTCAAGTCATTAAATCAACATCAGGTTAGCAAGGAAGGTGAGATGTCTGTGGTGACATTAAGGTGAGAACTAAAGTAATGATAATCTGAACAGTGACTGTGTAAAAAATTCATATTTTATACTGTGCTTAGGAAACCAATAACAATGTAGTGTTATCAGTGATAAAAATGAAAACAAATGCAAATAATAAAAAGTCAGATGTACTTCAATAGAAAGAGAAAATGAATGCTGAAGCAGAGATATGTGAACTGTAAGATTCTTGTGCCCTTTTCAGTAAAGATTAATTTTATTTTCTTCCAACAGAGCTCTGTAGAATAACTCTAGATATTTTATGAAGTATCTCTTGACAGATTTCTCTGCAGATTTCCATACAACAGGGAATTTGAGAATTTTAAGGTGAAAGCTTGTAGAAGAATGATTAGAAGAGTGGTCCCAGGAGACTGATTTTTTGAGTTTAAACTTTGCTACTAGTTTGCTCTTTTCTTAGGAAAATCATTATGAAATATAATCCAAACCTTCAGCATTGAGTTTTAGGCAAGTTATAAACTCCTATTGATTTTAGTAAACATTGGGTCCTTATATGTGTGGGCCTGAAGACATTTAGTAAAAGACATTTGGTTAGAAACTATGTGTTCCTTGAATATTGCTGAAAATGTTAAACCTACATTGGATAGCAGGGCTGGACAATTATGCTCCCTCTACTTCTATTCACCTAACTTTAAAAGACTTATGTGTTGTCAGAACTCCTGAATGATGATTAGAATACTCAAATTGTCTCGTGTCCTCAGTCACTAGAGTGCAGTGATTTCAGCTGACTTAGAGTCTAAAAGTAAAAATGAGAACCGAGGATTACACTGGTGTAAAACAGTGCAGAATATACGACTCCCTGGGAATTTCTGTACAGGTTCCCCTTATTTCAAATGGGAATTTATTGAAACGGACTGTAGGTTTTGGGGGTTGTTTGTTGTTTTTTGAGTTGTTTTTTTGGTATACCAGCCTAAGAGCTTCAACAAATTTCACTTAGTGGGATGTTCAGTCAAAATGTGCTGTCTGGTCAAAATGTATTTTCTGGTTAAAACCACATATGTGCTGATGATGGATATTTAAAAGCTATTATTAGATGGGGACAACCTAAATTCTACTCTCTCTTTTGTCATATTTAAAACAGGTAGAAAGTTTAATTGGGTCTTCCATGGAATGAGTGATTGCCTTAATCATTTACATATATAGTCTGTTACTCCCATTGGATTTTTTCATTTTTTGGTACATAGCTGTAGTGGGTTTACCCTGGTTGGATGCCAGGCACTTGCCAAAGCCACTCCATCGCCCTCCTCTGCAACTGAACAGGAAGAAAAAATGTAAGGGCTCATGGGTTGAGACATGGACTGGGAGAGATCAGTCATCAAATACCATCACAGGCGAAACAGACTCCAATTGTGGATATTAATTGAATTTGTTAGTAACAAAATCACAGCAGGGAGATGGAGAATGGTGGTTACGGTCAGTCCATCACACAATTTTCCTGCTGCTGCTCAGGGAGAAGAGTCATGACCCTGCTCCAAAGTGGGGTCCCTCCCATGGAAGATGGTTCTCCGTGAACTTCTCCAACGTGAGTATATCTCATGGACAACAGATCTCCATGAACTGCTCTATCATGGGTCCCTCTTCCATGGGGTGCAGTCCTTCAGGCACAGCCTGCTGCAGGACAGGTCCCCCATGGGGTCACACGTCCCACCAGGAGACCTGCTCCAGTGTGGGCTCCTCTCTCCACAGGTCTGCTGGTCTCTGCCAGGAGCCTGTTCCAGTGCAGGCTTCCCTAAGGTTCACAGCCCTCTCTCAATCATCCACCTGCTCTGCCATGGGCTCCTCCAGGGACTGTGGGAGGATCTCTGCATCCCCATGGGTTGTGGGGCACAGCTTCTTCACCATGGGCTGCACCACGGGCTGCAGAGGAATCCCAACTTGAGTGCCTGGAGCACCTCCTGCCCCTCCTTCTCCACTGACCTTGGTGTCTGCAGGGTTGTTTCTCTCACATGTTCTCACTCCACTCTGGCCACAATTACATATGCACAATAATTTTTTTTTTTTTTCTCCTTAAATACAATATCACAGGCATTACCACCATTGGCCCAACCTTAGCCAGCAGCAGCATCCATCTTTGGAGCTGCTAGGAATTGGCTCTGTTGGACATGGAATAAGCTTCTGTCAGCTTCTCACAGAAGCCACCCCTGTATCCCCCCCACTACCAAAACCATGCTAACCCAATACAGTAGTAAATAGCGTTGAGATGTTTTTTCTCTTGAGTGTTTAATTGTGCACATAAAGTACACAAGGGATGAGATGTAAGGCATTCTGCAGAATGGTTGGGTTTCAGGCAACTTGGATTCAACTTTGTTCTAATTTGCAGGAAAACTTTTGCCTTAACCCAAATAAATGCCTCAACAGTTATCCAGACAATATGATCTTGTTCCTGAAACTGTTCATGTTTTACAATCTGTGTGGCAAAAATACAATTACCCAAAAGACATCCGAAGCTAAGAGAAATATCTAGCCCAAATGGTAAAAATATTATATTTGCCTCTTATTATTTTGAAACTTACTGGTAAATAGATTTCATTTTTCACAGTAACTTTGCTGTTTTTTTCTCACAATTAATTTAGATTGTTGGTCCTGTTTAAAAGTCTTTCTCCCCAGCTGCTGCTTTTTCACCTTTGGGTAGTCTGGACATCTAAGAAAAAAAAATCTCAAGATGACCTGCTTGATAGCAGCATAGTTGTTGAGGTGAAATTTTCACCACTCTGATTAGTGACATCACTGAAATCTCCCAGAGCAGATGTTCTGTGCAATGTAATGTGGGACTTCAGATGCTGGCAATCTTAAATGACATTGATACAATTATTCCATTGTAGATTCTCCTAATGCAGGCATGCCTTGAATGTGTCAAATCAGTCAGTGATTTCTGCAGCTTGAAAAGACATGCTTGGGAAATTATGACTTTAGAAAGGAAACACAGTCATTTGCTATGCCTTAATGGCTATTCTGGTGTCCCAGATCAAGGTGACAAAGTAAATGTTCCGAGAACAAGCCTTTACCCAAAGTTGAAGGTAAAAGTAAATGTTCTGAAGCAATAATTTTGCACTTAATAGTCAGCTCATTCTGTAGTCTTTCATGCTAATATGAAGTGTGGTATTTTTTTAAAACAAAATCTGAATATTAGGTCCACACTATTCAGAGCTGAAGGACTTGTCATTTGAAGTAGATTTGATTGATCTACACAAAACAAATATGCTTTTCTGACAAAGTGCTAATAAATGCCTTCTGGCAGTCACAGAGTGCTTCTTTCAAGATCTTACTGTTTGTTTTTTGAAGTGATGAAATTTATAGGCACCTGTTATAAGGTTCTAATTGAATTTCACAGAAGTAGTCCTGGTGTGACCCAAAATGGAGAAAAAAGAAATCCTCAAAGCTAGTCTCTGTGGAATCAAAGATTAAAAACACTAAATGGGAAAGAGAGGTCCAAGCTAGAAATAATTGTGAGACTTAATGAAGATTTTGAGAGAAGTTAAGGTTGATAATTTCTAAAGATGTAAGGTAGATGAAAAGATTCACAACAGAAAAGTGTTTATTAAAACATTTTTAAGAAACCTTGGGAAATAACAAAAGCTGCTTTAAAGTTTCCTATTAAAGTGAAGACTGGGTGAATTAGAAAATTTTGCCACCTGCAGCCCTAACAGAACTTTTCATTTAGCTCTTATTGCAAGGTTTAACTGACTTTGAAGAACTTTAATAATCATTGTCACAAGGCTTTTTACTAAGATTGTGACTAAAGAACTACATAAATCCTATTCTCAATAACTTTAAAAGTGAGGTAACAAACTCTCCTTGTGTCAGAGCAATATATAAGTCACAAACTAGCTTTGTTATCAAGTTAGATAAAAGAAATTCTATGAAGACTTCCTAGTTTTTGGAGACCTGTCATTTTGGTTTTAGGTTCATGATACAGCCATTGCTGAATTTTAAGTTCATCGTTTGATAAGATGTGAATATAGGATAACTTTGTTCTCCTCCATCTTGCATTTCCTGGAGAGATGAAGAGTCAGCACAACTGACCATAACAGCTCAAAAAATACTTGAGAGACAAAAGTTCATTGCTACGCTTAGTAGAGGTTTTACCTTTATATTAGAATGTGAAAGCATCTGCAGATAAGAGGAAGTCGGTGCTGAAATCTGGAATGATTGTTAGTTACTGGAATAATGATGGTATCTGGGAGTCACAACCTCCAGTCAGGTGTCTGCTACACCAGATGCTGGACAGTGGGCAAACTGCCTAAGCTGTGCATTTCCTTGTGACTGCTACAAAAGCCCTGAATGCCTCAGATGTAATTTCAATACACAAAATACTTTATTCCCACTCTTCTTTTCTGGTTAACAAAGAGGGCACAGAGGAAGGTATATCTTTGTGCCTAGCACTAACTGAAATAGGAGATGTTATAGAGAATTAGCTGTCTGCAAAGCTGAGTAGCATGATTAATGTAACCTGGGAAAAGAGGTAAAGAACAAGATGAGAGGTTATGGGCATTGGTTGCCACTTTTGACTCAGCTGACAGATGAGCTACCTTTGAGGCTGAGTGGCAGAAACTAGAGCAGGTACAATTCTCACCAATGTACTTTAACATAAGCATGAGCTAGTTTGTGTCCCATCAGTTCAGGTTATGGCTAAAGCTAGTACAATTTTAGGGCCTGAGCTCTTCAACATCTTCATAAACCACTTGGAAGCAGGACTGGAAGGGATACTCAGGGGAGGAGCTGTTGAGTTTCTCAGGGACAGAGAGGTCAGGCAGAGATACCTTGACAAATTAAAGGGTTGAGCAATCACCAACAGTATCAAGTTTAACACAGAAAATTGTTGTAAATTCTTGAAAATTGTTGAAAATTCTGTACCTGGGATGAGGCAACCCTGGATGTACAGACAGACTGGGGAACGAGAGGCTGGAGAGCAGTGCCACAGAAAGGGACTTGGGGGACCTGGTCCCTGTCAGGTTGAACAGGAGTCAGCAGTGCCCGGGTAGCCAGGAGGGGCAGCCCTGTCCTGGGGGGCATCAGGCACAGCATCACCAGCCAGGCAAGGGAGGGGATTGTCCTGTTCTGCTCTGCACTGGGGCAGCCTCACCTCCAGTGCTGGGGGCAGTTTTGGCACCACAATATAAGAAAGACATCAAACTGTTAGAAAGTGTCCAAAGGGGGACAACAACAGTGGGGAAAGGCCTTGAGGAGAAGCCATATGAGGAGTGGCTGAGGTCACTTGGTCTGTTCAGCCTGGAGAAGACTGAGGGGGGACTTCATCACACCCTACAATTTCCTCACAAAAGGAAGTGGAGGGGCAGGTGCTGATCTCTTCCCTGTGGCGACCAATAAGAGGACCCAAGGGAATGGCCTGAAGTTGTGTCAGGGCTGGTTTAGGTTGGATATCCAAGGGTGAATGGGCTCTGTAACTGCCTCCCCAGGGAAGTGGTGACAGCACCAAGCCTGAAAGAGTTCAAGAAGTGTGGATAATACTCTCGAGTCCATGGTGTGATTCTTGGGTATTGTCCTGTGCAGGGCTGATATTGGACTTAATGGTCCTTGCAGGTCCCTTCCAGCTCAGGATTTTCTATGATTCTATGATCAGCTGTCTAAAACAATTATATTAATAAAGTTATCAACATAACTTTGCTGTAGGTCTCTGGTCAACTGTATATTTTTGGCATAGTCTTTAAAACTGACATTCAGTCCTTGACTTAAGGGCTCAGCAGCTGCAGTACTCTGTTTTTAAGTCTGCCTCTTAAATTATCTGGATATTCCTACTGGTAGAGAGATGATGTCTGAGCTACTGTCTGAGCTACAAAGAGAGATCTATGTTCTTTTAACTCTGCAGGTTTTGCCTGGTGGTTTCTGACAGTTGATTGAGGAATTCGGTTTTCATCTGCAACATCCTCACATTTCTCGGGCCATAAAATAGGACTTGCTGATTTGAAAAATGGATTTTGGATTTTCTTCTCAAGATTGGCAAAGGAAATACCATATGTATGCTGACCCTTGTGACAGCATGTGAAGCCTCTGCATTTGAGCTGATGTCTGAGAAAAGCTAAGGTGAAGAGATGGCACAGGAATGGATTTTTATTCCAGCAAAATAAGCTGTGTGGATGGAAAATTGTAAAATGTGTTTTTGAAAATGTTCATTCACTTGCCTTTTGTGCTTCTGTTAGGCTTCAGTCTAATTACTTTGTCAAAGGCAACTAGACCCTAGGACCTTCATCTTAATGTTTGGTAGGCTGATATAAATTAAAAGAAATAACACCATTTTTTTAATGTCAAATTCTCCAGTATTGTCACAAGCTTTTACGTGTCTCCAAGTTTCTACTTCAGCAACCACCACCTACTATTACCACATATCACCTTAATTTGCATCACACCTAATGAAGCCACATAACTGGGGGAGGCTAGAGTGGTAACCTTACAGTACTTTCAGCATCCCTCACCATTTTACAACTTTATGTAGCTCTCTGTCCCTCTTCCCCTGTCAGTGCAACATCAGTGGAACTAAATATCCAATTGGATAAACCTTCAAGATTTAAAAGATTTAAATGTTTCCATGATTTAAATTTTGACCTACTTCAGTACATTTTTTAGCAGGTCTATGGGAATCCTATAGCTTTTTGAAGGCAAACCTGGTATGCTATTTGTATATGTTCTTTAGGAGATGGCACTATAAATCACAATCCAGTGCTGCTGGATTGAGATGCATGTATGTTGTGGGTATAGTTATGCTTCCATTATTCACACAGTAAAGCTAAAAGCCTTCTTTAGAAATTTAGTTGTCTCATAAACCAAGAAAGTAAATCTGATTTGAATTAATTAGGGAAATACTAAATTAATTTAAATACATTTTGACACTAAGAAAGTAGGTTAATTGATGGCTAACTTTCTTTATATATCTTGTTTCATGTCGTTTAGATATCCTTTGCTAATAATATATTACTTTTATATTTATTATTGATGCAATTTTGAGGATAATGTGATAGCAACTGAATATTCTCAGTGGATTAAATCATAAAAAGGGTCCTTGTAGCAGTCAATTGATTCTTACTGTACAATAAATGCCTGTTAACTGAAGTGCAAATTAATTCCGTATTTTCAGCACATCATATAAAGCATTAAGTATATTTAAAAAATTATATTATAGACTCACAATGTGGAGCCAAAAATAGGCAGCTTCAGAGCATGTTAAATATCCTTAGCAACTTGCTAAAATATGACATGGGAAACAGTTTACATTTGAGCAATTATCTGATAAGAACCAAGCACAGTGAGCTTATTGCAGTGTGTGTACACAGAGAGGGTATATATAATTGAGAGTGTGCACAGACCCACAGAAGGGCGCAGTATATGACTGCTTCTATATGTACATAATAAAAATAAAGTTCAAAATATGTATCAAAATTCAGTAGGCATGTAAAGATTACAGATAGCAGATATTGGAGGATTTGAATAAAGAATTTAGTTTATGGTGATGTAGCTTTCTTGTAACTTTAGTGGAAGTATACTGAAATGCAGCTGAAGTAGTACAGTGATGAATTAAGACAAAGAATTACTGATGATTGGGATTTAGAGTTTTCGACTCATTTAATGAAAATAAAAATTAAACAGACTTCTATATTTAAGCATTTCTTCAGCTTGTTTTGGCTGTGTTTTCAGACTAAGAACATTTTCTGTTCCTTTGGCACATTGTGAGAAAGGATATCTGCCTTCCTTAAGAGATGGGTTGAAAATGAAGTGAAAAATGTATCTGCTATCTGTATTTCTCAGGTAGTAAGAGACTATACAGATGAGGGAGTTGAATGAAAGCTCTTCTAAGTCCCCCTAGATTACATGATCTGCTATTTAAGGAAAGTTTTCAGAGTAGACTGTCATCTTTGATTATCCAGCTTTTTGAGCCAAGCCAAGTTCACAGCTGGCATAAATCAGTTTAGACCCTCAGAAACAGAGTGCAGTACTGACTTTCACAGCTGCAGATCTGGACCTGTGAGATCTGTGGGTTTATGCTTTTTTTTTTTCCCCAGCTTTTAATTTAAGTGAAAAAAAGTGTATGTTTTGTTGCCCTGATTGTCTGGTTCTTTGTCTCCAAAGAAATGAAAATAAGATCTTTTAACAGAAAGCTAAATCATAAGCAGACATGGTGCTACCCAATTTGCTGCTACAATATTTGATACATTTCATTGAAAACGTGGAAATTATAAGAATTTATTAAGAAATAATCAGTGGAATTCTGAATGGGTAGTTATATTTAGAAGACAGTAACATCCTCTTATAAAAAACTGGAACAATTGTTAGGTGATCTGATTATGTTAGCTGTCAATAACCCACAGGGAAGTCCTTTCACTCCATCTGTGCAGTCAGAAAGATGACAATTGGCATGGGAGCGGTTAGTCTGCCTCAACATCAGTTTATACTGAGAAAAGCCTCTTGTGATTATTATTCAAGAAGGTTTTTAAGAGTTATCATTACATTTAACACACAATTATACTTAACTCTATGACTTAACACTTGCTTTGTTTGTCATTTCTCTTAAACAATCCTTATCTCAAAGATTTGATCAGTTTTGCCTGCATTCTCCACCAAAATTGTCGTGGGTTTGTTCAAAACCGGGCAGAAACACCATTTAATGTAGCGGTTTCACATTCACCTGCTCGCCTGCTCACACCAGGCGAGAGTGCAGTGTAGTGGTTTCATGAGAATAAGGATTAAGAGAAATGCAAAACAGGCCTAAAC
>VZTR01026407.1:3774-14968 GCA_013400775.1 Chaetops frenatus
AGTGGTACTCCCTCTATACTTCGGGCAACTTTATTCACATAAAATAAAGAGTATTAGTTCAAGTGAATTAGGAATTTTTTCACTTTTATGACTATCCTGTATTCTCCTTATATTATATTTTTTGATTGTTTGAGTGAGCAAATGTGAGAAATATGAGCAATANTAAAATTACATAAAACATATAATAATTTTTATACTATAAATAAAAAATGTAAAAATTATGTGAATACAGATGTGTCTATACTTGTTTCATATGTATAAAACAGCACATTATTTTCATTCTTAAAAATAATTGAAGATAGATCCGTGTGCTAAAATTGTTTACTGCTTACACATAGAATTATGAATTTCTTGTTATCTTTTTTCTTTTGGTTTTTTTTTTTTTCTTTTCAGTTTTTCTAGTGGGAAAGTGGTTCTAAGTAACACCTTTTTCATACTGAAACTTTTGTTTCATCCTTTCTTAATTTCTTTAAGGGAAAACGTAATGTTTTCTTATCTGAACTTTCTGTCACTAAATTTTACTTATGAGATTTCCTATATGTCATGCTGGGTTATCAATAGCCCTTCAAGCAGACACCAATCTACACCAATGAAGACTGCATATGTTACAATCCAATCCCTTTATATTGTATTCCATTTACTGCACAAACTTAATTATCTGGACTGCTCTATTGTTGAATCTGCCCCAAAAGACCAATTTCCCATGTCTTACACATATTTACAGGACTTGAGGACTTCCTGAATTTTGTATTATAATGCTAATTAATGTAGTGTTTGATTGTTTAAACAAATCACTCACCCTTTGTTGACAGTTAGTATGGCTAATGAACCCATAATTTTATAACTTTGGAGGCCCCTTTCCTAAAGTGTGATCAAATATCAGAGATGATAAAAAAGTATTACCAAAAGTCTCTCCTCTCAGCAGATAGGACGGCCTATATGCTTTGAACAGTGACTCTATTGACACATGCTTAACCTTTAAAAGAGGCTTTGCTTATCAGCAAAAAGCTTGTAGAGATAATAGACTAATTCTACTCTATTCCTTGTCACAAAACAGCAACACTTAAGAAATTCAGATCTTAATACAGACATTGGTGGTCAACAGCTACTCCTAATTCTGTCTGCCTCCAGCAAATAAATATGCTGAGCAGAAATTACATAATTTAATTATTCAGAGTAATATCTCTGTTCCACATGCATATGCATTTTTTCATCATGGTAAAAGCATGTATTTTGAAATTTTGAGATGGCCAAAAGGGGTCTCATTTTCTCCCAAGATCTGGAAAAAGCATTTACCACTTCTTACCACATAAAGTGTAGCTTTTAGGATCAAATACTAAGAAAGCAGACATTGGGATAAAACATTTCCTTCCATAGATATATATTATTAACATGAGAGTAAAGGTAACAAACTGAAAGTGTAAACAAATGTAGTCCAAAGCCAACATGGAAAAGGCAGGGTTTTCCCACATGGTGGTCTTTTTTTTTTTTCTCCTGTAAATAACCTACCAGAACATCTAAACACAACTCTCTCTGTTTTCCCAGAACAAATAACAATTTTCACTATCTTCATTGGAACCCTTGCAAAAGAAACAATACATTCCTTCCAAAGCATTTATAAATATTGAAGTAATCCTGTTCAGCCCTGCTACAAAACTCTCAGCTGGGCAGCCATGGTAACACCTCTTTGGTATTTGAAGAATAAGCATCCCTTCCTTTTAGGCAATTCCCTAGGAACTCAGTTCCATCCCTCCAGCATCTTTCTACACTGCAGACTCTTTGTGTCTTCATTTTTCTCCTTTGCTTGTGGCACATGGCTGGAAAGGCCTTCTGAGAAGTCACAAGGTCTTTATAGTCTCAAAGCCCAACGCTTGACCTCTTGGGAATGCTCCTGCTTTCAAGTCTCCTGCAAGATGAGTGAAAAGAGGCACACACACTGGCTCAGGGAAAGCCTGGGGGTAGCACCTTTTCCTATTGTTAAACCTCCACTTCACAACAGATAGCATCAGATAAAGTGTTGTTCTCTATTATTGCACTGGAGTCCTGCTACAATAGCTGTTTTTTTAGAGTGGATGATCAAGATTCCTGATTTTAATGGCTGTTGAAGAAGCTTTGAATCATAAAGCAGAGGCCCAAAACACACTGATCAGGTTCTCTTGAAAGGCGTCGGGTTTGGATTTTGGCTTTTCTTTTTTTTCCTCCCTTTTTGTAATTTAAACAACAAAGGCAGAGGCTGAGATGCTGGATTCTGAGATGCTCTCAAATGCTATCTTTTTACTAAAATGAGATAAAAAGCAAAATGTTGTCAGGGAAAGACACAAGTAAAAGAGTAATACTTAGAGAAAAAATGTTTTAAGAACAGCTCATGGGACTCTGAAAGATTCTGTCTATTCCATATTTCTTCTATTTTACAATTTATACATTCTTTATTTTAATTTTATTCATCTTTGCTTTACCAGGACATTCAGTAAATTAACTATGCTCAAATCCTCATCACATCAATAGGAAGCCAGTATATGAAATAAAAGGACATTATTTTTCTATATTGTAATAACAACTTAATGTACTGTTAGTACATACTCACTTTTTAACATAAACATTACCCTCAAACACTTTACCTGAGGTCATTGTCATTCTTCAGGCAAGATTAGTTCTCATAACTAGTATTATTATGCTTCATGAAACCAAAATACTACAGTGGGCAGCTTGCTAGCTTAGAGAAAAGGTGAACATGTCTTGTGTTTGCATTGCAATACCTATTCCTGTTTTGAGGACAAAAGTGCTGCATGGCACAACCAGTCACTCTGGTCACTGTCCAGGACAGGAAAACCATCATGTCTCTTTTTCACTCTGCATTATTGTGTCGGTTTGTTTTTTCTCACGAGTAAAAGAAAAAATCCAAACAACCAAACAACCAAGCAAACAGAAAGCCCACTGAGGTTCAGGAGGGGATCATGTGCAGCTAAGTGTCATTCTAATCTGAAATTGTGGATGGGTTTGAGTGTGATTCATGGAACATAGCTGAGAAGCATCATAAGACCACAGTTTGGGCATAGAATGCAGAGGTTTACACTCAAGCAATTTGACACCCTAAGATGCTATTCTGCCATGCTGTACTATTCTAGATAAGTATTCCCCAAGTAATTCAAGTATAATACTACCCAATTTTGGCTCAAAATAAAAGGAGAAATAGCTTTAAACCCACCTTCATTTTGCAATGAATGATAGCACCTAAAGTCAAGATTCTTCCTGTCATATCTGGCAAAATATAAAAACTAAAAAGTAAATCAAGCAGGAACTACCAGGGAAGGAATTCAAAGAACTGCTTGTAGTCCAAAGCAGAAGTTTGTTAATCATCTTGGGATGGGTAGGTCATCCAATTTCATTTTCTGGCAGTTGTTTGAGAGGTGGTCAAGAAATTTTATTTAGTACAAGGCAAACCATGTCAACATCTTGACAGTGTATTTTAGTGCAATGAAATTTTACAGACACCATCTAATTTATTAGAACATGTGCACCCACTATCTCCTTGCTTTTCCAACCGGAATAGCCTTCCCCCAAGCACCAACACTGTTGAAATGTTGTTTTCTGAGGCTGTAGCCTCTCTAATGGGCAAAAATACATAACACCAGCCAGAAAAACTGATTTTTCTGTGGTAGAAGGAGCATCTGTGGCATTGCCCGCCATAGGGATAGACAAGCTGTGATCTTGCATCACATGCAGCACTTGGGAAGTTATAGGATGACCTACCTAAAGAAGTACACCATACAATGGGTTTCAGGGAATTCTAGTCTCAGATGACTCCACAGTCCAGTGAGATTTCACTATTGGATATCTTTTCTACACTATTCCTTATAAGTTCTAACTGAGGCTGAGGATACACAAAGGAGAGAATACTCAATTACTTGCCAAAACCATAATGGCTTTCTAATTTCATGTCTTTCATCCAGACTTTTACTGGTCCTTTGTTTCCTGAATCAAGCAGGCAAGATGTAGAATTATATACTATAACTATAATAAAATTTTGGAGTTTATAATTTCACTTTGCTACTGTATTTATTTCTATCATGGTACTGGCAGGAAGTTTCAGTCAGGAGGAAGATCCCAATGTGCTAAACTTACATAAAGACCTAAATAGAAAGATGTAGATATCACCTGAAGAACAACCCAGGGCAAAACTTATCATGGATAGGAAAAGTAGCCCTCGTAAGTTGTATATGGCCAAAAAGGTGAAAAATTGGAACCAGTCTGCAAGATGGCACTGGTTGCTCGTACCTCTTGGGCTGCCAGCTCAGACATCCTGATTACTGCAGTGCAAACTGCAGACTGCTGCTGCAGAAAGGTTCTGTTCAAAAACAGCCCCTAGACACTGTACCAAATGCTCTGAATGGATCCTATGCTTATTGGAAAGAGTACACCTTCTACTTCATTTACCTCTAAGCTGAGAAAGAAGAATATAATTGAACATGCTTCCCTCTTAAGAGCAATTTGTTTATGACCATTGTTACCCTGAAAGCAAGCGGGCATAAAAAGAACGCCTTCCTCAACCGGGGAAAGAATGCGAGCACATTCTTACACAGCCCGTGTACAGGAAATCATTCACAAACCTTCAAAGGCATTGATGGGGGAAGGGAGGAGGCTGGAATGGCATTCCTTGGGCAAGAGCACATGAAAGTCTGCTTGGATTAGTGTAATATATTACACAAATGTGACACAAAAATGTTCATGGATTACACTTCCTTCACTGTATCATATTAGCACCTCATCATCCCAGCCTACCACAAACAGATGCTAACAAGATATGAGAAGAGAGCTAGAATAAGCTGAGGTTTCTGTCTCACATTAGTAGCGTGCATAATACACTGTGATTCCGTTTGCCAACATGTGATGCACAAATTACTAATGCATAATCTTTGAAAAGAACCGAAACAAAACAAGACATTAGTATGAAAAGTGTGTTTACAATGTGCTGCAAAAATGGAAATGTGTGCTCTGTGTGGGAAAATCTATCCCACCTCCTGCAAGATCACAAAGATAGAGTGGAGCGTGTTAAAGTCCCTAACTGGTACTCACTAGAAATGCACTGTTCTCTTCCAGTGAGTTTCTTAAGATACTTTTGAGAAAGTCTTAAGGCATTGATTTACTCAAATTGTATTATTTTAGCAGGGTTGATATCGTTTTTATTTAACTGGATCTTTTCTTTTCAAGTAGAGTTGGCCTTGGTGTTGATTCTGAGGATACAGAAAAGCATCAGTCACGTGCCAGCCCAAGCTCCAGCAAAGCCTCTGGGAGATCTCGACTCAATAGACTTTTTTCCTCACACTCAGTCCTACAATTCATTACATATGATGATATTACACATAGACAACAGCCTTATTACACTGGCTAATTACCTTTTAAAGGGCCAGAAGGCTATGCAGATGCACATGCTCACAGTTATATGGTAAAACATACTTTTGGCCCATGCAGCTTTACTTACCATTTGGAGATAAAATCCATGAGTTATTCTTGTGCATATTTGAAGATGCCTTTTTTTCATGAGCAACAGATGAAATTTGCAGCTGCTGAAAAAACAGCCTTCCAGATTACCATCTCACGTGCTTTACTGCACACAAGTATGTGGGAAATTATTGTTATTAATAGTAATAATAATAAAGAATGAAATGCACACTATATAAACTGGGTTGAGCTGTGCATCAAAAGTTTATTTTTGTTTGGTTTTAATATATTTACATGGGGGAAATAAATATGACAGATAAAATCTCCTTGGCTTTCTCTCTCGCAAGGGTAATTATGCCAGGCCTTCAGTGCAATAAGGTTACAATTATACAACCCTGTTTCTGGTTTCCTCTAGACATATGTGCAATATATACATTGCACATAAATTGGCTCAGTCTAATTATTTTTAAATAACATGTATGCTTTTAAAAATAGTAAGCAAAAATGGAACTGCCTAAATCTATTGTGGGTCATGTTTTGTTTTTCCCCAGGCATTAAAAACCTGTGTCTGATCTTTTCTTGAAAACATTTTTGAGGGGGGCAGGGTAGGGGAAGATTTCCTCTCAGGTTGAAAACCAGATATGCTTTGCCCTGTTCTGTGTCCACCACAGCCACAGTGCTCCAGTTTGAACAGAACCTCATCTGTTAGAGCTCAAATATGAAGTCGTAGCCCAAAAGGATTTTTTTTTAATTCATGTGACTGTAAATAAGGCGTTATAAGACGTGTTTGGACACAAACTTGTTCTTATTACTTTGGAAAAAACCTTTTTTTTTTTTCCCGAAAAGCTGAAATACAAGTTTTCAAAAATTTGTTACTTGTAACATAACCCCATAGCACATTATTTCACAATGGATAACAAGCAAGTTGTGGGAGAAAAACTGGAGCTGCTGGTGGTATGGCAGGGAATGAGCACAATCGTGGCAGTTCAAGTCCTGATAGGTAATTTTGTCAGGGACATCAAAGATGCTGGCAACAGCAAAGTCACTACAATCCTGTGGAAGTGCTGGGAAAGGCGTAAAGCACAGAAGCCTCAGCACCACTGTCACCTACCTGCAGAAATCTGATGCTCCCCAGTGCTTTGAGGAGTGGCTGGACTCCTACCACAGCTTCCATAATGCTGTTACTGAAGTGCATCTGCCTTTTCCTCAGCTGATTTCACTGTTCATAGCACCCTGTAGCATTGAGAAAAGCTCAAAGAGCACACATTGGCAAAAGGGAATTGCTAAGAAACAATGAGCACAGCATGGTGAAGGTTACACTTCTAACCATTTGGGCTAGGTAGCTACCCCACAAGGTCATTTTCTAGAAGAAGCCTGAAATCCTAGTTCCCAGTTCTCTGTCCAAGAGTCCCAGAGGCCTAATCACTTTACAGGCTCCTTTTTGTACCTATCTCACATTTAACATATTTGAAATAATTAAGAGAGAAAAAAATTGGTACATTTATGGTATTTAGTTAAATTATACAAACATTAAGTAAAAACTAAGAGGGTTCATAACTATGATTCAGGTTCCATTCTCTCTGTCACCCAAAAAAATTGGGGAGCAAGGAGCTCAAGGCACACTGCCAAGTGTGTTCACACTCAAAGGCTTTTTCCTACAAAGAGCTGGATGGGAGGAGTCTGAGTTTTCCTCACATGTTATTTGCTTATTTGACAATCATTGGTTGACATTATGTCAGCTAGTTAATAAATTAATCTGGTTTTATAGCTTTTGCACTTATGCCTAGAGGTCACGCTACACATATTTTCACAAATTAGAAAAATAAATTAATTAATTAAACTTATTTTCTACTGGGAAACTGTGCACCTGAAATAACAACTATTTTTTCCAATGTATTTAGTCGTGCTCTGCCAGAAGGCATTTCTTCCCTCCTCCTTGGCTGAAAAGCCCTCCTAGCAATCAGGTTGGAATCAGGCTCTGTTCAGTAAAAATGACTTTATAAACTCTCATATACATAGCTAGCCCCAAGTTACCAGCTACTTCCAAACAACACATTTTAATTCCCTAGCTAAAAGAGGCTTTTTTCCCCCCTGGTGTTGTGCTTACATTTTGCACACGATGTTCATCTGCCTGAATTCAGGCCACCCGTGCAGGTACAGAAGGAAAGATGCCTCCCTCCCATGCAGAGGTGCTCCTGCCTTGCTCCCTTCTCACTTGAGGCCCCTTGACCAGGCCAGGCAGATGGGCAATGGTGGCCATTGGTGCAAGGTATGGAGACTTCATTTTCCAGGGGTTGGGGAGAGTAAAGATTAAAGCCCCTCCCATTTCCTAAGTTTATTTTTGATTTAGGAAAAATCCCAACACCTAGCCAATCTGCTTATGGAGATAAATGTGGAAAAAAGTAACAAAAAGTGATAAACATATCTTTACTACCAATCAGAAACCATTTAAAATAGTTTTTCTTTCCTCAGATTTTCCAAGACATTTATCTTGAAACTTTTCCTTTTTTTTTTTTTTTTTTTTTTTTGTTTTTTTTTTTTTTTTTTTTGGCTACATTATTCTCAAAACAATCATGCCTAAGATGATAATGCAGCAAAAACCCTTCTGATAAGTAATATAACGTCTCTTTTGACTTGATATTCATGTCAGAATCGAAATCAACTTAGGATTTGGTTGGGTATTTTTTACCCTTGCACAGCCTCATATTGATTTTGCATATCAGTCTGGCCACTTTTTACAGAAAATTGTATGTGAAACTTACATGCTGTATAATAAAACCAATTTTGTATCTTGTTTTCTACATAATTTCTGAAGAAACTCAGTTATTTTTAAAAATGAGAATTTTGTATATTCTGCTTATATACTCAGCTACACCCTGAGTGAAAGAACACAGTAAGAAACCTTCTCCTAGCTCCCTTATATTTTTTTTACCATTCTAATTTGCCTTTTGCATTCTTTCTGAAAGATTTAAAATCACAATGGTTTCTCCAAACATGTAGCTCAGACTGGGAAGGAAGAGGATCCATAGTACTTTCCTGAGGTGAACAATCATGCAAGATGAAACAGAAATCCCACTACTGACAGTTAAAACAAGGAGTTAAGAAAATACATTTTCCTAAATATCAGATGTCTTTGTTAAATAAATTCAAAATATACCTTTGAAAAATCTCAAACATTCTATAAACTTGTATAATCTGATATTGTTTCACAGATCAATTTATGAAAAAGAAAAGTCGCCTATAAGCACAAGCTGAAATAGTGATCTTTCTTACAGATGGAGAGAAGGTAACTACATGTAGTTTTTTGCCTACTTTTCAAATTTCCTGGAAAACGTTATTATTACTTTTAGCACTATTTATTTAGTCTCCTTCTGAATAATTGTTCAACAAGGAAATTTTATGAAGTTATAGATTAGATCCAGATGAAAAATGGCCCTTCCTTAATGTTGAGGATTGTTTTGTAAAATTCCTTTAAAAGTGTACTCCTATGTGATTTTTCTTCCTTCCTTTCAAAATACTTTAAAAAATATGTAAGTATATTTGTTACTACCAAGGGACTTTCATGATTAATACACATTATTCATATTCCCTAAAGACAGATTTGACTAATATGCTCTATACTCACTGCCATCACACTTATAAATGTACATTAACTGAATGCAATTTAAAAGAAAAATATTCCTAATCTTTTCAATAAAAGAGGGAATAACTGGTAATAACAGCAATATTTGGTATATTTCCCCTCTTTTTCTAAATACAAAGTTTCCGTACACTATGATCTTAGCAGTTCTGTTAAATAATTTTCATAGACTTTATTTGATCCATGACGTAGTAGTATTCATCTGCACTGTGGCATATCTGAACAATGTCATTACTGATTATTGGTCTTTTACACGACATTACTTTTGTCTTGTCACTGCATAACTCTTGAGCTCACGGAAATGAAATTAATTTTCCATTGTATTGAAACACATTAGCTTTTCCTTTTTTTTTTTCTTCTCGTGAGCAAACTAAGCTGTACAAATGTTCACATAAAGCCAAGGCAATAGGGGGATAAAAGCAGATGAAGACAATTCATTTGAAAATCAAAGCAGTGCTCACAGAAATATGTTGGCAGGATTCACCCAGCTCTATTTCAGAGTTGTTTAAACACTGTATAGAGCAGAAGAGGAATGGGAGTAATGGTTTCTCCTGGAATCAGTTCAATCAATTAATCTGTCTCTTTTTTTTCCTCGATCAGTTAATTACCACTGCAAAAAAGCAGGGGGAATTAAGTCACAAAATAACCATTCATATAACATGATGGATCTAATTGAAGCTTTTGTAAGGGATCAGATCCTGGGGTAAGGCTGATCCAGCCTCATCCCACCCAGTTGTATGCTGGCAGGGTGCACTGCACTGGCTGCTGACTTTGGATGGGAGTTTCTGCACAAAGACTGAATTTTCTAGCCCGTGTGGCTAAAACCAGATGTCATGCAGCCAGTGAGATTTGGCAGTGGTAGCTGGGTGTCCTGTAGAGGAAGGGGCACTCCCATGCTGAGGAGGCCTAGGCCAAGTTGGTGTCTTTGGCATAGCCGCACTTGGTGCCAGAGGAGAACCTGTGAGCCCAGCTGCACCCAGGGAGTGCTTCCCCACTGGAAACACACACTTACCTGTTTTTCTTTCCCTGTTTCTTGCTGCTGCGCGGTCCCCGTCCAGCGAGGCAGCAGGCCTCGGGCCCCCTCTGCTGCAGGAGGCGCGAGGCACTCAAAGACCGGCTTCTCACAGGCTGGGCTTGGTTCTGTGCTGGAACCACGGCCCTCCCAAGGCCTTTGGCGCTTTCTTTCCACCGCCCTTGCTGGGCCAGGGTAGAGGGAAGGAGAGGTGCCATGAGTCGATGCAGACTTGCCACAAGGAGCAGGGCAGGGCGGGCAGCACCGCACCATGTGCAGCTGTCCCACAGCCATCTTTTTTGTCTTTCACCATGGTCAGCAGCCCATCCTATCCTTGGTTTGGGTTCCACCCCGCTCCCCATAGAATGAAACTCACGGGTGTTATTAAACTCGTGAGTCCCAAGACTGTGTAGATGCTTAGAGCTCGCTCACATGAGTGCTGCATGAATCCGGGACAGAAGTTCCTGGCCCCAGCAGTGGGGCTATACTGGGGCAGGTGCCTGCCAGTGGCAATGCTGGGGCAATGCCAGTAGCAGCAGTGGGGAAAGAGAAGCTTGATGTGCTCTCCTCCCTGTCTCTCCCTGAAGCAGTGCAGCTGCGAGCCACACTGATTTCCTTCCTGGCTGCAGCATTTATTAGAGTCTTGCCTCTTCTCTCCCACTATATTTTGGTGTGAATTAGGTGAAGGTAAAATGGGTCACGTTAGCTATTTAGTGGTGAGGCACGGGACCAGGCTGCCCAGAGAAGCTGTGTACTCCCCATCCCGGCATGTGTCCAAAGCCAGGCTGGATGGGGCTTTGAGCAGCCTGGCCGAGTGGGTTGCATCCCGGGCCATGGCACGGGGGCTGTAAGGCGATGTTCCTGAGGGTGCCTTCCAGCACCAAAGGCGCTGTGCTGCGCTGAGGCCCGGGCGGAGGCGGGAGCGGCCGAGCGCTGCATCCCCGGCAGAGGGCGACCGGCCCCCGCCGATGCTCCCGGGCCTCCGCCGGTTCACAGCTCCGCCAGCACCGACAGGGCTATACGTGTTCCAGTAATATCAGAACACTTTTAGCTAGAGGCTCTTTGTTGTTCTTGGTTTGGTTTTGTTGGGGTGTGGTTTTTTT
>VZTR01026407.1:15386-41205 GCA_013400775.1 Chaetops frenatus
GGAGAAGCTGTGTACTCCCCATCCCGGC
This sequence comes from Chaetops frenatus, assembly GCA_013400775.1. NCBI lineage: Eukaryota > Metazoa > Chordata > Aves > Passeriformes > Picathartidae > Chaetops > Chaetops frenatus. Next base: position 15,415 of record VZTR01026407.1, read on the forward strand.
ATGTGTCCAAAGCCAGGCTGGATGGGGCTTTGAGCAGCCTGGCCGAGTGGGTTGCATCCCGGGCCATGGCACGGGGGCTGTAAGGCGATGTTCCTGAGGGTGCCTTCCAGCACCAAAGGCGCTGTGCTGCGCTGAGGCCCGGGCGGAGGCGGGAGCGGCCGAGCGCTGCATCCCCGGCAGAGGGCGACCGGCCCCCGCCGATGCTCCCGGGCCTCCGCCGGTTCACAGCTCCGCCAGCACCGACAGGGCTATACGTGTTCCAGTAATATCAGAACACTTTTAGCTAGAGGCTCTTTGTTGTTCTTGGTTTGGTTTTGTTGGGGTGTGGTTTTTTTGTTTTTTTTTTTTTTCCTTCCAGCCATAGGTACCAAACTCCCCCCGGTAATCAATTTCCTGAAATTCTTCAAGGCTTCATAAGCCATAACTATGAAAATCATAACCAGCAAGGATTTTAATTTCCTTATTGTGTTATTTAAGCGATGAGACATGACAAGGTTTGTGTTATGCTGGGATCTCGCCGTGCCTCGGGTGAGTTGTGTTAGGCAGGAAGCCGAAAATCAAAAGCTGAAACCACCTGGAAAGAGGGTCTGTCCTGGGATGCTGCACAGTTTTGGCATCATCCAGTGCGCCTGTATGAGTAGACTCGGATTTAAAAAAAAAAAAGAATTAGGGAAGAAACACAAAAAATAAAAATCAGTTTCATCTTTTCATTGCACCATAAGCCATAAATGAGCATCTTCTATTTAATCTTCATTTAATTTTTTCCCCCTACTGGCTTCAAAGTGAAAAATAAGCACTATAAATTAATTAAAATTAATTAATTCTCTAATATCCTAATTTCATTATTTTTTTAATATCCTACAATTTCATAAAACCTCCCCAGATTTCTAAACTAAACATACGTAAAACATAATTAAAATCGCTTAACTCTTAGGTCCTTCAGCTTCATCTGGCTAAAATTCTGGGGATTTCATTCTGGTTTCCACTGATTTTCAGAAATGTAAGTCTTCTCTTGTCCTTCCTACTGAATATTTTATTTGGAAAAAGGACGCTGTCTTGTTTTTCTCTTATGAGCTATTTTATTATATTTTGTATTGTCTGCTTTCTGTCTCTTGTCACTTGATGGTTAACAATGTGTATCCCATATTTATCTCTGAAACATTCCTCCTGCTTAAATTGCTGCAGCAATAATAAAATCAGTTAAAAGTCCTGGAAGAGAAACCAAAGGAGTTGTTCCCATTTGCATCACCAGAGGTGTGAGGAGCTTCCCTGTGCTGAGAGCACGTTCTAGGGGAGGAATCCTCTTTCTAGACAGAATTCACTTTTAAAGCCCACCATTGAAGATGGCATAACACTGCACAAGTTATAGAAGGTTCTGTTCCACGAGGGCCAGAGAAACCTTGGCTCTTTGTCTGCAAAATAAACCAGTCAAATCACAAGTATTTTGCAAAGATGTGCCCCAATCCCAGCCTCTCAGACTCAAGCCATAACAGATGCAAATCACACAAAGTTACACATGTGTAGAAGTGTTTGCAAAATAAGGAGCTTGACTTTTGAATTTTTTCCTCAACTGTTATACAAAGCTAATTTAAATATGTTGTGAGGTTTCTTCCTAGAAGAACAACATATGTAAATATGTTGTGAGGTTTCTTCCTAGAAGAGAAGGGCTGAAAAAAGAAAGAATCAGATTTGTCAGAAAAGTTTCTTTACATATCATCTATTCAATTAAATATCATTAAAAACCAGAGTCACTGCAAAAGCAAGAAGCCACAGTGATACATACCAATTTAAAGGCACCCAAAACCAGAGGCTTGGTCTAGTTATTAGGCATTACCTTGATGTTTCAGTGAAAACACACTGATCATCCACGTAACGAAATGGAGCAGAAAGAGCAAGGAACTTGGTCTTATAGGGCTGCACCAGGATAAGGTCTTTGCCCATTACAACAGCTGGAGCTCTTAGTCCCACTTGACATAAACTTGTGAGCATATTCATCTGCTATTTGTAGAAAAATCCAAGAACCCTATAATTTTAGATAACTTGTCTCACCATGCAGGAATAAGGAGTTGCATCCATTTTATTGGAGTCAAAATAACATGGAGAACTGTATTGAAGGCTATCTTGACAGTTATTTAAATTAGTTAAAGTACATTACGTACTTTTAATTATAGCTATGCCATTTTTACTGCCATAGATAAAGTTGTGTCAGCACTTTCATTAAAAACCCCTATTTTTAGGGGTTTATCACTCAGCTGTTAAATTTCGCTTTAGGCTGAAACTTGGCATGCAAAGCCTCAGCCTGCAAGCACCTTTTTTTTTTTTTTTTAAAGAAATACAAAAAACCCCAAAAACTTTTGGTCACCTTTTATTTTATAGGAAAGCAGATTTTAACATTCAGTCATTTTTAACTCTGAAAAAGTTCAATTATCTGAATTTTACAGGCTTGTCCATTATATGTCATGCTGCGTTTTTAAAAATAGCACTTCTTTTATTCATGTTGGCAAATTGGCTACTGTCCATAAGAAGTAACTATTTTTAATCATGTTTTTAAGCATATATCCATATTTATATTGTTATGATCCATGCTCTGGACTCTGTAAGGAATAGTAAATGACAGGCCATGTAGGCTTGAGCACAGAGAAAGAACGACAACAGCTGTTAGTTTGCAAAACCCACACAACTTGGAGTGTAGTCTTCAGCTCATTAGCATAATTAATTTTTAATAATGACAGCATTCATTTTTTTTTTCCTGAGTATTCAGGGCCTTCTCCCACCAGTCCCTACTTAGACAGAGCTCACTTTTATCCCATCAGTGGAAAAGAGCTCACATCTTTCACTAGTGATTTGTGAGCAAAACTGTGCTCTCTGGCTGAATAAATGGTTATGCCCTGGCACAACACAATTGATCCACAGGGAACAGAGGTTCTGGCAAGCCTAGGATCTTTCCCTGAGTCCTGCTTGTTTTACCACATACATGAGAAGGGAGATGCTTATGGTATCTCAGAATGGCCCACAGAGGGAGATTCTATAATTCTATGTTTCTATGACTCTTCCAGCCTCAACCCACTAAATGAATTATAAATCATATTATTTGACAAGATTGTATTCTGCTTTAAAAATACCATAAATGGCCAAAGACATAAGAAATTAAATAAATTATATAATTATATAGCTTACCTTTGGTGTTTTCTCTTTGTACTTTTAAAACAATCATCTAAAATATTTTTGATCTGTCATAAGTAAGTGTCTAACCTGTAAGCTACAGATTATTTACTAGCTATTTACATCACTTTTGCTCAAGTCCATTGATAAAATTAAGCTCTGTGTGTCATTCTAGGCAATAGTCAAGATGTGTCTTTAGGAAATAGCACGTGTCACTGCAGAATTTAGCCAGCTCTGCTAAATAAAAATTAATAAACTTTTAAAAAGCACCTGTTCTAAGTCTGTGACTGGTCAGCAGCACTAATTCCATTCCTGTCCTACCTGTGCTTCTCTTATTTTAATTTGTCTGAATGGCTATTTCCTCTCTCTCAGGAGATGCAGTGCAAAAAAAATGAAATGAAAACCCACTAAATAGCAATACGTGCACCGACTTGTAAACATGATCAGCTTGATCTTTAGGCATCTATCAAGTCAGAGCTCGTGGAGACTTCAGAGGGGTTCTAGCTCTATGGCTGCCTGAGAATGCAGTCCTTTGAGCACCAAAGCACAGCAATCCTTTCCCACTGGAAACTAATATATCTCCATTCTGACTGACCGCTTCTGCTCTTACTCATCACAGCAGTTGGACTTAACCTGTGGCTTGCAGTTTTGACATTGTTTTAAAAAGCATTTCAAACTGATCCTTTTAAATTCCAGGAGAGCAATTATGGTGTGTGCTGATACCACTTGAAGAGGACAACATAACCCTCTTGACAAGAGTCTTCCCCATTTCCCTCTTTTTTCAGTAGCTTACAAATGTAGATCTGCAGGAATCCAGGAGAGCACAAACATTTCTTTACTTTAGCCTGGCTATGACCCACACTAGAGAAGGAAATATCACGAGAATCCCTTTTACTGGCAGCCTAAATGATAACCAGTGAGGTGACAAGAACAGGTGACAGGTAAAATCAGCCCTAGCACCCACAGGCCATGCACTGGCTCATGGCATTAAACCCCTCTTCTAAATAACATTACCACTGCCACCAAAAGCAAAAGCAAAAGCAAAATGGAGCCAGGTTTTATTACCAAGAAGGCGCTCTCCCTCTCTCTGCAGACAGGAAGGGGAGGGGTCTGGTTATTGTTGCAGATTTTTTCCCCCTCTTTCTCCAGGTCTTTAATCCCAGACTTGGCTTGTTGCTCTTCAAATTGAAATATCCTGAACAGATGTAAAAACACATGTGAGCCACTGCTCACAAGCTGTGCAAAGCTTTGTTTCATCTGCTGATGATGTGAGCCTAAAGGAGATCTTTTTAAAATTTCATCACTATTCAAAAGGATAATTAATACGTACCCCCAGGCTTTGATTATGCTATACCCAGTGTGTACTGCTGGTACAAAAATAATGAGGCTCTCATCAGGCCGAATGAATACTTGCAGCAAACATTCAGTTTCCATAAGAAATTTAAGATTCAGCGGCGGTACCATGTAGGTGGCTTAATCTAATTTTAATTTGTAACACAATACAATAGATAAGATCATTTGTTTGTAACCAGCACAGGCATTTTGTTTACATGAAACCCCAGTCAGCATTCAGCAGATGGTCTTTTTAAAGGCTTAATTGAAGTTTTCTAATCTAACCTTTTTTTCCTCCCTTACAAAGGGGAAAATAAGAGAAAAAAGAAAAAAGAAAAAAGAGGGAGAGAGAAAAAGAAAAGAAGGCAACTAAGGCAACTACAAGGAAGCAGAAAAATAGCTGTAAACTCCTTTTGCAGGGAAAACACAGAAGAGTATTTCTGCCTGCTGTCAGATGCAGGTTCAGTCAGAGCCGGGAAGATGCTGAGGTCAGTTTTTAAGCAGCTCCAGAGCTGTATGGATAGGGCCCTTTGCCCCCACCCTTGCTGCTGGTGCAAAGGTTGGCAACAAATCACTGCCCCTGCCACAGCTGCTGTTCTGCCTCTGCCAGGCTCCTGATATTAGCTACCTGAGCTTTTCCACAGGTCAGGCATTTCTTTCTCATGCCTGGCTTCTCAGAGGCTCATTATTAGATTATAATTTCTGTGTACTTTCTGCATTCAGCTGTTCTGGTTTCAGTCTCCTTTTGACCTGTCCCTGCTGCCCTCAATATTACCACACTGACCGCAATAAACACTTTTCTCCTCACTGGCTCCAGGCTGCCTCTGGCAGCCTTCCAGTGATGTGTGCTGGAATATAACCTTTCCCAAACATTTAAATCTTCCTCACATTGTGTATATTCAAAGAGTTTGCCTCGTTGGTATTGCTAAAAAAAAAAATCAGGTGAGGCATTTATATTCCTTTTCATAGGCCATAGGGAGCACACAGAGGGGAGATTTCTGGATTTCTGGCTCTGGGTGGGCGTGATGTGCTACCAGAGTGCTGGTGTGGAGGAGCCCCTGCGCTCCCTTGGCTTTGCTGGCACTGCAGTGAGCTCAGCAGGGCTGGCACTGCAGACAGTGCAATTCCCTCTCTGTGTTGATCTGATCTCACTCCCACCACCTCTGTAATACGGATGCTATTAATGCCCCCATGGCCCAGTTCCAGAGCTTTGCTTGCTGAGTTATGGAAGAGGTAAGAAACATATACCACATAATAAAGAGAAATTAGTTTTACTTGTAGTAAAGGACTTGAGAACAGTGGTGTGGACTTTTTATTAAACAGAGAACTATTCACCACTGAGGAATAAACAGGCGCTGTGTGCTTATAACACCATCATAAAAACTGGTGTAGGTTGGATTGCTACCTGGTGGTTCACAACCATAAGGGAAGAAATTGAAGAAGAGGGCAATCAAAATAAAAATCAACTAAAACTAGGAATTTCACTGGTATAGTTTTCCTTAGAGACAACCCATGCCTCCACAGCTGTCCATGGAAAGATATGCATTCAAATGAATCTTTGTGCCCTAAGCCAAAAGGAAACAAGCCATCTTCAGCTCAAGAGTCATAACACTACATAAGAACAGTGAAGGGGCCAAGCTAATAACACTACACTTTACAGAGATATAATGACCATCAGTGTAAATAGAGGACTTTTCATTAAATGATTTACATGCTTTAAGAAAACAAATATAATTGCTAGAATAAAAAATACCCTCCAAGGAGCACACAAACCAGCTGGGCTTAAAAGGTCAGATTCAGCACTTCACTCATGCAACTATATGGTTTTTGATAACAGGGGACAGTTTAAGTCCTGCTGACTCAAAATCCACTACAAAGAGGCAACACTAACAGATGCGCCCACACAAAATTTCTAAGAAGTCCTAAGTGCTCACAGAAAAAAAAGCCCCTTATGAGATATTGGTCTATATTTTAAATCAATATTGTTCTAAATCCAAATTCTTTTCCTGAGAAAACACTACCATTTTTGAGGTCAATAGTGATCAGTAGTCCTTCAGGAAAAAGCCACAATTCTTATAGGTGTTCACACCATGAGGCTGACACTGTTATTGTTTACTGTGGCTGCACCATGGAATCACCTCTCTCTTAGTGAAACAGTACTGTTTTACAGCCAATTCTATTTGCCTGTGCTTCACCATGGCCATAAGAGGTTCTTCTCCAAACCACACCTGTAGCATCTGAAGAGATGGAAAATACCTCGTTAGCTGTCAGCCATACCTGAGCTGACTTTATAGCCTCTTTTTAGGCAGCCCTTAGGAATTAAGATGGTGATACACTCTCTAGCACATCTCATTCCAGGAGAGTGCAGTGAGAAACATGAGCAGAGATAGGATGTCATGGGTTATGGGTGCAGCAGAAGGTTGAAGAGATAGAGATACACAATAACTGCAATGATTTCCAATTATATAAATGGAGACCTGTGTACAGAGGATGATTTAGACACTGAAAGAAAATTAATACAAGTTTAGGACTAGGAATCCTCCCAAGGAGAACATAAAATAGAAAGAATTTCTTGAACTGCTCTTCTGAAATGAAACACAGCAAGATCCATTACCCACAAAATATATAACTTGATAGGGCCTTTTTCTAACACTGTTATTTTGGTGTGCTGTGAGGACATTCAAATAGAGATCATTATATAAGATGTCCTATTCAAGAAAAAAGAAAGCATAATGTTTAATATTGTTAATTTCATCATATTTCAAAGACCCTTGGCTGTGCAATATTTTGATACTATAATGTTCACTTTAAACCTAATATTTTTGAGGTAGTGTGCAGGGATTTATCCTCATACTAGTGAGTTACATAATTCAAACTCTGCATAAGTTATTTGAAAGCCCGGGTTCCTGTAATTCTACAGGAATGTGGAAAATAAAGGTGTGGAATGCAAATGCTTATTGACTGAATAATGTACATCAGGGATAACCAGTACCACATTGCTTTCCACTAGCAGATTAGAGGCAGGAGCTTGAGAGATGCAGAAGTTGGCTTCTAGATTTTTTTCACATAATATAGTCCTCAAAATATAGCTTTTTCTGAGTGGCAGGCCTGCCTGCTAGGAATACAGAGGTAGTCCCAACAAAACTAAGAGTGCAGGGGGGAGTTTATTACTTTTTCCAAACCAGCCACCAAAATGGAGCATTGTCCCAAAATATTTCCATGGCAACACTCTGACATAACTTTGGGGAGCATGGTTTCTCCTCTCTCATTTCATGGGTCTTAAACCCACAATGTAAGACATTTTCCCTGGACCTGGTGTCACTCTTGTTGCATCTCTGGCTAGGCAGTACCCTTCTAGAACAGTTAGAAGCCCACAGATCCTTTGAAGATACTTATTTAAGGTCCTTGTTCTGTGAAAATATCAGGCCTACAGATTAAATACATCTGACACATCAAAGAGGCATGTCACCCAAGTTGTTTTGTACAAACCATTGGATGCATGATCAGAAGAACTCACCTTGTAGTGCTTCTTGCAGTATGAAGAACAAGCCTTTCATAATCCAGATCCTTTGTGCAGTACAATATCTGCTCTCTAAGAAGGAGCAGTTCACATCCAGTAGGAAAATGCATGAGAAAGTATGTCAGACATAAAATTTCTGTTTACATTGGTTGTGCACATATTGCAAATATAAATCTCTAGATTGAGACTGAAAATCATGTACCTTAGATAATACATACTCCTAGTTAAAGGACATGAGCTCCTTTGGGACTGATTTAATAAGGGATGTCAGCTTTTTGAAAGTGCAAGATTCATTTAATATACCTTTCTTGGCTGGGAATCTTAGAAAAGTTGGCATTTTTACAAAGCTGCTTTCCCCCAGTTGAATCTGAATGCAAACCCATTGCCGGGCTGGGTTTCTGTAACTTGACATCTGTTCACATTGATTTGCAGGTAGACTTGCTCTGAAGGAATAGCATGTAATGTCCAAACTCTTAGAAAAGAGGAAATGTATTCCCCTATGATCAAATTGAGATATAATTGTCACATGAGCTAAAGAACCAGTCTGCAGTTTCTGAGGAATTCTGATCTGTTAAGCCATTTAACCTATCCTGTTCCACTCAAGTCATCCAGCATTTCACATGAGCCAGCCCAAATCAGAACATATTACAGGGGAGTTCTTTCTAAGATAGAGGCTTCCATGGGCTAATTCACTGCAAGATGTTTGTCTTCTACCTACCATATCTAGTGATTAATTACTCTAACTGTCTAATTCACATCCAAATACCCCGCTACTGCTGCCACTGAGGACACAACAGATCTGCTATGGTACTACAAGGGATGTATCTAATTGCGCCATTCAGTGTAAATTGAATAACCAGGTTTGTATTCAGAATGCAATGGAAACTGCAACCTGATAAGTTTCAGAGCTTCCTGGAAATGAAAAGTTGTGAAATAGTACTCTGAACTATTTATGGACAGGCAAAAAATGAAAGTCATCTACATGGCTTCTATGTATGGAATAAGACAACAGCTGAATGCAGATAATTTACATTTGATCATGAAACCGTCCCCCAGACCTTTCTATTAAAAATGTGGATGGGCAGGTGAGTTTTAATGTGCACACAAAATGGAAAGAGCTGCAAACCAGGCCTGCACAGAAGAACAGCAAACTTGCTGCATTTCCAGTGCTGTGAGGTTATGCAAGAGAGGACATCCTTCTTGTCTCTGCAGGAACCATACCATCTCTTTTTGCTGTGTGTCGAGGGACACTCTGCATGAGGCAGCTTGGGATGATCACTAATAAGTCTGCAAAGGAGAAATTTACAGTAGCTCTTTTGTGGTTGGTTTGTTGGAGTTTTTTTCTGACGCTTAACAGCTAAATACCCTTATCTTGTGAGTATTATCTTGACAGTGAATAAACTGTACTGTTCATATTGTGCACAATACTGTTATTTTTAATTTCCATTGCTTTATACATAAAACACACATAAAGATGCTGAAACTCAAGCTGCAAGAGTTTCTGTTGAGATCTTCATGAGCTGAAACTCATGTCTTTAGAGACACCACAGAAAGCCACCCTTGGGCCACTTTCTGTCTGCCAGATACTGAAACAGATTTGCTGTTCTGGAGACCCTAACATGCAAAGATCTGGAAGGAACAGCCTTGGTGAGACCAGAGTCATGAAATGGAGACTGCTTTTTGTTTTCTGGTAATGCACAGGTGCATTGAGAGTAAAAGGATTGAGCTTGGTTAGGAATTTCTCAAAATATTGATAGTTACTCAATATGATATATGGGCTTCCTGATAGGGCATGACTCTGAAGCAGTCTTCTAAATGTCCTGCTGTCCACTTAGTCACTGGCCTGTGCTTCTCCCTGTACCAGCACCAGCAGACCTAAGTAAATGGATGGACTGTGATTCAGAAATAAAAACGTTGGTATGTCAGTCAATAGACTTTCAAAGGTCACATAAATAATCAAGAAGCACTAGGAGAGACTACTGTAAAGGCAGTATCAGAGGATGATACTCTAACTCACATTTAAGGCATCTACCTGTGTCACAGGGACTTTGGCACTAAGCAGAGTTCAGTGAGGTTCAGAACCTGCCACATACAACTACCCAGGTAACATTTCAGGGCCCAACTACAGCTAAATTTTCAGTGTCTAAATGTCTGCAACAGAGGATAGACAGAGGTGACTATCTCTTGCAAAAAATACGTTTGACTATGGAAGTCAGAAGTTATTCTTCTGGATCTCTAGCAAGCCTTCTCCCACTCTCTTTGCAGTGTAAGTCAGCATTCTGACTTCAGGACATCAGTCATTAGGATTTGCTGACCATAATGAATAAAACACTCAAGCAGAAGTATCTATCAGGAAAAAAAATCCAAAGAGATATTCATACTTGAAGGAAAGCATTCAAATTGCCACTTAATCCTGCTGTTTGGTTCCTTTAACTGAAGACACATATGGATTCAGGCTTGATATTCAGGTACTGATTCTGTAGTTGATCTCATTTTTTTCTTCCAAACAAAAGAACATTCAGCAGTCCTTTCCCTTTTTTGCCCCCACACATTGTTCTACTAAGGTAAATGATCAAATCCAAATCCCGGGTTAATGAGTGCCAATCATAGCTCCAGCCTGCATTTCAGGCTTGGCAACAAGTTCCCCGAGCCTTAGCAAACAATTATCATTCAGCTACTGTAGAAATTGATTCTTGGGTTGACGAGAGCAGTCCTCCCTCGGCTGGTAAGGTCCTGCCATGGGAAGCAATTACTGCAAGATGCCAGCTGACAGACTCATTCCGTGGAAAGTCAGGTTGTCTTGATCCTCAGGCACTCTCTAGGCAAATTGTATCCTTACACTCATCTCAAACCTCTTATGAACTGTTGGCTTCTATCAGGAAAAATGGATTGTTCCCTTTGTTTCTGTGGCATTTGATAGAATAAATCTGGACATCCTGCCTGCACAATAAGGAGATTTAATTTTAAAATTCTCACACCAAAATGCTTCAGTATGATAAAAAAAGAGAATCATAAAGCAATGAAGATTGCTGCTTGCCTAGGGAGCAGCAATACAGTGCAGCTAGTAGGACAGTTTTTTGTGCATAAAGAGATCCAAGTACCCTTAGCAATGGCTTGTCTTTACTGATCATAATTTTCTTTTCCCTCTAATTTTCAAATAGTTTGTAGTAACACTTTCATATCACATTGCCTGACATATTTTGGTTATTAATTTGGGGATTTTTTCAAATCTTTGTTATTCCAAAGTAGCAACTGGAAAAATAAACAAAGATTTACTGCTTAATTAGCTCTTCTGACAATGTCTGAATAAATGATTGAGATTTTGCCAAACACCAATGAGACAGAGACACACAGCGAGTATCAGCTAACAAAAGAAAGTGGCATTTAAAGTCAGCGGAAAGCAATTAGTCTTGATACCTATCTTTAGATAATTGAAATATAAGACTGGCTAAATAAACAAGTAGTAAACTATGCAATCCACTTTTAAAACTGTTGGTAAGAAAAAACATTCTTGTTCATATCTTCATAATATAACTCCTGAATAATATATTTGTTGTTGGTTGTGGCACAATGCCATGGAATGTTTATCCCTGACTTTAGTAACTGCAAACCTCAACCACATCAAAATATAAAAAAGAAAGATAATAGGAAGAAAAAACAAGGTGTAAGGGCTTCTTGACCTCACCTAGATTCTAACTTTTACTGTGAGGTACCTGGAAAAGTGCTGGAAGCAGCAGAGGTGATCTGAGCCTTTAAGGTGATAAAGACAAATATTACAGGAAATGGGCATTTGCAGTCACAGATACCTGAGAAAAGAGGGAACCTATGATGGCCAATTTAAAACGTGTTTTGATTGAGAAGTGCCACATCTGCAAAGAAAGTCTATAATGTATCCAGAGAGTCAAAAAAGTTCACTTGGAGTAATATCAGACATTGCTACTTTTGCTGTAGCTATTAATCCATCAGTTCTGCTGAAATTTTTAGGACCTGAGAAGATTTAAAAAATATATTTCAGGTCAAAATCTCTATAGCATCAAGCATCCAGTGTGCTCAATAGAGCTAAGCAGGCTTTTAAAACGGAGAATTGGGCTGGGCTCTTTTTCCAGTTCTGAAGAAACATTTGTCAGAATTTTGCCTAATTAATTTTCAGTCTTTTTAGAGTTTTTATTCCCCTTGAAAAAACCTATACAATATATTTTCACCTTTTCTTTTTGCATTAACTGCATTTCAGATTCACTGCTGAGTGCACCCTTAGAAAGCCTTTTAACCTGGCTGGTAAGTTAAAACTTTTTAAGTCTCACATGCCCACAGGGTTTCCCACCTTAATTAATTAATAACCCCCTCCTTGTCCTTTTAACTGGGTCATGAATTAATTTAAAAAGTTAATTATGCAATTCTTTTCTCTCCCTTTACTTAATGCCTTTCATTTCTGTGTCCATTGGCTACAAACAATGTAGAGATAGAGGCATATAAGCAGGAATGACTGTTGTAAGATTTGGACTGCTGGAAAAAGAGAAAAAAAATCCAAACACCTCATTCCTTTTTTTTCCTTTTCCCCTTTTTTGTTCTGCTTTCTATACCAGCCTTTAGTAGGCTTTTTGGAGAGCAATAAAACCCACTAAAACCTTAAGAAAATAATTGAATTGGCTTTTTGTTTGGTTGGTTGGTTGGGTGGTTTTTTTTTTTAAAGAGAAAAAAAAATAACTATAGATGGAGTAGGTAGAGACCATCAGGTGGTCTCTACCTACTCCATCTATGCAAATGGCTTTATTTCCTTCAGCTAATGTTCTCACTACATTATTTAGAGTGTAAAAGGATTTACAGAAGGAAAGTGACTCATGTAGGATATGTAGATATAGAAAATGCCTTGTTTGATGTGCTTCTTTTTTAAGCCTTGGAAACAAGTAGGACAACAGTCTGCAACAGCTTTTCCTACTCTCCATGAGTGATGTGCAAAACAAAAATCCTGTTGGCTTTTTTTTCCATCATCTCTAAAAATGTCTTCTCTAAATTTTTACTATCAACAGACACAAAGAAAATTTGTACCCATTCTTTGATCTTTGTCAATGCCCATAAGATGAAAATGATTTGTGAAAATGCCAGCCTCCCAAAGCCTCCCAAATACATCCTTATGGAGCACCTTCAGACATAAACCCACTAAATTAGCCTGAGCAATAAATGCAACCTCTTTCCAAGAATGTAAGATTGGAAAGTATTTCCTAGGTCAGGTTGTTCAGTGTTCACTATTATGGTCAGTCAAATGTTGCTCTCTCTGTGTCCAGTATTTTAATTAGTATAATCGGAAAGCTTTACTGCCGAGTCCCACATGGACTCAGTGTGTTCTACCCACTTATCTAGGTAGGGTACAGAAAACCCCCAGGGCTCAGTTAACAATGATGTTTCCTCTTTGACATGTGAGGGAGCTGAAACACAGAAAAACATACCCATTCAGACTATGATGCAGATGATCCAGCATCTGAATCCCTGTCCACAGCTGTAGCCACCAGATACATTGCAGAATGCTTCTTTTTAGCATTACTGTTTCAGAGATTAATATTTTATACAATCATCAAGACAAAGGACAAAGGTTGCCATAAGGCTGCAATATTCTGTACAGGAAGTAGTATCTACAGAAAGAACACTTGCATCAAATCTAACACGCACAGCAGGGACCATTTGTCTTGGCACACTGCCCATTAAAGCCATTGCTTCCTTCTTTTCCTTCATCTTCTGAGTAAGTGACAAATTTCAAACCATAAGAACATCTTAACTTTGTAAGCAGATAACAGGAAATATGACTATGAATGAACCTGCTCTGAGGATTAGCTGAGGTGAAGGCCCGTTGAAAATGCATAAAGGTTTCAAATGTTACTCATGTCACTAAGGGGACGCTGCATATTCATTAAGGTATCACAAGGAGCTCATTTCATATTAATGGAGAGGTCATACATCCTTCCAGAGGAATTCCACTGCAGAGCTGCACAAATCAACGTGCTATTATTTTAAGTGTTACCAATTTAAACCTCTCTAAATTCAGAGAACAGCCTGAATTTGCAAAATGATTTAGTCTCTAGGAAAAATATTAGTGACTCTTTTTCTTCTTGCAGAGGTATAGAAGAAATGTAGTAAGTGTTTTTATATATTGAAACTCAATTCAAACTGCACATTAGATGTTCCATTTTAGTGCTCAGGAAAGCTGTAGACATTATTTAACACACACACACACACATACACACACACACACACGGTATCAGTGTTCTAAGACCACTTTAACTGCAATACAGGTGGTTTAAAATTTGGAGTTTTGCACAAAGTTCACTTTTCTAATCCTTTTAATGTTTACAAGTTCATTGCCCTCTTGTGACAGAAACAGACAAAAGCCTCACAGATATGTACAATATTAGGATGTTTACTGCTTAATATTTTGATAATTGAAAACATATAATTATTCAGTACATACAAATTTCTTTTCAGGTGTTACATAATCTCTTGCCTCTGTTTTTACATATTGTGATAATGAAGCAGTGCTGACAACACAGAACTAAATCTTTCTCCCCTTTGCAGCATAAAAGTAACCCAGAGTTTTATGTTACTGAAGTGTATTTTCAATAGAGCTGATTGAAAAGTACTCAGGCAGATGAGGTGCCATAAGAAATCGGCACTTAATTGAACCAGCAGTGCTTTGCATTTGATGAAGAGCCTAGAGGTTCTTTTTGGTAGCAGTGAAAGGTGTCCACATGTCCCCACAGGTTGGAACACACGTATGCCTCTGTCCACAGTTTTGCCAGGGCAGCAAATTCTTGTGCTCCTACCCGTCCTCATGAATCTGCAGTTATGAAGGACCTGCTGCTTTGAACATGAGTTTCACATTTTCAAAGAATCAGGCTGGCTGTCTCCCCAGAAGAGTGTCTAAGCCCTGGCCATGTCATCCTGTTGAACAGTGGCCTTTCTCCATAACACATCAGCATGGCTGGGCATTGGTGTTGGTACAGCCAAACTAGCTGTAACCTCTCAGGGAGGAGGGAACAGCACACCTGTAAGAATCTAGAAGCCAACATCCATCACAGCCAGGGTGTGATCTGTCTGTTGTTCTGAGTTTGCCTGAACTGCAGTTGAGGCAGACTTGGTTCTGACTGTGCGGCTGCATAAAGGGTCCATCTGCCTGAGTTTCAGGTACACAGATAGACAGATGTTTTGGAAGTCCAGATAACTAGGGAGGAAGGGAAGAAACAGAGGGATGCAAAGGGATTTGTCCCAAGCCTAAATCCTACAAGTCTGTCAATGAAATGAAAGTAGCATGAACATAGTGCCTCAACTTTCTGCTGAGGAGCAGGTATAAAGCTGACTAGAGGCTAGTCAATGTTTCTCTCACTAGATCTCTGTGAAGGGAATGATAAAATAAAGGAATGATCTTACTTTAAAAACAATGATCACATGAGTTTCCTCCATGAAATTTTTCAGAATTTCCATTATGTGATATATTCTGAGTAACTGGAAATTGTGCTAAGTGAGAAACAAAACCAAGTTGTCTCTGCCAAAATTTCTGTGAAAGGTAAAATTTCATGTTTCAGCCAGCTATAATTTCAAGTAGGTGTTCTTGAGTAAAGAAACATTTGCAACACATTTTTTTATAAGATGGAAAAAAATAGTCATGGATTACTGATGGAGTCTGAGGTCTGCCAGGTTGTTACTGTCCAAGACAATTCTTCAGACATTATTAATTGTATGCAGTGGTCCCTCGAATTTTGTTAGTTTTACTCTATTCTGTCATCCCATTTCCATGCCCTTAGAGCCCCTTCCTTTCCTCTCTTCTTCCATTCTGCCTTCTGGGTTTTGCAGCTTGTTGAGGAGCAAGACCCTCCCACACAATAGTTATACAGTTAGAAACATATTTGAAAACATATTTAGGAAACATAGTCTGTGTTGTGCTGCTATGATACCCACTTAAAATTGTTTAGATTAATGATAGTTACATGCCTAATTTATTACTGTAATTATTGTGATAATTTAGAGAAGATAAATGGATATCTATTAGAATTTAATGTAAAAAGCTGTAATTAGTCTGCTTCAGAGAGGGGAGAAAGCCAATGCACATAACTGAAAATCCATTAAGCCAATTATAATGTTACTGAGGCAGAAAATGTACAGCCATCTAAAATACACCCATGACTTTTGCATAACTGTACCCTAAGCATGTAAACCCATCTGTCAGATTCCTTCATTAACTTAATAAACATATCAAGGCAAAAATTAATTAATGCACATAGTTGAGACTGAGAGTTAGGGTGGGAAGATGGGAGAGAATAAAATTTTGTTGCCACTGAGCAATTATCATGTAAATAAAACAGCAGCAAATACATTGGAAGGGACTTCTAGTAGAGGAGGGTACACTGTTAATCATGGCTTAGGCTTTCTTAGGTATTCCCAGAAGTGTCAAAAGCTGTCTTAGTGCAATTAAAAAAAAATATTAAAAAAAAAAAAAACCCCAAAAAAAAACAAACCACGAGAGAGAGAAGACAGCAATTTCTATCACCTATTTACTGTCAAATTAATTCAGCTGCTCCTGCAATGCCATCTGTATCAGGAGAGCGAGGGTGTCACTAGCTTTACGATCCATCAGGAGAAGTGAGAGCACTGTTCTGTTTGATGGCTCTGATAATGGAAAGAAGCTAAGCAATTGCAACAGATACATCATAGATTTTCTCATAATTACCTGACCTGTTACACTGTGTCACTCTGCCGCCAAACACACTGTTTTTATGTCAGAAGCTGTATGGGCATTCTTTACTTTGATCATTCTGTATTCTGCAGATGTCAGCATTACTGTATTTTAATTGACTCTGGGGTAACATTAAAAAGCACCTTCTATTTCAGTTGCTTAGACCTGATGAGACTGACAACCTGGCATTTATGAACATTAGGCCTTCATGGTGACTGTGTCAAGAACTGTGTTTTTCCTAAATCCCCTAGGTACAAACAGCAAATGGATGTTGGTAAACCAGTTGAAAAAAAAACCCAGTGTCTATGCAAAGAGCACCTCTGACATTCTCTAGCCATAAAGATGGCAAACTTTTTTATTAAATCAGACTCTCGTGTCAAAAGTGCATGTTATATCCCAATGTGCAATTAAGAATTGACCAGTGTGCTGAAAGAGGGCTAGAACTGGTGAGGACTGAAGTTGTGGAAAAAAGTGTGAGTAACCTCAAAACAAGAATTTCTTGACAACTTCCATATTCCCAGTATGCCCCGTTAGCCAGGATCACGTTTTCCTCCTCCTACAGGAAGAGACAGGTAGTTCTTTCAGTACCGAGTTTTCTTTGCATCATGCGGTGTAATCCACAGAAATGACAGATAAAATGGCAGAAATTGTACAGGCGGCTGAATGGAACTACTCTTTTTTAAAAAATACTCTTGGTTGAGTAAAAGTAAACTTGACTGCTTGTGAATTGTCCATATTTCCCACCAGGGTTTCTCCAACAATTTCTTTCCTAAGAAATCCAGAAACTCCATAGGTACCATCAAGGCGTTGAGCTTGCTGCTTGACTTACTGTCAATAGCTACCAATAATTACAAGAGAAGTGAAACTCAGAGCTTCAGTGCTCTGTCCTTTTGTCCTTCACTGCTGCTGCTTTAATATATGTTGAACAATGTTTTGTGAGACTGTTGCAGTGTGGTGCAGTGCTGATGGTCGGGTGCCGCAACCTCCCGGAAGGGTCTCCACAAGAAGCCGCTCAGCACCACAGGCACACGCACGTAAAGTCGCACGCATGCCAGATAGTTCAGCAAACCCTCGACGGCAAAGAAGCAGGAAGGGTCCCCGTATGGGGTTCCACGGACGAGGTTTATTTCAGCCACGGGTGAAGGGGTCCAGGGATGAAGACAAGTAGCATGGGAGGGTCCAGGATTATATACTGGGTAGGTAAGGGCAGGGAGAGAATCGGGGGCCAATGGTCCAGGGGTACCAGAGCGGTACATAGGTGGGGCCACGGTAAGCGGACCAATGGGAAGATAAGGAAGGAGAGGCCAGGGAGCAAGGGCCAGTGGGAAGACAAGGATGGGAGAATATTCCAGAGCATAGACATATAGGGAATAAAAAGGGCAGGGAGGCTGACGAACCAACCAGGGAGGCAGAACTGGGGTACATTAACATATTACCACAAGGTATCCTGGGAGAAGCTTTTTTCATCACCCTAACTGAGGGGATAGTCTCCAACTTAGGGTCTGTCCCTCCAAGGGACCATATCTGACCCTGGTTCTGTAGAATCACCAGCCTCCACATGAAACATGTCTTGCTTCTCTGCTAACACATGAGGACAGCCTTTCCCCCACCACTCCCATAGGCAGGGACACTCCCCTCACTCCTCCTCAGGGTCTGATGAATCTGGGTGCAAATTATGCTTACTGTTAAGGCCCTGCCCTTCAGATACCAATAGACCTGGTGGCTGTGTGTCTTCAAGTCCCAGCAGTATCACTATATTATCCCCTTGCTGATAAACTATGCCAAAATTCTGATGAGATGTGGTAAATACATCTGCCTTCAGACATTAAAAAGTTATCGTGTTGTGCATATGTTTATAGATCAGTTATGTGCAATACCAAGTGGTACAAGGCACCTAATTAGCACATTTATTTTTAGTGTTGTACTCACAAGGGTCCTAAAATAAATCTGCAAACTAGAAGTCTGAAGTAGTCATCTAGACATCTAGATTAGCATGCACTGCAACTTTTTCATAACTAGCTCTTGCACATATCAAGACCGTGGTGGATTATGCTTTTGGCATTTGCTTTCTGTGTAGTTTTGGAAATGATGTTTATAAACTACTGTCAGTGAACTGTACCAACCGGTCTATAGGGCTGACTTTAACATAGCAATAAGAAAGGCATCATTATCAAGCTAGTAGCATCCTCCAAATCTCACACAGAATCAAATCTCTTTTCATTGTGTATCTGTCTTTGTATCTTTGGTCCATTGTGTAAACTGAACTGGGATCTATTTTGTGACCTAGAGATAACCAGCAAACAGCAGAAGACAAGCTGCCCATTCAGTACTGTAATACCTAAGCATATTCCCATCCCACACTGTAAAGGTTGGGAGGCTACTTTAAAAGAGGAGTGAACCTGCAAGTGGGGTCATCTACTCATTTTGCAACCCACAGTTTGGAAAGAATGGTAGAAATTTGAAACATACATAAGAGTCTTAAAAATGCTTGGACACATAAATTGTCCTCTCTAAGAAGCAAAGAGCAAGAACTAGAGTTTTTTGTCAAATAAGACTGAGAGATAGATTAACTACAAAGTATAAGAGCATCTGTAGGAAAATTGTAGCATCTTCTGTCAGACTCAACACTCTCACAAATTCAGGTCTTGCAGCAGTCACTGGCTGGAATTTGAAGGTAAGAATATTCTGGTATATTTTTGTAACAGTAATTGTGACTAACCACTAGAACAACCCAAGCAACTATCAATGGCTCACCTTTATCTTCCTAAAAATCAGATTTTTGATTTCTGAATTACTGTATTTAACATATGTTTATCTGTGCAGTAGTGTAGGTGCTTGGCTGATTCTTTCTGGCCTCAAACTCTGATTTTTCTCCTACTCTCCTGCCCACCCCCAACCTCCATGCTACGAAGCATGTGCAGAAATCCTGGTGGACTCATTCACTAGGCTCTTCCTTAGGCTCACAGATACCTAATTGAGCATCCTGGAGTTCCTTGCTTATAGCGATGAGACTCATTTAAACCCTCGTGTTTAAAAGCAAAAGAGAGCATATTTCAAGGAGCATATTTCAGTTCACAGTCAGTTACAATATTTCACATAAAATATATAAGAATGTCTGGAATAGGTCAGACCATCTAGTTATATATCCTTCTCTGTCAGTGAACGATATCAGCTATCTGGGGATGATAATGAAAATCAGAACATGTGTAATGATGCTTCCTCCGCAGTACAGATTTACAGAAAACAGCTGACTGAAGTTTGAGATGTTCCTCAGCGAGAACTGGTATTTTTGTACTGAAAAGTCTTGCACAAAATTTATTCTCTTCAGCAGCTATTTGGAATCCATGTATGCTTTCACACTATTTTCCACACTATCTGTGACAAGAACATACAAAATCAGAAATTACCCATATTTTCCTTTTGAAATTCTCAGCAGCATATCAATGTCATTTAGCTCATGTATTGGAGAAGACAGTGAACTGCTCCAAATAGGCTTTTCATTCAAAACTTTTCAGATCTCTATCATTCCTTTACTTGTGGATTTTTTTCCAGATCTAGATATGATTTGAATATATAGTATCTAGTCCATTTCCTTGATAACAAAGGATATCCCTGTGGTTTTCCTAGTGCTGTAACTGGTACAAAGAGAACTTTATTGATGGTGAGGCTCCCCCACACATCCTATGGGGAACTATTCTGGATCGTGGCAGAGCTCATCCCAGGCAGCTGCCTTATGTGATAGAAGGGAAAGCAAACAGGTTGCTGCAGTCCTTGTGATGACTTTCTACTTTTGGTTATCCCAGATTAAGAGAAGATGCATAGCAGTAGAAGAACCATAGACTGAATTATCAGATGAGGCCCTGCCAGTTTTTTAATTTCCATCACAATAGAGCTAAAGTCTTTTAAACAGAGTATTTGCAGAATAGATATTTAGATGAATTCTAATACTATCTTTAGATATGGTAGTCTAAACAAAGTGATTCAGAGAAAGTTGGTGGTTTTTAGTTGTTTGGGTTTTTTTCTTCCCTACCAGAGAAAATTGTAATTTAACATTCTCAGTTCCTTCCTGTATTGTCTTAAAAGCTACTCTTGCAGATTGTGAAAAAAATACAATACATAGAAAAACATATACTCTATTATCAGAATGGTCCTGTCCATAAATTAGTATAAGATTTTGCAGCCAAGGACTGCCAATTCCAAGATCTTTAAGCAGGCATGCAAAGCTAATTGAGGACTATTCTGAGAGAAAGATGGATCCCAAGGTATTTGAAACCCTGAGGTAACAAGCTGGCCTGAAAATCTAGTGGGAGGGGAAAAGTAATTAGATGTTCCAAGCAAATTGCCCCAGATTTATTGATATTGATTTAAAATCCAGATAATCTTCTTTATGATTTCCAAAGGAACTGAGCAACAGTCTTATTAAAAAAAAAAAAATACCATAAAGCAGAACTAGTCACTGGTTGTACCCACTGTATACACCCAACCACTGCAACACTTTGGCAAAATGATAAAGCCAGCTTCATAGAGGAGGAGCGTTTTTCCCTTTGCAAACTTTCAGCAAAAGCAGGAAACAGAAATGTTCTATTAAAAAACCAAAAATATGAAATCACAAAATAACTTGTTCTTCTCTGTCCCTGGGAAGACAAGGGAAAGGGAAAGCATCCTAAATGTATGCCTTGTTATTGAAATCTTTCAGCTGATCCATGTTGTGTGTCTACTTATTAACCTTTTTAATCAACATTCCTTAATATAGGACCAAGCATCAAAGAGAAATAAGTCTCACCTAACCATTTAACATTTTTATTTTCAATGGGGTAATAGGTATTCTGAGAGAAACAAATCCCATCTGTTTAGTGTCCTGGAATTGTCAGTCATGAGGCATTAATTTGTTTGGGTATTCCCTGAGTTTCAGAGTACACTAAAATGATGACAGCTGAGCTAAGGAGTGGTTAGGTATGTTAGAAATCATGTGAGGGGATCAGTTGTGAGGTTCTCTCCATCTCTGCCAAAAGCCAGTACCAGGATCTTCAAGGTTCTCACCCAAAACTGTTGCTACATGTTGTGATAACCAAATATTCTTGTTAAGGGTATGCACACCGAGTCATTTTTTTTTTTTAATAATTAAAAATAACAGCTGTTGCAGAGAATTATGCAGCCTAATTACATTATTCTAGAAAATCTTTCCCTTTCATTGCTTTTGGTTGCGCACCTTTCCAGTTTATTCTGCCTCCCTTTAAGGGTCAAGGTCACCAACAAGGCCTTCTCTGGACTACTTTTGCTCTCCTTTCCTTCTTCTGGGGACAGCAGTAGCACTAAAACACATTTTGAGAGGGAATGACAGCTTGAGAGGGATGACAGGCATCAGGGGTGGCCCCGCTGGAGTCACAGAGCTATTGACAAACTATCTACTAGAAGTCTCCTTTGTATTAAGTTTATTTCAAGCTAGGTATTTCCTATATGGGGATAACAACCAGTAATGCTTGATATTGCAGCAGTAGCTCACTCACTCATTTACTTCTTTGGGCATAATTTCATTGTTCTGCAGCTGCTGTAAGTCACAGATTAGTAACAGCATCATGTGTGGCATTTCTGGAAGACACATGAGGCATGGGAAGCTATGAAACAAGGAAATTATGCCTAAAGGACAAAGACCTCTAGACAGTTTTCCATTTTTGTGGTTGGCTGACCCTATTGGATCCCATGTTGTCTCAGCATTCCCCATTCAGTGCTGGATTTTCTTTTTTTTTAAAAACCTGGAAGGGAGGGAGGGAAAACTGATTTACTTTCATGCTTACACTGAATCATAAGCTTAAGATGATTTCTGATTATATGATCTACTTTCTAAAACCTCTAGTAAATTGATCCATGCTATTTCCCATTTCTTTTCTTTTGTTATTCAGCAACTTCTGTGTTTTCACTGTGGCTTCATACCGTAAAGTCCTTTCAGGTAGGAACCCCTCCTTCCTCCTCATTTTGCTTTCAAACATGACATACCTTACATGGACTCACAGTTAAACTCTCTCAACTCTTTTAAGCTTCCCTGTGAGGGAGAGATGCAGCTCCACTCATGAGTGACTTTATTGTGTTACAGTACTTTGATTTTCTCTAGTAACAGTCAATGTGAACAGGTCAAATCCAGCAATGTTTTTCCTGTAGATCAACAATAGGATCCTATGAACTCCCATATGGTGCGGGAGATCAAAGAAGATTACAAATGGTACCATTTGTATGAATGTTTTTCTTTCCAAAAACCCGTAAGCCATTTGGAAATGTCTGCTGTGTGAGGCATGCAAGAACTCTATCATGGAGGATGTTGATAGCTCTGTTCCATGGAGTTAGCACAGCTGTAGCTTAAGTAGAATGGAGAAATTCTACAAAGAAGATTTAAATATTATCTACAAAAGAATAGATAGGCAGAGTACTCAGCATAATTTGATTGAAAACATATTTAAGACAGATTTCTGGCTGTAAATCCCACAGATCTTTTATAAAAACCTATGAGACAA
The DNA here is from genome assembly GCA_013400775.1 of Chaetops frenatus. Classification (NCBI taxonomy): domain Eukaryota; kingdom Metazoa; phylum Chordata; class Aves; order Passeriformes; family Picathartidae; genus Chaetops; species Chaetops frenatus. Next base: position 38,654 of record VZTR01026407.1, read on the forward strand.
TCTATTTTGAATCTAAGGCAAGAAATCACTCAGGTCAAAGGGGAAACTTGACAGGCTTCAGTAGAGGCTGGAACCTGGATCTTAGTCTGCAAGAGGAAAAATTCCTCACCTGACCTGTGTATATTGTGGGTTATATAAAAGTGATTAAGAAATCAGCCGCCATACCATTTCAGTGCCAATGTCACAGAACACTGCCAATTACTGAGTCACTGACCTAATTTAGAACCAAGGTATTACTGGAGAATAAGATGATAATAAATACTAGAGTGATGAAGGAAGATGAGAAGTTTTGAGCAAACAAGTCATTTTCTTTTTAGAAAATCTGGAAAACTTACTGCTCACTCTGGCAATGAGCAGGCAATTAGCACCACTCATATCTCAGTAAAAGTGGGGGTTTAGCAAGCTTAGTTGTCATCTGCACTGGCAGGGCCTAAAAGATTACTCAGATGGATGTGGGTTAGGTGAATATGTCAAACCTTCCAGCCAATATGAATGGAAAATAAAGGTTCAGTCTCAGATCAGTGTCAATGAACAGTGAAACCTTGACTCCAGTGACCACTTCTGTTTCTGCTATTGCACAAATATGTAGGCTTCTTTTTTTTTCTTTTTCAACACTTTTGTGTACTGCATCCACAGAGCAGATGTAGCAGATATCTTCCAAGGATGAGACTAGAAGGCCTGCTGAAAATACCACGTTGCATGAGAAAGGCAGTACTTGAATAGCCTTGCAGAGAAATGTTGGGAAGCAGGGCTGTAGTTGGGCACTGGCACTCAGGGAGGGGATGGGGCATGGAGTGAGAGAAAAGCACGGGGGAAGGATGCTCAGTCTCCTGACTCTTGCTCTCTGAAAGTTTTGAGGACCCTCTCACCTCATGCTCTTTCCACAGAGATGCAATACATACATTTGGATGCAAAAGGATTTCTGATACCAAGAGAAGGCTGTGGGACTTCTCTAATAGAGATGAATCTCTGAATTCTCAGGGAATGTGGGACATGACTTTCACATCTCTAGTAACTCTTACAACTAGTGAGCATCTGGAGATTGTGTTTTGGGTTTCAGAAAGAATCATTTAATTAAACAATTGAAAAGACCTTTACATAACAGGATTTTTCCTCTCCTAAAATAATTCAACTCTTCATTTTTTATCAAAGGAATAGAAGTAAATTCATGCTTGCTAATTGTTTTGGTAAGAACAGTAGACTGAATTTTTGGGAGGAAAAGAGGAGGGAAATATGCAGGGCTGAAATATATATTTCTAATAAAAATAAAAGATTCTTCTTAAGGATTAAAAATAAAAGTATAAAAGCACATGTTCACCAGAATGAAGCCATGCAGCAATGTGTAAAACCAATCACAGAAATGAGAGTCAAGGAATGGGAGATGCAGTTGGTAATGTTCACCTCAGACAGAGAAATAGACAATAGAACAATAGAGAAGTAAGATGTGCTTTTGGATTGAGAAAGGATATGCTGCGAAAGAGAAACCTGCATTACATCTGAAGATGCTAAGAAAGTCAAACAGAGTAGCATTTGGCTATGGCCACTTACCTGAAAGACTACATTCCCTGGGAAAAAAAAGTTTTCCCTTTTCTCTATTTTATTTGCTGTGTGTTCACAGCCTTGCTGATGACCTGTGCAGGAACTCTTCTGATATCTTTGATAATCATGCATCTTTCTTGATGAAAAACTGCAGAATTAGACCATGGGCCAAAATCTTAACTCTGTTGAAGCCAGTGGCAAAAATATCCTAGCCTCTGGCTAATCCACTTGCTGTCTCAACCACATCTATGTTGCAAGTCCTAATCCTTTTCCAAACTGCTTTAAAAAGGACTTTACTCTGACTGAAGAAGTAAGAGAAACATTATCCTGCATACAGTACTAAATCTGTCATTTTTCTGCTTACTTCTCAACTGTAAGTGCCTGCACATATTTATTCTTTAACCAGAGGTATAAATTCCTGCTTCTTGTGATCTGGTAGGTTACACCGTCTGCAAAATTATATAAATACATTAAAGAGGCCTCCTTGAAAACAAAATAATCTGATTTTAGCACATAAATATCTTTAGTAATATGAGTAAAAAAATTAATATACATGATTAAAGCAGTGAGAGTTCATCCTGCATCTGAATGAGGTACTGGCACAATTTCCCTGTAAAATCTGGAACACTTGGTATACGTTACTGAGATTTATGAATGACAGGCACGACCAAAGTCTGTCATGTACTCCTCTTCCATTATACTCACTGAATGGCTATGTGATGGAGCATCAAAGCCCTTCAAATGTATGCTTTTCTTGGCTGTTCTTAGGTTAGGCTCTGTGTGGATTCAACTCTGATGATAAGCCCTTGAAACTGTACAGGCATTTTGATCACAGAAAAGCAAAATGCTGTCTATGAATCTAAACTGCACTGAACTAGATCCTCCATAATGTTCGTGAACTAGGTAAGTGTTTCAAAGGCTGTCTAACTCTACTTCAACATCAATGGCCAACTCCATCTAAGAAGTTTTTACATAGGAACAGAGAACAAATATTTTAAACTCCTCTCATTTCT
>VZTR01026407.1:59727-115612 GCA_013400775.1 Chaetops frenatus
TGTTTTGCATTTCTCTTAATCCTTATTCTCATAAAATCACTACGCTACACTCTCGCCTGGTGTGAGCAGGCGAGCAGGTGAATGTGAAACCGCTACAGGTGGTTAGAGCCCTCCCAAATACAGAAAGGGGAAATCAGCAACCATTAACCCCGTTTAGCTTTCCACATGTATTCAGTGATTAAAAATTACTTCTAGTGTATGTGTGACTGATAATGGCGTTCTTTGGGGTAGTCTGTGGGGATAGGGGCTGTGGATTGGTTGTTTCTTTTTTAAGAAGAGAATGTTCAGGTCCAGAGTATATCACTAGGCAGCTTTCCCCAGTTAGTAAGAGCCAGCCTTCACTGCTGAACTGGCAGCAGTACCCAGGAGTCACAATAGTGGCATTGAAGCAGAACAGAGGACTGATGTGCCTGAAGATGGAAAGGACTGTACCATGATCCTCCTTGTTAGGCTGGTGAGCTTTGCAGGACAGTGCAAAGTGGCTGAAGGCAACTCCTACAACTTGCAGCATATGTAGGATGTATGGAGGATAATGTTTCTGATATTATGACAGGGTTAAGAGAAACAAGATACCCCTTGAAAGCTCCTGCACTACTCTCATGTACTAGAACAGAAAAACCTAGCCCCTGTTGTCCAACTGTCTCCTCAATTAATTCATAAGATTTTTAAGGAAGGTCTACCTAGACATACAATACTCTATAAAATAGGACTTTGACACTTGAGTGGATTGGCCATGTAGTGCTGATTGCCTCTTTTTACTGCTTTGATCCCAAGATCTTAAAGTACTTTATAAATATTAATGCATAAAGACTCAGAAATATTCAGTCATTGTGTTTATGCTGTTGCTCATGTCACAGATGGGGGCAAACATATTAAGGCTACAATTTATTCCACCTTGCTTTACATTTCTGTAGATGAGTGAGTTATTGCAGTTCTCCTTCATATTCAGGGAAGGAAATGAGAATTTTTAAGGGGCAACTCATTTAATCTATTTTATACATTTATTTATAAGGAGAGGAATGATGCTGTAGAACTATCTGTTTCTCTGCATCACCTGTGAAGGGACTCTTAAGGTGACTCACTCAGATTTAGACATGCCTTGTGTGACTGTATTTGCTAAGAGAGGGAGCATAGCTCAGTTTCAGAGCCCCACTCTCCTAATTCCACTACCATGTTTTGATTATATGAGAAATACTACATATATTATTCATATTGTATCAGTGTATTGATTAGCATCTGATATGAAAAATAGGAAGATGGTAAATTTTCTGCCAGTATTTAAAAACTAACAGATTACTGGCAAACTTAAAGGTTATTAGACCAGTACCACTTTCTGGAAAATAATGGAAATGCAATCATTAAACGCCATTATTCAAAGCATGTAGGATTTTAACCACTGTCACTATATTGTTGGGGAAAACGCTAACAAAAAATTTCCTTTTTTTTTTTTTTACACTTGGATAAAATGATTTACCACATATAAACATCTAAAATGTTGCAAAGTACTTTAAAAACATTTCAAAATATAACATTCATATTAGTGAATTCTAGTGAAAAGGTTACCTTTGTCCAAAATTACCATGCCAATTGTCTGAGTATTTGCCTGAGAAATGGGGACAATGATTTCTTCCTGTAAATATTTTTGCAGGGAGAAATTACAGAGGAGTAGAGTTCTAGATTTTTATTGGAGATGCTTCTTAGAAAATATAAAAAACTAACTATCTGTAAAATGAAGGAAAGACAAGGAAGAAAATGCCAAGGCTGTTGTTTTCCAATTCTGGATGTCAACTTGGCTCACAGATAAGCTGGAAGCTCTGAATAAATTTTGTGGTTGATTTACGCCTCAAAGACAGACTTCAGGTTTTGGTTGCAGACTAAATAAAGCTGTGTGTTGTTATTATTATCATTAATTATCTTTGTCTATTGCTTTGTGATTCTTGAGTTAAAGCAAACTGTGAGTTCTGCAAAAGTAGTCTACTCTGGAGCAGACCAACAGAAAATGCTGTCATTGCTGAATTTAATTTTTTTTATTAGGACAACAACAGAGCATCTGGCATGATAGGAAGGTACAAGTTAGAGGAAAAAAAGATAGATACAGAATAGTCACAGATACACAAAAGGAGTAAACAAAAGATTACAGTCACTTGAGTGGAAGACGCAGCTATTGATTTGAATTAAGATTCCTAAAAGTAATCCCAAAGGTTTGATCTTGGGACTAATATTATCTAGTACATAGTATTTAGGATTTTCAATAATAACTTCAGCATAGGAATTAGTAGGTTCTTCAATTAAAATGCCGATGATATAGAGGTAGCTGTTATTCTCATTACAGAAGAATATTGGAGGAATACATAGGAAGAAACAGCAGATCTGGACAGCAAGAGAACTAGAAATGTGAGTAAGTAGATTAGTACTGAGATCAAGGAAAGAAAGGAGTACCAACAAGAACTTTGCAAAAGGCTGTTGCTTTAAGATAGAACATCCAGATCATGTCCATTAGACAGGATGCCACAAGAAAAACTTCAGCTGCTAAAATAGATACTGCTGTTAAAAAGGACATTGCAGACATCATCTGCATGTATCTGACAACTGGTACAAACTGGGTGAAGAAGTCATGAGAGGTATCTAAGGATCTTAACAAATGTCTGGTTCAGAATGAGGCGTTGTATCTTCCTGAGTTGATTGCTTCATTGCATTAGCTATGTAGGTGAAGCTTCAGGTGACTGAAGACACAACTTCCAAACCATTTCTCTGAGATCAATCTCACTCTTTGACTTTCAGTGACCACTGTTTAACAATACAGTGAATACTATTTCTCCACCTTGAAAAAAAGTACTGGTATAGAAAAAAAGCTGATATGAACTGACCATAATATACTGAAGCTTAAAATCTAAAGGAGCCCTATAAATATCCCAGGAGTGAGAATATGAACAGTATGCCAGCAGATATATAGGGAGTCAACAACATAAACTTACAAAATAATTTCATGAGTTTGTGAGCAGATGCTCATTGTGATATAACTGATGCCATGACAACAGGGTCTGGAGTCAATGGGACTTTCATTTCTACATTCACTCCTCTCTTTGGAGCAGAATTGCTACTAAATATATTTGTTAACTATTAATTATTCATTGTTTACACATTGATTGTAAGTGAGAGAGATCCTTTTTTAATATTATATGAACATCCTAAAATTTTATAGGCTTTCTAAATGAACAGTGTTCTTTCTAAGAATATCCCTATAATTTTACAACATTCTCTTTCAAATGCTGTTCCATTTGACTCAAGTAATTCACATGAAGCCACTAATATTTTGTTTTCTAAAATGAAATATAATGGTCAATGATTTATATTTTATCTATATATATTTTCACAAGTTCATGTAGATTAAAGCTATCTGATCTTTGTTATGAAGGAAAAAAAACCACTTTTTATTTATGTCTGGGAATTCTAGTACTTTTGTGTGAAAGACAACAAAAATGTATAAATCTGCATAGCCATGTTTATGCTATTGTATTAGCTTTCCTCTGATTTACATGAGGCAGAGGATAACTATAACACACAAAGTATGTTACAAGGCCTACACAATATGCACAATGCACAATGCACAATAGATTTGCAACAGATGTACAGACTTTATGCTGAGGTACATGTACACATTGCCAGAGAAATGCAAGTTGAAATCTTCTCCACTGGAAAGTTTGAAACTTAAATGGAACTGACTTGATAAAAATGTTGACTTTTAGCCATTTGAAATTTAAATATTTAGAGTAAACCAATGACCTCAGCTTCTGCCCTAAGTACAGTAGAAGTAGATAAGCATTTCCAGCAGGTGATTCATTCCACCTATCTGAGGAATTTACCATAAATATTTGCTCTCTGATGATGTCTGTCATTTTCCAGAGACAGATACTACATGATGCTATTTTATTTATTGCCTTATTTCTATTAAGTAAACATGAAGTGAAATCTATCCATCTGTGAAAAAAAATATTTATTTTGTTCCATACACTAGCTCACAGCTATTTAACTCCTGTAATCACAAGTAAGAACAAGAACCTAGATTGAGCCATCCCCACCAATAGTCTAAACAATTTTGGTTATGTCTTTAGCAGCCTTCCAGTGCTGATCTGAACATCCTTTTTCTTCCTATGCTGGAAGTGTTTACCTTTCTGTTTCTGTTACTGCAAATACATCCCATTTACAGGTCAACAGGACAAGTAGCCCAATAGAGCCAAGAAAAAACTTTCTTTCAGGACAATTCATGAAATGCAACCTCTTTCTAGATCAATATTGGAGACCTCTGACTTTTGGAAAAAAAAGCACAGTTTGAGGCTTGGCTCTCTGATGAGAATAAAACTGATAAATTTTGCAATTTCTAGCATTATCACTTGGAGCAATTAAAAACACGTTGAAGAAACAGTTCCAAATTGTCTATGATTATTACAAAGTCAACTACTAGGCTTTTTGGTCTCACTATAAAGCATGCCAAGATATCTCTTTATGACAACATATATCCATTCAAAAACAACTTAAGCACTTTGGGGGCTTAGAAATCCTCAAGTAGAAGAAGCATCTTATGTTTGAAGGTTTCTGTTGAAAAGGTTAATTGAGGAAGTTGCTGCATGATATATCTTGTAGACAACACAGGAGATTTTGCATCCTTGATATTTGGCTCTGAAACATTGTAAACAAACCTGTCTGTGGGTTTCTTTTGAGTTTCTAGCTTGACTGATGAGAAGAGAATCTGTGACTAGCTTTTCTAGCTGAATGAAAATTTCCAAATTAACTAGGGTGATGTGACACAAATGCAAAAAGACTAACTAGAAAGTGGGTGAACAAGGATAGCTGGCAACCTTTCAATCTAGAATATTCCAGGAGTACGAAAGGGAATCAAAGATGAGGGAAATCACCTCTCAAGAGTTTCTGCCTGGATCAAATTATTGTGCTGAGAAGAAATGCCATCATCATCATCATTGTGTAACTACACAGAGAGATTAACAGATTCATTGTGCCTTGAAGGCTGCAATTTAAACAGTAAGAGTCTTCATTTTGTAACCTACCACATTTAAACACTGACCAGGATGTACTTTCTGAATAGAAGATTAAGACTTCATATATCAAAAAGACTTGCCCATTCTTCACACTGCCACAGTGAGGAAGCACAGCTGATGGAAGAGGAAATGCCCATTCTGAGGTGTACCTATAACATGTGATTATTACATTTCAGTAGCTGATACTTTTTGATGAATGCCTGAACATCCAGCAGAGAAAAGGTTTTTTCCCCCTCTACACAAGGGCTGTGCCTTTTGAATCACACAGATTGGCTGAGAGGAGGGGACACTCCACAGGCCAAACATCCAGCACCAGGTGAGCTCACTAGAATGTAAATGCATTGTCTTGATAGTCTTGAAAGACATCTGTAGTCATGGCACAAATATAAAGAGCAAGGGCTGAGCATGACAGATTACAATTGCTGGGTAGAAAAAGGCACAGTTCTTGGAGATATTTAAGTCTACTGCAGAAGCAATCACCACCACAATCCCAGTTGCACTGGAATGAGAAATAGGCCCAAGAACAATTATAGCAAATCTTTGACAACACCACATGAATTGACAATGGGTTTGATACAAATAACCTGTATTACTTTCTGTATGGTCACAAACATAAATACTAGGGTGGAGGAAATGTTGGCTCTTCTTCTTGGATGATTTGTATTTCTATAGCCTGCTATGAAGAAGACAAAAAAGATTTATATGGCTGGGGATGCTTCTCAAAAAGCAATCTGGTCTAATATCTGAAAGCTACCTAAGTAAATTCCTATCCAAAAATTTTGTGAGATTTTCTGTTTACCTCCCTCAGCTGTGGTATGTAGGCACCCCATGCTCTCTTATTCACAGTTTAAGTAAAGGGAAAACGCTGTCTGGAATCTCAGGGTTATAGTTGTACATAATACACCATATTATTATAGGTAGGATTTGTCCTGTACATATGACTGAATGATCTTCCTGTAGAAGAGGATATTCTCATATCTGGCTGTTGGGGACAGCCTTTATCTTAGAGATACCCCCGTGTCCCTAAGTATTCCTCAAGGCCAACTCAGGAAACAGATGTTTGATACTGTCAGAGTCTGTGCTAGGAATTTACACTTATTTGACTCTCTGCACAGGCTCTATGAAGTTAACTCAAAGTCCTATTGCTGAAGGAAAATGCAGGCAAGGCTACACAGAAGCAGTTTCCATCATCATCATGACTTATAATATTTTTGAGAGAAGAGAGTAGCTGCAGATGGCTGCTGCAGAGCAATGTCACAATGTAGGTTTTGCCAGGTACAAAATTTGCAATAACGGGAAAGAAGTTGTATGTTTTGCTCCCTTTTCATCTTTGTGGTTTGGATCGTGGGTACAGGTGAAACCTATTAAACCCCTGTGGCTAAAGTATTCAATTTCTGGTGCCTGCTCAACAGAAGTGGGACGCATATGGACAAGGAATTACAGTAACTCCCTTCATCCTTATTCATTACCTTCCACTCTAATAGGAGTGGTTGATTAAAAGGGAAGGGTTTCCTTGAAAGGTGCCACACACAGAGCTAGTCTGCTCTTCAGTGGGAACTGCACCACTCCACCAGCCAGAAACTGTTTCCATAACCACCTGTGTCTATCAACAATAGTGCATCCAAAAGACCATTGTTACCTTAATGGACCATTGAGGAGCTGGCAGTTGGCCCCTGACCTGTGGATGGCTTTCAAGAACAAGAAGACTGGTTAAAAATTAAATGAGTTAGAAGACAGAAGGAGACTTCAAGGTAGTAGGTTTAATATTGGCAGGATATAGTAAATGTAGAACCTGTATTTTTGGAAAGTAAAGATGAACAGGACTATCTAGTGCTTTTCTTCTGCATCACAAGATATCTGTGATATGTGTTATGTGCCTGTCTTTTGGAAGGAAGTAATTTTTTTTTCATTTAATGCTCTGTATATTCATATAAAATTAATATATTGAATTCACATTTTATATTGTCTTCTACTGACCCACTGAATTGATGGTTATCTCCTTCCAGCTACAATTACATACACAGTAAATTCCTTCCTAACTCTGAATTGATGCTTTTTCACAATGGATCCTTTTCTCTTGGAGCAAGAGTTACTTACTCTGCTTTTTAATGGGCATGCTTTCTTCTTGTTTTATCTAAAATATACACTGGTCACACCTACACTGATATTCATGCAATGGCTGAGATTCAAAAGCACTTCTGGAGATTACCAGCACAACACCTGCTCAGGGAAGGGTCAGCTAGAACAGATTACCCAGGACAGTGTCCATCTGAAATTGAGTAGCTACAATGATAAGAGACCCCACAACCTCTGTTGGCAAGCTGTTCCTTTCTTTGTCCACTCTGACCTTNTATGTGCCTGTCTTTTGGAAGGAAGTAATTTTTTTTTCATTTAATGCTCTGTATATTCATATAAAATTAATATATTGAATTCAAATTTTATATTGTCTTCTACTGACCCACTGAATTGATGGTTATCTCCTTCCAGCTACAATTACATACACAGTAAATTCCTTCCTAACTCTGAATTGATGCTTTTTCACAATGGATCCTTTTCTCTTGGAGCAAGAGTTACTTACTCTGCTTTTTAATGGGCATGCTTTCTTCTTGTTTTATCTAAAATATACACTGGTCACACCTACACTGATATTCATGCAATGGCTGAGATTCAAAAGCACTTCTGGAGATTACCAGCACAACACCTGCTCAGGGAAGGGTCAGCTAGAACAGATTACCCAGGACAGTGTCCATCTGAAATTGAGTAGCTACAATGATAAGAGACCCCACAACCTCTGTTGGCAAGCTGTTCCTTTCTTTGTCCACTCTGACCTTAACAGATTTATATCCTATGTCTCGAATTTACTCTGCTTCAGTTTGTGACCCTTGCCTCTTGTCCTGTCAGTGAGCACATGGAGAGGAATCTGGCTCCATCTTCTTTAGCACCCTCCCTAATAGGCCTAAGCCTATTTGCCAACACAATCTACACTGCTTGATTTTCCTAAAACAGTGTAACTTTTTTTAAAGATCTGATTGCTTTTTTATTCATTTCAAAGAGCCCTCAAAGATTCCCTATATGATGGAAATCCTTCAAAAATTGTTGTCCATTTAATAAAAGGCCTTTCTATAATATGGTCTATCTAAGACAAAGTGCTAAGAGACTTTCAAAGTTGTCATCTGAGCATGATAAGAGTCCAGAAAGCTTGAACAGGATTTCAGAGTGTCAGGAGGCATACACTGAAGGTCACAAAACCTCTGGAAACAATGGGAAATCATTACCTTTGTCATACATTTTATCTTTTCCATAATGGATCATGATTTTGGGGAATAAATTCAGAAAACTGAAAGAGAGTATTACATTCTAGTGGGTAGCATCCCTACCCATGGCAGTGTTGGAGAACAGAGGGTTTGGAATTTCATGATCTTTAAGGTCATTTCCAACCCAAACCACTCTGTGATTCTATGATTTTCAGAGTGATTTCTACCATTTTTATTTTCTATGACAGAGAGAAATTACTTTATTCTCTTTCAACATAATCTTCAGTTCTATTTTGATGATCATTTGGAAACAAATTTGCTTTGGTTCAAGTATTATAAAAGTTTATATTGATTCTTTCTTTCCTGTTTTTTTTATTTTTTTGTTTGTTTGTTTGGTTGGTTTGTTTGTTTGTTTTTGTGGGGGTTTTTTTGTGTTTTGTTTTGTTTTGTTTTGTTTTGTTTTGTTTTTTGTTTTTTGTTTTTTGTGGGTTTTTTTGGGTTTTTTTTGTAATGACAAGTACCATACACCATGGAGCATGGTACATCTCATTTCAAGTGCTGTAGTATGAAACTATATTCCAAAGGAAAACCATATCGTATTTGGTCAGGGAATTTATGTTCTACAGCACTTATGTGACCTTGGCTGTAATGAAAGAAAGGAACTTCAAAGTATCTAAGGCTTTTGGAGCTTGCTAAATAGTCAAAACTGCAGCCATTGTAGGCATGTGAACTCACAATCACCTTTTTCCTTATTGGCAGGCAGAGATCCTCTGGAGTGTAATAACGAGAAAAAGCCTCTCTGACTCTGTTGTGGCTGCTTTGCAGAGGGTGGTAGTGACAAGATCAAATGCCATTTTGGCACTTATTTTAGGTATGCTGAGTCTCACTAAGTTGTACAAATACACTAGTGGTCTTATGCTACCGGCCTCCGGATCAGCACAAAATACCAAATGAGATCAAAGAGGTGACGGAATCTACTGAAATAATAAGAATGGATGATGATAAATGGCCCCACAGAGTCTGGTCAAATATCACAGTAACACAAGTTTAAGACAAAAAAATCTTAATTTAAATGAGCACATCCTGTGACAGCTACTTTGTCCTATGATATCCAATCAGAGACTTTTTTTTACTTTAGTCTCTTCTGTCTCATGCTACAAAAAATTCAAAGGCAAAATGCTTGATATTATATATCAAAATAATATTCACTATCATTGAAATCTGTTTGTGTGCAACTCAGGTTTAAGAAGGTGAGACCACAGAAACATGGGAAGATAATTTGAAAGTGAGGAAAATAAAATCTGTCAGCTCAGTGTGGATGCAACACGAACAAAGCACAGCATCAGGTACTGCACTGTACATTACAAGGCTATGAACTCACATGGGACATGCATGTGTATGTAACTATTCACACAATAAATGGCTGTAGTAGTATTTTCAAACAGACATTATCAGAAGGAAAACCTTTTTAATTTATCTGGCTTCTTTATACTTTAATTAATTAATTACTTGTTTCCATTGGATGGGTGCATACTAAGTACCAGTCAGAGATCATACTGAGTTATTTCTCCTATCTAGAAATTGAAGAAAGTTGTATTCACCTTAGTCATATTAATTCCATGCAGTAGCTCAAATCATCTTAATTGTCTTTAACCTGCCAAAAACCTTTCTGATTAAAGATAACTAATATGCACACTACTGGTGAGTTAAAAATCCTAATATTTTGGTAATTTCTAGACCCATGTGAAAAACGTTCCTAATAACATGCATAGAGAAAGAAACACAACACTGCAAGGAAGAATGATAATGCTAGAACGAAAATATTTAGGAAAAGCACTTGCCAAACTCTCATATCTAGGTAACATCTGAATAAAATTAATGAAAAGGCACCTGATATCAGATATATTATTATCTAACATAACTTCTAAACATTTACTCAAGATCCAGACCCTACACTTCTGTTGCTTATTCAAATATTGTTTGTCTAGTCACTGATTTCAGTGCTGAAATGTTTGCAGCACCCTGCTGGGGCACAAATATTGTGTTGAAGTGATCTTAGTAGCTTGCATGTATATGACATATACAGGGAACTGGAAGCCTTCATGTGGGTGGTAGATGATGGATGAATGCCAGTGCAGTGGCAGTTCCTGGAATACATATGTTCTGCAATGACAAAAATTGACAGAGAACCATTGCAGACACGCTGTCTGTGTGTCTCGGCCATGTTTCCACTCTGTTTCTGAAGGGAAGGATTATTGCTTGATGACATCGTAATAGAAGTATTTTTCTTTATTCTCAATTAGCATCTTACTTAGGAAGGCCATAACTCAGCTCCCAATCAGCAGGTACAGTTTAGTGCTTTATGTGGAAACAGTTGCTACAACTAAATTCAGCAGTCTGCAGAATACGAAAAAAAAAAATTAAATCCAAAAACTGTCTGAAGTAGCATTCAAGAAGGTGCTCCATCAAGAGTTCTAAAAGAAAGCAGCACAAAATGTTTTTCCAAGTAAGTGGCTTATTTGACAAAGTTTAGTAGGTTTTTGTCTGTGTTGTTTTTGTCCCATTTGTGGGAGTGTTGATGTTTCTTTTGGTGTCTAATTTAACACATGGACATTCCAGCCAGTTTTCACTGACGGCTTTGTACAGCCCTGTGGATTATGCACTTGGCTTTGTTTCAGGAATCTATGAATACAAAGCCTGTTGAGTATGTGATTTCATACAGAGTTCTATCCATACTTATTAGCTTTCCATGAGCACTGAAATGGGTGAATGCATTCTTGCTATTTAATTATGCTGCTATCAAACCCCTGCCCCCAAGAAACTGTGATATCTGATAAAAAATATTTGACATCAATAAAAAAAGCAAGTTAGAAAACTGTACGGTCATACAAAAGGTGTGATAGCTACAAAGAGAGCCAACTTAGAAAGGGGTTAGTGATTCACCCAGCCAAGTTAAACAAGACACAATTGGGGCTAATTGACTTCTTTCCTTCGACCTCCCAAGTATGAGTTTATGAAAACCTGGAAAGCTAAATTAACCCCAATTGTGTCTTGTTTGACTTGGCTATTTAGGTTAAATGGATAACGTTTTTGTGACTTGGCTCTTTTTGTAAATATAACACCTTTGGATAATTAACATTCCCTCTTTCCCACTTTTCTAAAACAGCTTTTGCCTTAGTTTACATGTTTTGATTGTGATGAAAAAGAAGCAAAACTACATTTTGGAGAAGACAAGTTTCTCACAGAATTGGGTTGGACTTGATGATCTTGAAGGTCACTTCCAACCTGGACATTCTGTGAATTCTGTGAATAAAGCAAATTATGAGACATGAAAGCAGATTAGAAATAATTACAAGGTAGAAATTCACAGCAGGGATTCAAGGATGATATGGGGACTGCAGCAGGAAACTGGCATGACATACAGTAGGTAAGGTACAACCACATAAAAGAAAAAATCTCACCTTCTAACATTTATCAAATAGCGCATAACATCAAGCTGCCCAATTCATATTGTGTCTAAATTCAAACTTTTGCTCGTAAGCATGTATGAAGATGTGTCCTGACTTCAGCAGAAGTTGTAAAGCACTCAGAGTATGTCAGAATATAATTGTAATTAAAATGCTCTAACAGAGGATGAAGAATTTTGTGGAGGTTCTATCTGTTCAGGGAATTCCTGTTTTAGTGCAATATTAACTTTAGGGAGTGGCTCAGTATTGTGACTTTACATGAACTAAAGATAGCTATAGAATTATTTGGGTTGGAGGGGATCTTATGGGTTAACTAGTTTCAAAGCCCATGCCAAGAGCCAGGTCATCATGAAAAGAAATTAATATGTGGTCATGAACCATGGCAACTCCTTGCAAGCTAATGATATGAAAATACAGAAGATCAATTTAAGGCAGGCAAAGTTTCATGGACTTTACCTGTGGAGTTTTCTATCTATCAGTATCTGAAAAGCTGCAGTGTTCTCTGACCTTGTAAGGCATCTGGGTGAATAACATGCCCATGGCAGGAGCAGCATCTGGAGATGGTTGTGTAAGACAGGTACTGAGGTAAATCACTGTCTGGAGATGCTTCTCATGTTCCTGTGGATATAGAAGCCTAGATGTCTGGGTTCAATAGATCAAGTTATTGAAATAAATCCACTCTGAAGCACTCAGTACAGGCCATACATCAGCATTCCTGAAATTATACCTACCTAGTAGAATCAGGTCCATAAAATTAAAGAAAATGAATATGTTCAATGAACAGAGGATGTGTGTAAGTGGAACGGTCTTCTGTGATTTATTTAAGGATAACCATGATCCCAGGAGCACACATCTTTGTAAAATCTGGGAAAGATGAAGTTTAAGAACTCAGAGCTGTCCACTGATATTTTTTAATAATCAGATATTGTATAAAAACCTTTTCGTATAAGGAGTTTTATGAACCACACTCTGTTATGAAACAAGCAAGAATAAAAGACTAACCAGTATATTGTTAGTTGCCCACATACCATCTAGCTAATACAGAAGCTTAAAAGTGCAAAACTTTGAAAGGAACTGAAAAGGATGAGTTACCTCTAACAGCACAGACATGTTTATATAGTTGTATCAGAGGCTCTTTGCATTTGTACTAAAGACTCTTCTGAGACTTTCTTAGCAATCTATTAAAAATCCAGACCATAATATTAATAGCAAATGTAGAGACAAATGTAATTACTAATATTAAGGATTATTCATAATACACTGGTTAGGAAAATTATGTGAGTTTCAAAAAGAAGAAATGGGACATTCAAAGAGTTTATCAGTGTGAAGAGATTTAGAAGGTGCTGTTTGCATCTTTCCTTGCCTGGTTTTGTAAAGAGCCAGTTTTCTAAGAATATCTAGTTCCTGATTAGGAACTGAGGTTATCTCAGCTTCCTACAGCTCAAGCCAAGACTTTGTCAACTGCTCCCATCAGGGGTCTCCATGGATCAGCTCAGAGTTTGGTTGGTCTACAGTAGATATGCACTGCTGGCAAGGTGAATGCTGTGACTTTCAGAACCACAGAAGTGTAAAACTGGTGTTAGCAGAAAGTTGCAATCAGATTCTGAGGTCAGAAAATTTCATTTGTTCTTTCTATGGTAGGATTCGTTGATAGATTTTTTTTTGTCTAGTAGGAAAAGTAATATGATGATAACAAAAACCTGTAGTGTCTCAGCTCAGCCTAGTTTGCATAGGTATATCACAGAGAAATATGTTCCTTCAGTGAGCTTTTTATTGTCATTACTTAAATTTCTGTACCAATTAAACCATAACTCATTATTTTGTACACTCAGGACATAGTGTACTTCAAGAGAGAAAAAACAGAGAATCCAAACCATTTTGACTTTCTTGATAGGCAAAGCCACAAGTTCTGTCTGGATCTGGCTTTTAAATAGTGCTCATACAAATGGAATAATGACTTAAAATTCCATTTTTAGACCCTAGAGCATTCTAAGTAGGAAAATTCAGGTTTAGTGCTTACAGTCTGAGCCCCACTTAATTTAAATGGAAAGCTTTCCAGTACTAACAGAGGATTAAAAAAACAGAGCAAACAATTTATTTGGAAAGTAAAGCTACCTTGATATCTCATGTCATGCCACTGCTTTTGAGAGAAAGGTATTCTGGAAACAGATGTAAGTTTTAACCAGAGAGCTTGTGTTGGAAGTCTGCTTGCCAAATGTCCCACTGTTCAGTTTATGTGTCCACAGTTAAAATAAAGGCAGAGAATGAGTTAGAAAATATGATCCTTTTTGAACTTTCTCCAACAGTTGCTGCAAAATTGGGCTGAATTTTTTGGATTTTTTTTTTTAAATTGAAATGTAGTCAGTGAAAATTATTACTTGTAATGGGCTTTTCAAATTTTCTTCCCAAAGGTACCCTAGTTTAGGAGGCATCTCCCTTCCACCCTGTCCCATTCCAGCTACCAAGCATTTTCCTTCATGAATATAATGATTACCAACTTATTTTTCAGCTAAGGGGGAAGAGGAGGGGGAATTTAAACTGCCTGCCTGACAATGCTTTCAAATGGTGATGAAATGTCTTCTTCGTATCTGAAGAGAACATGATTATTAGCACTGAATCTGACAGACACGATTTCTGAATATTTTTGTGGCATTAATTTAAATCAATGTAATGTTTGAAAACATTTCAGCCCCTCAAACAGCTGATGCAGCTTAGATTCAATTATAACAAATTGCAACACACTGTCAAGTCTTTTTACCAAGTCATTAGTCAGGGATTTTGAATGCACGGCCTCCGAACGGAGTTCGACTGGCTGACAGCTCTAATTGTTGGGAACCGCTAAAGGATTGCTAATGAACTGGGGGATCTGTTGGGCCTGTAGCTTTCTTCAAGGATGAAATTTTTGAAAACTTTCACAAGATCAAAGCGGCATAACATGGACCATTTGCTAAATTGTCAGCAGTGGAGTGAAGCAGTCTGAGTCCCGGCTTTAAAGCTCAAGCTTCAGTAGAAAACACCATGTGCCTCCTGCCCCTGAGCTTTTTTCATGTGTCAGTAAAACCATAGTGAGAAACAATGACTTGAAGAAAGAGCCCCAGAGCCACCATGGCTGCTATGGCTTAATTAGGAGGAGCAGGAAGGGAGATGAAAATTCCTCTCTGTTAGTGGGTGCAAGAGGGATGAAGTATCCAGCACTGTTACAAGAGGCCCATACAGGTACTTAGCTCGCAGCTTCTAAATCTGTTAAAGGTCAGAGAGGAATATGATAGCACAGGACAAACATGAAGTCTTCTTCCCCGAAAAGACTGGCAGTGGAGTTACCAGATTTGCTTTCAGAACCCAGGGAAAGGTTGGTCTCACCACAGACTTTGACATCAATGTCAGGGAGACCAGACCCTTCCCCTCCAGCACCTGCTCCAGCACCCACAGCAGGCAGAGGGAATGTTCCCATCGAGCTGTGTTGGACACCAAATCCATGTCTGTTGTGGCTGGCCAGCACTCTGCAGCCAGAGAATCGCTCCCAGCTGCTGCTGCTGCTGCTGCAAATATGTTGCCTCATGTTACTCAGCGGCAGAAAGCCAATGCAGTGAAGGGAAACTTTTAAAGCGATCTTAAAAGAAAAGAAAGATATGAAAACCTGTCTCCATCACTCCCATCTGGTTTATATTTTCCTTTCATATTTAAGTCTGTTCAGTTTCTTTTTTTTTTTTTTTTTTTTTTCCCGTCACTAGCTTCTTTGTGGACAGACACAACGCTTCNTCATTGAAATTTACTATGGTATCCTTTTACGAAAAGAAAATAATGCCTGCTGAGCTACAGTAACATTGGTCAATTACCCAAATGTCTTAATATAGAAGTCTGCCAGGGGGGAATATTGTTTGAAATAAGATTTACATTATTACTTCTTTAAATTAACACTTCAACAGGACTCAAGGAAAAACAAACTCTTTCCTCCTTACACTGTGTGTGGTACAGTACCAAGCTGCTGTTATCCTCCACAAGACAAACTGTATTTAAAAAACAACACTCAAGGGCATATAGTGAAAAATTTTTGGAGTGCTTGAAATGGGGACAATGATTTTGAACATCATAACAGTATGTAGTGCCTTGAATATGAATTTTGCCTCTCACACCTCCTTCTAGAAACATACTTCATATCTCTATTACCGTCTCTCTCTCTTTCTACAAGATAGGCATCAGCCATATGAACTTTCTGAAGTAATATAGCTTAGTTTTTCTATAGTGCTTCTATAGGCTCTGGTCAGCAGATGTTGGAGAAATTTCCATGAAAAACCTTGTCAGGGAGATATGAGCAATTTATACCTGTCCTCTGGTACAACTTTCATTTATAGTCAAATATTCATTCTGAAAATAGGTTTTGTTTACTTTATTTTTTTAAATAGAATTCTTAAATTAGACATTTAGTAGCTGATCTCACCTGCAAGAGAGTTCCAGTCATATAATAGTCACTATAAATTTTCAACAGATTATCAAGGAGAAGAGGAATCCCATTCATTTGTACATGGGGACTGGTTTATACACCCAGTCTACTGCTGATTTAATGGCAGCAGAAAATTCACAAAAATCTCTAATACTGTTTGGTTTAGCATTTAATACACCAAGAGCCACAGATACTGAGTTGTATTTTAGATGAAAACTTAAACCACCAAACTGACTTGAATCACTCTTCAGTTTTCATTAGGAAAACCCATATGAGTTTTCCTCTCTCCTAATTTTAGGCATTAGACTGAGTAAGATTCCCTCATACTTGTTGAGCAAGTCACACTATTTGTCTTCAGCATGTGTCCTGTGACTGGAAAAATGTGGTAGAGCATCTGTCTTCCTCAGTTGGCTCTAGAGGGAGCCCAAATGACAAAATTGCATTACTCACCCAATTTTTATAGTTGAAGTTAGGGCATAGAAAACACAGCTAATGACCTGGTTTTGGACTTTCTGAGAAGTCATCCAGTTCAGCTCCAGCAAGGCATTGCTGGTGCAGATGAAGGAACAGTGAAGTGAAGGCAACACTAAACCAGAATGACAACAGGGTACATTTCCCTGGCTCTCAAAGACTATGTTTCACATTGATAATTTATCTTAAGAGCCCTACTTGGACATAAACACCAGGTTCTTTACCTGGGTTTCTCATGCCAGTCTGGGCTGAGGAAGTACTGTCAACAATGAGCACTGCAATAAACATGGGCTGTAGTAGTGTTACCCAACTGCTTTGTTTTTTCAGTGTTGAACTAAAGTGTTGGAGTGCTTGTTTAATCAAGGGTGACTGTAAGCCTTGATTCACAAGATAAGATGCTCTAGACAGTTCACTCTCATGGATTTTATATTTTTGTATCAAGCAGCTTCTGTCCAGGTTGTCCCAAGGCCTGGGAACTGGGACACTTCGGTTCTAGTCTATTATCCAGTAAATGTTTACTATGAAATATCTGGTGAAGGAATAGTTTCAGCATAATACTACTGGAAAGAATTAATGTCTGTGAATTCAAAGTGAAACCTGGGTTTCAGAAATTAACATTCAGAATGCAGTTTATTTTAAAACAAACTTCTCTCCCTAACTACCCTACTGAATAGCACAGGAAGCTCTTGTCAAGTCACATTTTGCAGATCCCAGTCAGGGATGCCTCAATCTTCCTGAAGCCTGTATAGGAACTCCATAAACCTGATATAGGACTCTGAATTAGTCAAGTGACCAAAGTCCTGACTAATATTGCAGGGTAATTATGTGCAATAGCAACTGACTTCTCCTGTGGGTCAAGTCTCAGTGAGCACTGCTACTCAGCTGGGTGCAACCCACTGAGCCCCTGGGGCACACCACCTAATTCCTGGCTTTTGGGGCCAGCTCCCTCAGCTCTCTAACACAAAACCCAGGCACACTTTGGAGACAGCCCACTCTGGAAAGTGGGCTGGACAGGCTAGCATCAAGTTTGCCTTCTAGTTAAAACACCCCAACACTATTTCAGAGGAGTTACTGCTAAAATCCAGTTACATGCTTTCTGACTACACCTAGGACATGCTACACGAGCCCTCAGTTTCAAGTTACAAAAGCACTGCTCTGGCTGGCTGCAGCAAAGTGCCTCTTTATTTCATGCACTCTGAACTAACTGGTCACACAAAAAATAGGTATCATGGGTTGGGACACTGGAATCCTGAAGAAATATAGGATGAAGTACCATGTAATACCAATGCAGCTCTAGAGGACATTGATCCTGAGCGGCCAGGACACATCCACTGTTTGCCACGTGTCCTCAAGCCCAGAGGTGAGTACCTCTCCCTGTTTTTATTTACTGATATAGATATCTCATAGAATCATAGAATCATTGAGGTTGAAAAAGACCTTTAAGATTATCAAGTCCAAAGGTCAGTCTAGCACCGCAACCATGTTCACCATTAAATCATGTCCTCAAGTGCCCTATCCTCACATTTTTGAAACACTTACAGGGGTGGTGACTTCACCAGTTCCCTAGGCACTCTGTTCCAATGTATTACAACCCTTTCCATCAATTCTTTTTCCTAATAGCTAATGTGACCTCCCTTGGTACAATTTAAAGCTCTTTCCTCTCATCCTGTGACTGTTGCTTTGGAGAAGAGACTGACACCCACCTCCCTACCACTGCCTTTCAAATAGTTGTACAGCAGTAAGGTCTCCCCCAGTCCTCTTTTTCTCCATGCCAAAAAACTCCACTTTCCTCAGCTGCTTCTCTTCAGACTTGTGCTCCAGACGTTCACCAGCTTCATTGGCCTTGTCTGGGCCAGCCCAAGCACCTCAGCTTCTTTCTTGCATTGAGGGGCCCAGGACTTAACACAGGATTCAAGGTGTGGCCTCACCAGCGCCACGTTCAAGGGCACAATCTCTTGCCTGGTCCTGCTGGACACAGGCTGGGTCCTGCTGACATAGGCCAGGATGCCATTGGCCTTCTCGTCCGCCTGTGTGGTTTTCAATATGTGGTAAATACAGACCATAATGGTTTTGAGTTGCCCATCTTTATCTGAAAATGAGGAATGGTTCTACTTCCTTACACCCCACCTAGATGCTGTAAAGTATCAAGACTCTTAATTAGTAACCCTTTACAAGGATTAAGCACTAGCACTGTTGTGGAAGGCAGACACTAGCTTGGTTCAGCAGCTCTTGGAAGAAGAGGCACAAGTCTTGACACCTACTCAAAAGCTGTTACTTACAGCTGAATTTCACAGCTCTGGTAGAACCTGGACCAAGAGCTTGACAGCAGCAGTCAGTTAGAACAATGTTTAGTAATGGCTTTCTTTCCTGTGTTTTCCTGTTCCTCTTGTGCTTCCTTAGAAAAGAACTCAGACCTGAACCTCTGTTTACAGAAACCGCTGTTTACCAACTGTTGTAAAGTGTTACCTCTTCTATTTAATTCCAATTTACTAATAAAAAATATCCTTTCTGTCAGGAAAAAGCAATTTCCCACTATCTGTGTCTTGAAACATAAGAAAACAAAACAGATGCTTGTTGCATTTAATAAAGAACATGCATATGCATTGAAAAAACTTCTAGCTTATTTTTATGATGCCAATATTTAATTATGTTCATTTTGCATTTTTAATTAGAAGGCAGAACAGATGGTGAAGGCACAAAGTAAAGGAAAGTGTCCATTCATATAACCTGCTACGTGATGCCAGCAAATTCCTGTGCTTACAGCCTGATCCAAGCTCTACTGAGTCCAGCATGAGCGTATCTGTCAAATATCAGGGGTCTAGGGGAGACCACAGAGCAGGACTTTCCTGGAATCAGTTTTCTTGATGTGCACATGATGAATATATTTCTCTCACAGTTGGATTATTTTTTCTGTTTTTAAGGCAAATTTTGGATTAGATTGCTATGGGTGACCTTATTTCTTGCTTGCTTTCCTGTAAATAAAAATTATCTGTTTGTGTAGACTTAATTTCAGTTCCAAACGTTAGTTGGGGAGAATGTCTCACTGTATATTGTACCCTTACAATAAAAATTCATGCCATTAATGGCATAAGTCTCAGAGAGAGATAGATAAAATTATTTTGATTATTTTCAATGTCACTGAAAAGTGGAAGCTGAAACATCAAAATTTGTGTCCTGTGTTTAATTAAAAAAACACTTAAAATTAATCGCTGTACTTACTTATTTCACACATGAAATATTTGTTTCTTTCTCTTTTTAAAAATATGCCAATTTTAACCAAAGAATTTAGAAAGATCAAGTAGACACAAATGTATGCTAGAAAAGAAGCTGGAATTTTCATTCAAATGAAAAATTTACATTGACCCAAATTGAATTTCTGTATGCATGTGTTATGGGTGTGTTTGACTGCAACTTTTTTTAAGTGTGTGTGATTCATCACTTGTCTGACATCAGTCACAATGATATTTCTCCTGATCTCCAGGCAGGAAATGGATGCTCTTAATCAATATGTCATGAACTTTAGATATATAAATGGCACTACTGAGACTGACAGTAGAATATTAAAGCATGTCAACAAATTTAAGAGTGTTCAGAAGAAATGTTTATTTGAGGGCTTCAAAACAGGTTTATAGTAAACTCAATCTGTTTAGCTCATGAAAATGATCAAGGTAACCTGATTGTAATGTGTAAGTTATTAATAAGAACAGTTAAAGGGAAATTAAAGCCTTTTAGACAAGTTCATATTATTAGTAAAAAACATTTCTAACACAGAGTGTAATTAAGTATTGGAAAAACGTACCAACAGTAGTGCATTGTCTTCGCTTGAAATCACCCAATCAAGAATGAACAGAAAATGTAATTTAATCAAATAATTTCTAGTCATCTTTGATTCATAGTAGAAGGAGAAGAAAGCATCAATCCCCATATAGTGAATTTAAGTCTATTGAAAATATGCTTCCTTTTGTCGATAATCTTTTGCAGATCCTCTTAAAAGTGGTCTGCCACTTTGAGTCAAGCACGAATTATTAGTCTCAATTCTGGGGAAACTGATTCTACAGATGTTCTGAGTAGGTGGTCTCCTGGTGCTCTCTGACCTTTAAAGTCCATGAATCAGGAATTTTCCCATATATATGTATTTATTTATAAAATATCATCACATATAGGTATGACTGCATTGATTAATTACATATGCTTTTCAATAATAGGAAAGAACTACCAGCACAGTAGAAACAGCAAATTGCTAACATTTTCAGGAAAAAAATTCAATGAGCTTCAGACATAAAATTAGTCACTGAAGAGATCTGTGCATAATTTGGCAATAACTAATAAGCCCAAGAATTTTGCAGTCTATTTGAGAACAATTTGCAAAGAGAAAACAAAGCAAAATTCTGCAGATAAATTATTCATTTGAATTAGTCATTTAGCTCTAGTAAGGAGTTGTAGACTTTTTGAAAATATGTGGCAAGGGGATACAGTTTTAAAGAGGTTGAAGCAAAAATACTCTGCTCTTCTAGAGTTTGTTTCATCACATGTTCTCAAGGCGCTTAATCATTAATTATGCTGAATATTAATTATAGCCCTCTTACATTTGAATAAACTGAGGCACACTGTGCCTTGCCTATGCTCCCACAGCAAGTGGGGATAAAAGTTGGGAAAAAAAATCTGTCATCTCACTAACCATTAAATGTGCTCTCTGTCACTATTCTCTTAAACTTTGCCAGCCCATTACATTGCTAAAATTTATTTCTGAGGGGAACAAGTGTTGTGTCACCACAGTGATTTTTTATTGTCTTATTGATGAGGGCAGAAAAATTTCAGACGACAGAGATCTCACAATTATTCCAGAAGGGATTTACCTGAGCAGCTGTAGAAAGCTTTCGTGCAGGTGTCCACATCTGAATCTGTCACTATAAACTCTCTTTAGGGTCAGTGGCAAGGAATAGGCACATACAGGGTGTGGATCACCTCACCCTGAGGTTGGTGCCTCCATTTGTCAGATGTGCCCCAGAGTGCCTCCAGTCATTTCAGAATTAAGCAGAACCACAGAGTCCTACATGGTGGGAAGGCCCCCTACAGATCCTCTGCTCCTGCTGAGACAGCCACTACCTTAGATAAGGTTGCTCAGGGCAGTTGGTTTCTGAGTAGCTACAAGGATGTTTTTGAGGATATGGCTAAAGCTAGATGCAATGATCCACACTGTGATTTGTAACACTCCTTGACTTGCAGCCTGACAGAACAGAGATCCAAGACAACCTTGTGAGCTAAAACAATATATTGAACACAAAGAATAGGATTCAGTCAGCTAAACAGGTGCTAGGGAGTGCAGAAAGGTGCTGGTCTCTCTTTCTTTCTTCATACTTGCCAATCTGTGCAGATTTGTCTGATGCTCTTAAGGCAACTCAAGTGGCCCAGGGTGATTATTCCTTATGCAAGAACATGCTTTGTGGATTGTAGCAGCTCAAGATTCACACACCTGGCCCCTGAAGTCACCAGTGGCCATGTCTAGATGTGATCTAGCTGGCTACTCTCCCACCATCATTAATACAGAGCCTGAAGAGATGTTTCACTCTGCCTCACACAGACACACATCTTTGAGGGGCTAAAAAACTTCTCAGATTTAATATTCTGTATTAAGTCTAATTCCAGTGCTGGAATCTGGAACTAAATCCCAGTGGTCTTGAGCTCCCAGACTCACCAAATTGCCAGAATATATTATTGTATTTTCATGAGGTATATAATCCATGATGTTAAGGAAGCATGTTGTGAAGTAGAACAGTAAATGCTGGTATTATATGTTTACAATTTATTAAGATGACAAGTATGCTAAATATTTTGATCTGATATAGATAACTGCAAAAAAACCAGTAGGCCTTGGGCCCCAAAGCACCTGCCAAAACTGGACAGGTTTGGATCCAGGCAGAGCTTGAAAATTACTATCACTCTTTCTGAAAAACTAGCAAAGAATCCTGATTTAGAAGTAAAATATACTGTTATTCATAAACCAGGAACAAGGGTAAAGAATACTTTGTAAACATTTGTTAACATTGTGATTTTGAAAAGATTAAGTGAGGAGTCAGTCAAAGCCTGGTCCCATTCTCTTCTAGCTTTAGATTTGATCTATCAGTATTACCATTTGCCCTATATTTTCAGGTTTTTTTTGGTTTTAAGGTCAAAGTTATACCTTGGTCATAATTTGGAAACCATACTGCCTACATAATGAAATCTTCATAGGAAGGAGTTTACAAATTATTTAAGAGCCAGTTTAGCTTGAGCAACTTTATAGAAGTGGCGTCATGATTTTGCACATCATGAACCCTTCATTGTTTCTAAGGGTGTGAGAGATGCCCTTCAGCCCTTCTCCAAATTGTTGTTTCCCTTCTTTGATTAAGAGAGTTCCTTAGCTAGTTCCTGAAGGTTCAAAGAAATGTTTTTTTCTGGATGTGTTGACCAAATAGGATTTGATTTGAGTGTAAAGTAATGCCTCAGGTACTTCCTATGACACAGGTTTCACTGCAAACACATTTTCATTCCAAACATAGAGGAAAGTACCTTATGAACACTCCCACATCTTCCATGTCACTGCTTCAAATTCTTCTGCCTATATGCAATGATAGATTTATTCCTGATTTGTGAATTGACTTGTAGCTATTGTAATTTCAAATTCCTTCTTCTTGGCTTCAAGTTTATAAAACACAGCTAACCAGACAAGGTTTTACTTATTACAATCAAGTGAATAAAAAAATCTGTCTCGTTGCTTAATTTTTAAAATATTTGACATGTATTTTACCATACAGTTCCTATTCTTTATTTTTGCTTCCAAGTATTCTCTTACTTTGGATGCCTTCCTTGCATAATTGCTGATTTTCTGTATTGTGGACCTTCACATTTAGGACACTCTGGAAGCCACAGAGAAACAGTTGCCATTTGGAATTAGTTAAAAAAAAATCTGAAAATTTTTGCTGAAGTATGGCCCAGAAACCTCCCCCTGGAAACATAAGTACTAAAGAATGGTAGTTGTATAAAAGATGCTCCAATACTGTATGTATGAGAGGAAGTAATGCAGAAGTACTTATAAAAAAATTAAATAAAAGCCCCTGTATATTTTATTTGCTGTATTCCTTTCATATGTGCTCCAAAATCTACTTTGATCTGTACAGTATATTTTCAAGTCATATGGCACTGTAAAATACCGTTCCTTATGAAAAAAGCACACATATAATATAAATATATAAGTAGCACAAGTGTGTCAATTTTTTCCCGTATGGCAGTAGATTACTATAAGGTTCCAGTCATTAAGTTAAACATCCTGGAGTAGTTAAACAGGAATTTTACCCAAAAGCAAGTGTATGAGCTATGTGAATACTAAGAAGCCAGATGACATGTACAGATAGCTACTGAAGGCTGAGTGGATCAATGATGAGCTCTATCAGCTCTGGTTTTTAAAGTGCGGCACTTTGAAGAAGAAGGAAAGAAAAGATATGGTTTTGGTGTAAGAAAACTATTATTCTCATGAGAAATTTGATCCAGAACTTGTAATGTCTTTTCTCTGTTATTAAGTCACATCAATAATATTGTCTGATAATATTTTCCTAGAAGTAAATATAGCGAGGTGCTATTAATGTTATGTGTGCATGTGTGCAATCCAACAGCAACCCAATAAAAGGAAAAGATGCTCAACAGTTCATGTAACCCTCTTAATAACATTTAAATGATGATAGATATATTATGAAAAGGTAAAACAATTATTAAAAATTACATGAAGGAAATATATCTCAAAGTTTTTTGGGGTTTTTAAATCAATCAGACATAAAGTCTCCTAACATCCTCAGGCTTGCTCCTGTTATTTAAAGAAAAATCAATGGGAAATGTAAGGGGCATTAGTGTTTTTGAAAGAACATGGAGAGAAACACTTGTGACTGTGGACATATAAATAATTTACAGCAAGACAAGTTAACATGTGAACCATTAATTACTCCCCTCTAAGTTCACACCTTGCTACCTATTTACAAGCCTATGCTGTAAGTTTTTCAAGGTTCTTTTCTTCAGCCAGCAAAATATCTTTGTAGTTCTTCCTTTAGCTTGTCAGAAAATTTCAACACCATTTTTGAAATTCAACCTGTAATCACTAGTGCCTCTATGGTTAAAAACGAAACTATTTTCCCCCCATTATCTCATTTGTGATTAATTTTTCCAGATAAATAAACCTTCTACATTCAACCTATTTCCTCTGAAAGTCCATCTTCTACCTGAATTGTGCTCTCCTTTTGGGTCCCACAGTGTGGCAAGGTGAAATTCCTAAATATTGCTCTCAGTACTGTGCTAAGAAAATTAGAGAATATAGTGGAATAAAAACTTTAAAATCCCAGTTTAGTCCATGAAGTTCATTGGCTCACAAGTCTCAGTAACAGTCTAAAGTTTCAAATAATCTCAAGTATCTATTTGTTCTTTTAACTTTCCTAAACGATGTAATAATATGCATATCAAAACTCATAATCTATTGTAAGGAGTAGATGGAGGGGAATTCTGAAAACACCAGGCTTCCCTTCCAAAATTAAAAATCCACTTAGGAGATGACTTAAACCTATTTCCTCAGTTTTATAGATGAGTTCCTTCAATGCATTTCTCCAGTACCACAAAAATTTGCAAGTTTAGGTTTTGTTATTTGATTCAGAGAGCAACCAATCATTTTTTAATTTCAGGATAGATTCCACAGATGAGGCAATAGATTTCCCTAATGTGATACTTTCTATTGTTAGTTGGAACAGTAGATAAGCAACTTGGATACAACACAACAGGCTTCTTTGATTTATTGTCTACAGTAGAGGGCCAATATTTTTTTAGTAAATGGAAGCCAATTTTGGAAGAAAAAAAATAGCTGAAAAGAAAATAAAATCACTTGGTATTAATTTGGTGAGTCAATTCATGATCTGGTAAGACAGACTGTGAAATTTAAACTCTTTCTTCTCTCAGTTTAAAAGGCCTTAGAGGAAGAATATTTAAACATACACAAATTCGCTCATCTAACATTAAAATTACAGCAGAAAAATACAGGTCAGGAAGACAGAATTCCCTTGTATTTCAGAGCAAAAATTAAGGATTTATCTGATGATGTGGTAATATTCATTGTCAATTACTTGTATAATATTTTTCTTTACTCATAAATCTCTTAAGTGTTTGTAGGGGATTCAGCTGACTGGATGTCAGAATCTATAGCCCAGATTTCTACATATTTGTTAATCAGTGTGGGTCTATATATAGCTAATGGAAAGAAAAAGACATTTCTAGAAAGTCACTCATCTTGTCCCAAAGTAGACATCTATATTTAGTTAAAACTGTCACCCTTGGAAACTCTGTTTCTCTCATTAGTGGAGAAAGAGTTCAGGATTATTAGGTCATATGTAGACACTCACAGTCAGATGTAGACATTTAAAGCCAGGGTAGTGAAGATTTCTTTTCTCACCCTCTGTATAAATGGCCTAAATATCAGGTGTTATCACGCAGCTTAGCACAGTCCAGGCTGTTCCAAATTGCATGATATACCTTGACATTAAATGGTGTGCAGATTTAATACAGGGACTCCTAAATTACAAAAGGTCTTGTATTCAACAAAACTACACCATCTTTTATTGTTTTTCTGTCCTTTTTCCTCATACTGGACTGGAGCATTAGCAGGTCAGAATGCTAGCACCAGAAGGATTATGGGATGGTGGTTCAGGAATAAATGTGGGTGTTTCATAATTAGAGCTCCTGAGGTTTGAATCCTTCCTAATAGCCAAAATCTTAGAGAAAACTTCTATTTTCATCCAATTTGTGAAACTGTATCCCTGTTTACTTTATATTTCACCCTTCTATCTAACTAAGAACTCAATTTTCAGAATAATTCAAATACAACATACCCTCAAAGGGTGTATGACTCCATTCAGGTTTCAGTGTAAGTTCAAGTAGCTGATCTCTAAGACTTGATTTAAGTGGTAGGAGATGGAAATACTTCTGATCTCATGAGTCCATATACACACACCTGCCACGTCACAACTGAACCCTAGATATATAGAAGGAATTATCCTTTTCTTTTTGGTCTCAATTATTCCTGCCCCATTTTAGGTTTGTTTGCTGGAAAGGTGTAAAATCTTGTTTGTAAGTTAGATGGGAGCCCTGGTGCAGTTCACTCTAGTACTCAGCTGAGACATCTGATGGATTTCATTTTTCAGATGTTCCACAACATACATCTTCTAGACCTGGTTTCATGATTAAAAGCTTAAGCAGGTGGTGGTGGGAAGAGTCATCTCAATGACATCCCAGAATAGAACTGTTTTTTTTTATTTTGATAAATGATACATAAAGCAAGCCCGACTCAGAGAAGAAGCCAAGGAGCAAAGAAGTACACATCACTGAGTTATCACTGTGGGGAGAGCTGGCTAAGCGGACCTCAGTTTCTCAAATTACATTTAGACAGGTCTAACACCTAGGGCTTCTCAGGAGGACTTGTCAGGCAAGAAAAGAAAGTGCTGGCATGATTCTCAATTGTTTCTCATTTGTTAGTGGTCACTCTAACTCAGTGTGACAAGAGAATGTCCGCGAGTAGGTGTGACTGAGTCCTGTCTGACTGAAAGGGGATATATTTTCACAACTGCAGGAGGATGAATACCATTATCAAGAGGCTGCAGAATGTGTATAAATTAGGGCACTGAGCTATGGGAAAAGGCACAGGTCCGGTGCTGAATGGCCGCAGATCTTTTGTATGTTTCAGTTTGAATCCGTGTTTAAAAATAACAGGAGAGTTATGGAAGCATATATTGCTCCATCTCCCAGACAAGCCCTAAGGAACTGTATGTTTACAAGATTCTTTTAGTTATACAGTGACTTTTCCCCACTAAATGGTACAAGATGGTGGGGGGGGGGGGGTTTTTTTTTTTTGGTTTGGTTTGGTTTGNGGTTTGGTTTTGATTTTTTTCATTAGATGTGGTAGACATACAGAAATATGAACATTTTATGGAACTGATTCATCAGCTCAGCTTGTAGAGATCCATTTGTGGCTTTGCAACATCAAAAAATTCCTATTTTTCCATTAATTAATGTGTAGACATAACAGTATATCCACGTGTAAGTGGCAGCAAGCTTCTGAAGCTGTTATATGTCCTAGAATATTTGCATGTTTTGTCTGGTAAGGAATATTGACAAGTGCCAATGGGTGCAGTAAAAGAAATTGACAGTATAAAGCCAGCCTTTCTTCCACACTGTCTGTGGGGATTAGAGAAACAAGGCACTGAACACAAGAGAGGATTTTTTCTTTCCTGATGTAATAACTCTATGTAAATGATGTTTCAGGTAGCCTAGTGAAATTGGCATCTGAAATGGAAAGGAGGTAATTTAAAACCTAGATGTGAATAAATTCACAGCATCTGATACAGAATGCTGTGACTAAGTGTTTAACTTTCAAATAACCTGTAATTTAATGTAAAGGTTTTAAATTAAATGAATACATTTTTAGGGCATGGTGTGGAATTCAGGATTTCCAACTCCCGCCCCAAAAAACAGCCATTAGAATCCAAGCTTCCAATTAATTTTGAACTGCATGCAGTACAGCACTGGTTTAACAATTCTGAACAGAAAGGTTTGAAACTAGATAACAACCTGTGGGCTGTAAACAGAGTAGGCTTAACTCTTGCTGATTTTAATGTGGTCTGATCAAGCAGACTGTAAATAAAAGACTCTGCTCTATTTTGCCCACTAATTTGAATTGCGCTCATTTGACTTGTTTCCAATACCAGCATTATTACCTAAACATTTATAGAATCATAAATGAAGAATGAAAAATATCCTGAAAGATGTATTATGGGATTTTCTTCTTAAACTAAGTATGCATAAAAAGAATATTCCTGAAGATGAAATGGGGACTTTTGTAGAAAAAAATAGGCTGTTCTCTAACAATATTCCCTTATTGTTTATGAAATTTCCCACTAATTGCCTATTCAAGCAACCTTTCCCTGACCCCTTTACTTTTTACTTTTTTTTTCACCACATGCGTAGGGTTACTGGTCAAATGGATTGTGTTTAATGGAAGCTCAGGGACATGCAAAGTTAGGATGGAAGAAAACTGGAAATTAAAAAAATAGCAACAATCTACTTTAAAAATATTTCAGAACTCAGGAGTGTGCTGATGGAGTCACCTGACTGGGGAAAGTTTTTACAGGCTGCCATGACTGCCTCAATTTATTCATATTTATTGCTAGCAATAGTTACTGCACTGTTATCATAAGCTCCTCAGCCACATTGTGGATATTTCCTCAGTCAGCCCTTCCTCCTTCACATGGGACAAAAATTGCTTTTGCAGTGTGAGATACCACGGAACAATGAGACATGTTGTGAAGCCAAGACCTGTGTCCTTTTTACTGGCATGTAACTTTGCTCCTTCCTTGCCAAAGCCTTCACTACGGAGTGAACGTCAAGACAAAAGAAGAGTGAGGATATCCCACTGCAGGGAGCTCCACAGCTTCTGAGACAAGGTTAAATCTGAGGTGCTGCCTCACCACTTTCCATAACTCTTGTTCCAGCACTGCCCCATTTGCTGCATTCGTTGTCATTGCATCATCATGAAAACACTACCAAGCAGAAAAGGATATCCATGACATTTTCTTGCTGGAGGAGCAGTTCCATCCAGTCTCCTGTGGTCTTGTGAGTGTGAAAATGCAAGGAGGGAACCAGTTTGGTGAGGGTAAATCACAGTCCTGGCTTGAGGCTTTGTCCAGATGCAGGGCTGGAGGCAACTTCCCATGGTCACAAAATTGGTGGGATGTAGAGGTAGCAGCCTTTTGAGGCTTGCACAGCAAGATAGATGAAGAGACTGCTATGATGTTGTGATCTGACGGTGTGGATCTGGCAAGAAGACTACAAATCAGGAACACATATATCTGGAAATTATCTTATTTCTGTATGAAACACAGATGGAAGAATAAAATGAAATTACATATGGTAAAAGAATATAAAATTAACAATAAATAAGCAACTGCCTATTCAGTTCTACTCTTCTCTGCAAAACAGATACTTAAAGCCAGACAGATACTCAGGTTTCTTACTGAGCACAAAATGTTTGGCATTTTGACACCTGTTTTGATCTATACAGGCACAGCAGGTTATGAAATAACATATGAATAACACAATACAAAAATGAAAACCAAATCATTGTATAAATTGAATTTTGATCTACTCATATGGCATATCAACATTTTCTGAAACAAAGCCAACTTTTCATATATTTTCCTTCCATATAAAAGCAAAGATTAGTCCATGATCACTGGAATTAATGCAGCCTCCTATCCCATGGTTTTATAACCTTTGAGTCATCAATTATCTCATGATAACAATAATTTCTATTCCCTTCTGTGTGTTCCCTGGTTAACACACAACTCCTGGCTCATCTGAAGATAAACCTGTGATATTCAGCTGAGCAGTGCTTTTGTGCCTGTTAAGCCATACCTGGCAGTG
Source organism: Chaetops frenatus (assembly GCA_013400775.1). Taxonomy (NCBI): domain Eukaryota; kingdom Metazoa; phylum Chordata; class Aves; order Passeriformes; family Picathartidae; genus Chaetops; species Chaetops frenatus. Next base: position 89,897 of record VZTR01026407.1, read on the forward strand.
GAGATGCTGCTTTCAGTCTCCTCTGACAAGACACTTGTATGCCTAAAAACGTATTTAACTTTGAAACATCTACTCCCTTTTGTGGGGGTTAGGTGGTTTGGTGTTTTTAGTTGTTGTTGTTGTTGTTGTTGTTAGGTTGGGTTTTCTTCACCCATTTTAATAAAAATTGTCCAGTGTGCTGGGAAATTACATGGCTTTTGAGATTAAAAAATTAAGTTTGGGCATGTTCAAGTTTTGGGTTTCGGGTTTTTTTTTATTAAGAATGTACTTCTGTTGAAGTTATTTTTATCATGAGAACCTAATACTGAAAGTCTCTACGGCGCGTGTGGGTATAGTTTAACAAACATGTAGTTCTCTAGAAAATTGCAGTTCATCATCATCTGGTTCACAATGTGCTCACAAAAAGAAGAAACTCTTTGCAAAAGCCTTTCATCAGAAACATCCTAAGAAGGTAAATATTTGTTCATGTTAAGTGGAAAATAAATGGTGAAAAAACAAGCAAACAAAGAAATATACAGACTGAATTAATTGCTTCAATTTATTAATTTGGCCAGCATAACCACAGTCCCAGATGAGCTTTTGGCCAAAAAAATTCATGCTTGAATTTTTTTAAGCTTGCAAGCATGCAACTGGATACAGCCTTTACAGGGGCAGGGCATTGGCTTTCACTTCAAACCAAGGCAGCAGCTCTTCTTGCAAGGCTGCTCCAAACATTCAGGGCACTGCTCCCCATCAGGGCCAGGGTGTGTCAGATGTGTCCCTTTGCCTGGTGACTGTGACCACGTCCTGCCATGTCCTGAGCTCTCTTTGGAGATCTGGTGTGCAGTCCTAACCCAGCCTGACACTGACTTCATTTAACTGGTGAGCTCTGATGAGGGATGGGACAACTGCCCTATATGGCATAGTTTCAGCTTAAAGGAATTTGCATAAATTCCAGCAGAAGAATGAATGTTTGCTGCCTGTCCAGTAAACAAGAAATGAGGAATCCTGTGTTGGAGATATTTGATTGAATGTCCACCAGTTTTCTACAGTATTTTTAGAATGTCTCAAAGCTGGGAGTTTCCACCTCACCTTATTCTGACACTTCATTGTTTAATTTTTCTGTGCTTTAGAATTAAAATAAATCCCAAGAAATGGGACTCATAAAAAAGTAATAATTTTTTTCCAGAGCATTATATTGCTTTTTTAATGCACCCCTTACATTATTCACTGCATTGTTTAGCACACTATATCTTGACACCTCAAAAGGCAACAACAAAATAAGTAACACAGCCTATTTAACTTAAGACTGTTTTCAAAAATGTTCATGAGCATTGGTCATGTTTAAAACGTTTTTTCTCAAGAAAGGAGCATTAGCAAATCAGTTTTGCTGATATCGTTAGGCATTTTGCAAATGTTTGCTGAATATATTGAATATTTATATTAGTTTCTATAGAAATCTGACTGTAATAATTTTAACTTTTTTTTAAACCAGATTAATAAAATAGTGTGACATGGACATGTATTCATATTTTTTATCTATCATGAGCGCACATACTACACCTTATTTATTTATTGGGATAAAAGTGATCCATGATTTTTAAGAAAAGTTCTTAGATGTAAAAAAAATATGAATAGTATTGGGATTACATGTTATATAAACCCAGGAAATAAATTAGAAAATTATGTAGAGACAAGTCATAAAAGGTTTGTTTACTTTGTATTCTTGGACTACCATTCCTAAACCAGCACTATTAGAAGATGAAATAAGGAAGGTAATTAACTTCTGATATTATTAACTGATTTAATTTATTATATTTCCCAGGTTTCAGAGAAAATATTAAATTTTCAGACATCAAGTAATGAGTGTCCTAATCTTCTACTACAGAATTTTACTCATTATTAGACTAAGCCTTTAATTGTGAATACATCCACACCATTTATGTGTATGAAGCTCTGCAGGATACCTCTGGTTTTCTGCTGGCAGAAATAAAAACATTTTTTGGACCCACATTCTTTGCAGTTTATAGAGTAGTCCTCTATTTCATTATCATGAAAACACCAAAGTCTGCAACCAGAACAGGAAATTTCACACACCTCCAGAGTGCAGCAACCATAATGGTTTCGTTATCCTCAGATGCTGCATGCAGCAACTGGTCCTTTCAGGAGGGGATTTGGTTTGTTGCTTAGCATGTTCCAGTTGACTGTAATTGCTCAATACCTACACATATTTCTTAAGCTTTCAGGCTTACTTTCATAGTAGATCTCCATTTGTCTACCACAGCAGGAAGTTAGACCAGGTTCCTTGTAATTGGTTTATTTCCTTAGGGCTAAATTATGGTTTCTATATTTTGAAGCACAGGGGGATGACTAGCAGACTTGACTTTTAGCTGTGAAGAAGGAGGTGTTATGACTGGAACATGTTACTGTAGGAAGTGAACTTCAAAGCACAAAGGAGGAGAAGTGTCAAGTGCCCTTTTGACAGACACCTCAACCACCACATAAATAGACCTCCCACTTAACTACACTCAGGATAATGATGAATTGTACCACAGGACAACTGTGCCCTCTTTCCTTTAGCAGTGCAACTGCAGCATCTTTGCTTTCCCAAATACTATACATATATATTTACATTCTTACAGGCTTTGTCTCTATTTCTTGATGGCAGAATATAGCTGGCAATATAACCCAGCTGGAAAACACATACCTACATAAACTGACAAGCAGCTTTTTTGAAAAATTACTCTTGGGTTTTCTGGTTTTCGTTAGAAAAAAACTGACAGTGTAGTCAGAAAGAGGACATTGTCATTTCCTTATCCTCTTCAAGGAGATCAGAACAAAATGGGCAAAACTGAACAAAACTGTATTGGTATTTCTGCTTTGTGTATGTATACTACTGATTTTCTTTACTAAATATTTTATTTCCTCTCCTGCACTTTATGTAAGAGTTTAATTTGTGCTTTTAATCAATACAATTTCTGTGCTCTGCTAGGAGGTGCTGTTTGGGTTTGTTTAGACCTTTTTTTTATGATTTTGAGAAATTATTTCACAGCAAACAATATTTTTACTTTCCTGGTGTTTTTAAAAATTTTAGAGGAAAATGCAGATTTTTTGATAATGTAAGTTATTTTATGTATTACTTTTTCATAGATTTTAGTTTTCACTTCTGAGAATCAGGAGTAAAATTACATTTTCCAGAGACAATTAAAAACTGTGTGACAGTGAAACAAAATCTATTTTGACACAAGATCACCATTTGAAACCTCTAGAAATTTATCAGAATTTTAGCACATTGAGGTATTTGGTAAGTACAGGAAAACATATCCCCTATGCTTAACAATTTATCCACAAGAATGTACTTTTTCTTCCCGGTTTTTCCTTTTTTAGATGGAAAATGTATATGGTTTTATTCAGCTAGAGAGATTGTTGAGAAAAGTTGTACTGATGAGGTTAAAACTATGCAATTCATTATTTTCCTATGCACCTCCTAACTGGGACACAGTTATTTATAGGTAAAACAAGACTTTAGGTGAATAAAAATATTTCTTGATAAGGATAGAATTAACACGTTATTGGTTTTGGACATCTTTATGCATCTGTCACTACACTGATGCTATGGGATGAACCCTTTTTTTCCTCTTGCATGTGGAAGTTTACCTCACTTAAATACAAATTATCACAATAGTCATAATTACTTTTGTATGGAAATTAAATTTGACTAATAGATGAGCCTGAAAACAGCATCCTCTACATGAACACTTACATTTTGGGAGGTACATTCAGAGCGGGTCTAGAATTTTTTTTACAAGATGAAGGAAGTGAATACCCCATCATGCCCCTGTAAGGTACCCACAAGAGAGTAGAAACCTCCTCCAAGTCAGACATGAAAGGTGTTTGAACTTAAGGGCTTTATCACCTGACTGCTCTCCAACATGCACCAAGCTTCAGGGTTTCCTAGGAAGAATCTCAAAGACTACCAACACTTACACAAGAGGTTATGTGCACCTGTGACCCTGATCACCAATGTGTGCCTCTAGTCACATCCAGTGAAAACATCCTTCATTAAATTCTAGGAGCTCAGTGTCTTCTTTTCAACTTCTTCTAACCAACAGAAGGTTATCTCTTATTCAAACCCCAGAATAAATTTCCCAGCCTGTCTTTCTACTGGAGATTAGTTCATGTATGTTTCCTTAAGAAGCCTCTGCTTACAAATTTTTGAAAGCAGGGCCTGTTTTCCTCATTCTGCTGTGCTGGGTCATGCCACACCCATGGGGTTGGAATGCCCCTATTTGTCTGGGGAAAGATTGATCTCCGGGGTGGTGAACAGGCAGCTACCTGGGTCAGAGGATCTGCACTCACATCTGAGTGTTTGAGAATTGACTCTGTAACTGGGGAAGTAACCTGAGCAAGTCCAGGTATTCAAATTCAGTAGACTGTCTTATAATGGGGTGACAGAATGATGATGTGTGGTTAGTGTTTTTGAGGAAGGTCTACAGCTCTTGCAAATAATATATAAGAAAGGTCTTGAACACAAACATTCAGACAACTGTGGTGGTAGTGACTCCAGTCTCATCTCATGCTTCTATTTAATACCTGTTTTTCTTCATCCAGATCCAGAAGATTTAAAATGCTTTGTCTTTCCCCAGAGAAGGTTATACTTCTGAAAATGTTTTGGCAGGTTGCATGTACACTGACTGAAATCTGATGGGCCTGCTTGCAAAACCAAAATTATAACTTCGGCAAGTTCATCTTATAATCACAGACCTGAGGGATACACGGAGAGAAATATATTTTTATCGTCTGATATTTTGCACAGTAAAGACTTTGTTCTCATAAATGAATTCACAGCAGTTTTATAGCTCATAATGTACTATTTTTTTGTGTGAGGCTGCTCAAGTTGCTGTTTGGGCAGTTACAGTTGCTAAAGCCTGTGAAAAATCATTTCTTTAATGGTATACTATTAGACCTGTTTATTCAAACAGAAGTATATCAGAGCTGATGTCCAAACAGATTGACTGCAGGTTTGCATTTAGGCATCATTATAAATATTGACTATGTTTTGTAAAGACCCTTGGTATTTGTATTTTATGGTAGAAAGACCTACTTCTTTCAGGAAGGAAACAAAACTGGGAAACTACCATTAGGCTCAGATAAAAACTGATGTGCCTCTTTTATACCCAAATATTTCAACTTTAATAAGAGTTCCTGCTGCACATACCATATAAATTAGAAAACAAGATTTTCATCCTTTTCCTCAATACTTGTCCATCATCTCTACTGATGAAATATTACTGCCCCAAAACCTGGAAAATGTATCTCTTTTAAAAAATAAAACTTTTTTTAAAATGACTGCAGGAGGATGAAGCAGTCTTAGTTTCCTAATGTTCAGAAGACACTCAAGATGTGTGCTTGGCTCTATCATTGTTCCAGCTCCCTTACCAAGAAAACAGGAACACTAGAAATAATTACAGAATTCCCGCAGCTCCCATTGACAGCAGAATCCTGTTGTATCCATACTCAGTAAGCAGAGACTAAGAGAGTGCCTTGCAGATCTCCCAGTCAAAAGAGACAAGACAAACTGAAAACAAGACAAAGCTTTTTTGTTTGTCATAATTGTCATTTTTACTACCAAAAGGATAACACTACTTGTAACAGTCCCATAATTAGTACAACCACTGAAGAGAAAACATGCCAACAAGATACTTGGAAAGGAAAATGAAGGGCCTGAGTTAAAAAGAAAAAATTTTACATTTTACTCGTTTACCACCAAAGTTTTATAAAAACAGACCTTTTGTTTAAAATATTTCAGAAAAAAAAAAAAAAAAAGAATGTGCCTTTCTTTTCCCTCATGTGAATGAAAATATCCTAGTATTATTTTGAAATCTTCACTGGAGATATTTGTTTTCCCTGACCTTCACCTATAATTTATTGAACTAAGAGATAATTTCTTACTGAGGTCCCATTCTTCTTTCTGAAGTTCATTGAGCTTCCATTACACTATGTTCTTTTGAGCTGGCTTGCTGTGTTTCATTCCCAATGAAATACATATTCATTCCAATATGATGAAAAAACCAAAAAGTCCCTTTTGTTTGAGTGTTTTTGTGTAATCAAGTCACCACTGCCAAGGATAAAGTATTTGTCATTATGTGGTAAGAATCTCATGGTAAGAATCTCTACATAGCAGGCATGCTATTTGCTCGGGAAGTAATTCCCCAGTCTTACACACACACATAAAACTGCAGCCAACAGAAAAAAAGAAACATTCATCAGTGGCCACTCAGTAGCATTCCTTAGTCACAGGGTTTTCTGAACTTTCTAACTTTCTGGAAGAGAAGCCTGGCAGGGAACCTGAGAACAGCCCTCTGTTCCACTTCCCAGTCTACACAGTCATAAATTGAGAGCATTTCTGCATTACCTGAAAACATGGTCTCTTCCCTACAGGTGTTTGTCTGATAATGGGAGGGTTCCCCTACCTTGTCTTCACCTGCCACTGCAGGTTTTCAGAAGGCCCCATAGTATTTCACCCCTGAGCTCATCTCACACTCCTGGTGACATCCAGACCACACTGAGCTGCCCAAGAGTGCCAAATAGGTACCATTATTCAACCAAACCTTACCCACCAGCTTGTGTAACACCTCAGGTTTCTAAGTATCAAGACCATAACCCTGGTGTATGCCTGGAGCAATGGAAGCAGGCAGTTCTGTATTTTCTTTTCCCATGTTCCTAACCACATAGATGCATGTCACATTTAGCTCAAAATTGCAGAGGTAGCAAACACACAGTAATCTGTCTTTATCCATGGAAGTATTCTCCATTATTAAGCACATCAGATAGCTGGCAAGGTTCTGTTCCTCAAAAAGTCTCTCTGAATTCTTAGGCTTTTGAGACTTTTGTACTGTTCTTTCTATTTTTGTTTGTTCTTGCTACTGAACTGTTTTGCTACTTTGCATCTGGGCATCTTCTAAATACTTATGACACAAAAATACTAGAGCACAATTTTCCTGCTCTCAGACCATAAAGCCAGCACCCTCTGAGATATTTCAGATTTACTTCATAGACCCAGATTCATTGCAAGGAGTGTTTTCACTGTGTCAGGTGCTAGCTGGGACTGCTGTACAGGCAACTTCATGGGCAGATGTTCAAAGACTGGGCCTAAGACAGGCCACATGTCTGGTGTTTTCTGAAAGGATTCAGTGAGCTCATACTGTAGAACTGTACTGGATGAGTGATGTAGATTTCTCTGGGACTTCTGGATGTGTGGCAGCCTTTCAAACCTATTGTAAATGTTTCATTACATCTGACTCTATAGTTATAGCAAAATCTCTGTCATTCTTGGAGGAGAGGAGAACAGAAAAAAAAAAAAAAGAAAATCTATTAAGACAAACCACCCAAAATCATGAGAGTAAGAAGAAAAAAGACTTGTTGTGTATTTGGATGAAGTGAATGCATTTTCTTACCCTTTCTTATTGATGCTATCAGTATATCGAGCACAAGGAGAACATGCCCTCTCACCTTCTATAGCTCCTTTTCCTTTACCAATAACTCTCAACCCAGCACAATTTAATCAAAAGCTCTCGAGGCTTTTTTAAAGACTATTGTAGTGGTTTCTGCACAAAGAAAGTTTGCTTAAATTGCCGGGATAAAGGAGATTGCAGTGGGAGGCACTGATAGGATGAGATGAGCCAGCTGGCAGATTTTATTTTAACCGAGGCAAACACCAGTTTCAATATAATCAGCCAGGAAACTCGAGCAGCCCTTGAAAACTCAGGACATTCCCAGAAATAGTAACATCTGGTCATCATAAAGATTACATTGGTAGATTCCAGTTATATTTGAGATAGGACCTCTGTAAGGCGAGCACTTACAGTAATTGTTTCATTTCTCTTTTTTTCTCCTGCAGTACTTCTTGAACAGCTTAAATAGGAAACTTGATCTTCACTGGGTACTTTGCCATTGTCTGCTTCACAGCAAATTTCCTCTGAAGGTCTAACTTGGGTTTATTTGCTGGAGTTTCATTTCCCTGTAAAACCTGCCCTGCAACATGGAGAGGAAATTAAGTCTTGGTCTTTCCACTTTTCCTCTTCATCACTTTCCCTTGTGGTAAGAAACACTGATTAAAAAGAAAAAGTTTATTTAGCTAAAGTGAAAATCAATAGCATCAGTCAAGTATCTCTTAAAAATAAATAAATTATACCTATCTTTGCCTTCTATCAGCTACTTTTTCTTTTCAGGACCTGCAAGCAAGATGTAATAACAACTCGCTCTGGCTTACCGGCCATAGTCCTAACAACTTTCTGGTAATAAATAAAGCCTGGAATTTATTTATTTACTCTAGAAGTTCTGCTAACTAAATTGCTTTTGCAGTATAAAACAGCACTTGTTCATAGCTAAGTAACTCATTGTACCTGACAACGGGTTAATGGGCCAAAACAACTCATTTTGAGAGTGTCAGCTGTGTTGGTCCAGCAAACTGGTTCCAGAGTCTCACACATCCAACATTCCCTTCACACATCTGGACTGTGCACAGACAAAGTTTTCTTTCATATAAACTGTTTATTGTTCTGTGAGATTGATGCTGTTAATATTGGCTTTCAGAATGACAGATTAGCATCACCAGTTAATCAGGGCTATTAGCAGATAAATATCTGTAATTTAATCACTACAGGAATTTCTTTTCCAATAATAAGATTTACAAATGCAAGTGATTAAGTAATTAGCTTACATCTCCATAGATTACAATTCCCCTGAGCTTTCTTTTCTCACTTTTTTTCCCAAAAGATTTCAGTATTTAATTAAAGTAACTACTCCTTCCTTTACACCGTCTTTGTACACACATGTGAGAAGTGGGGTGTTTTTTCTTTTTTCAAACCAAACAGCACCTTTTGTGCATAATCCCACAAGGATCTTCCATTTCCGGACCTCTTCCATGTCTCTGCAAGGGTTAATACCCACACTGCCAGTCTTTGCAGCTATAATCTTTCCCAGTACTTTTCCCAATCCATGCAGCAGGTGGGGTGCACAAGGGGAAAGAATAATTTAGAGGAAGTGGGGAAAAATTGCCAATGGAAAAATTGTGTGCACTTGATAAAATAAGAGCCTGGCTTCCTAAAACAGTCTATCCAAACACTTCTCAAGGATCCCTTTGTTGCCTTTCCACTGACTTGGCCCTAGGGCAAAAGGCAAGTTCTACTCCTTCCAAAGTTATATTCTCCTATTTGCAAAGTAATTTGACAGTTACTGTTAATTTCCTAAATGCAACATGAAAGCTGTTGAGGGAAGCCTGAAAAAAGGGTGGGGAGGGGATGTGGGGGGAAGAAGAAATTCATAAAGAACAGCAGAGAATATGGACAAAATTACTTCCATGTGTGGTGCAGAGGCACCGCTTGGGCAGAGATCTGTGGCCTTCCCAGAGTTTGACCTCTTGAGGTGGTGCCAGTTTACAGGAGAAAAAGCATTGCTCTTTAATGAAGGCCTAATTTTTATTGCCACTCCATCGACTTCAAAGTGCTCCAGGTTGCCAAACATAATTTCACTGGAGGTATTTTCAGGTGCAGAGCAAATACTTCATAAATAATTTCCTCATTAGATTACAAATTCCATTTAAAAAGTGAAAGGGGGGGCTTGCTTTTTGAAGGTTTTCTTGGAAGTTGATTAAAAACTCTTTCTGAGGGATTCTTTATGACTTTAATTCTGAAAGAAAATAATTAAACTGTTTTAATTTTTTATTTCTATTTTAAATGAACATGTAGCTTGGTAAGATGACCAAGTATGGTGGAGATTTTTTAATATGCTCTCAATTAAAACGTATAATCCAATGTCTGTGTGCCTTTCCTTTTTCTTCTCATCCTCAAATTGCTACTAAGCCCAGTGACTGCCAGCAACCCAGTGTCAGCCTCATTGGGGCCCCAATTAACTATGGAGATCTGTCATACTTCTACATTTTTCACGTTTACTTCCTCTCCTCGAGTGAAAATGTCTGTAATTAAAGTACACTTCCATACGTCCTCTTTTCCCAGCTCCCCTGAGAAGCAGGAGTGGGGCGCTGCTGAGGCTGACAAAGTGCTGCTGTCACTCAGAGGGAACTGGCAGGATTTGGGTGGTGCTGCTGTTTAACGCACTCTGCAGGCTAAGAGGGGCCCACTGTGGAGGCAGAAAGGAGGCTGGTGAGGAGGGGGTGGAAGCCAGGAAAGCTCCCATCCCAGCACTTCCCATGAATTACAGCAGCAGCAGCAGCAGTCTGTGTGTCCCCGCCTGTCGCTGCAGTGTCCCGTTCACAGCCACTGCTGCGATGGTGCTAAACTTTAACACCTGAACGATTGTAAGCCGCCTTCTGCTCACTGGACAGAAACAGAACTGCCAGCTAGGACTTGGGTTCAGAGCAGGGATATAGCTTTTTAGCGTAGCCTGCTTTCTATTGTCAATAATTTTGCAAATTTAGCTTATAGTTAAATAGTTTTGGTCATAGGTTATAGTTTTTCACTATTTCCTCTCATGAAGATTCAGTTACCCTAGAACACAAGGAACAAGTGAAAGACATTTATAAGAAGAAAGGTAGAGAATTACTGATTGTTTTGATAGCGTTAAATTAATTTCCCATTTCTCTTTCAGGAGAGTGCTAGTTGGAAGATGAAAGCATAAATATTGCAGAAAATATTTTCTTCTGTTGTCACCTTGAAAACCAGCTGGGATTGATTAGATTATAGACTTTTAGAACTGATGTATATAGCAGTTTATATACTACAGCTGTATACCTGCAGTAGGGCTTGTTAGAGCCTTCTTATCTCTAAATCTGCACTGAGCAGGCTCCAGCCCCAAATCTTGGTGTCTGAGCCTTTGCCTGACTACCCAGCACCCATCTCAAAAAAAAAAAAAAATTTACAGGTCATATCAAAAGTAATTATCTGGATGCTTCAAAACCAGTGAAATGGTGAAATGGTGAAATTTTTTTTACTGGTTGTGGATTATTATACTCACTTTGTTGTTTCACACTTCTGAAGTGCATTCTGCTAGCATCCCACAATTAGGTTGCATAGCTTTGGAGTTGCTAAAGGTCTCTTTTCTGGTGGTTCTTTTGGAGTGTGTGTCTCTCATTCAGGATGAATGTATCAAGAAAAATACTTGACTGCTCTCTATAGCAAAGAAGCTATAAAAAATAAAGCTGAGATTCATGGTTTTTCATGTTCCTTTGACATATAACAAAGGCTTGGCATAAGGCACTGAGAAAGTAGTTACAACTCAGAGAGAGTGGCAGCTTTCTATTTCCACCAGTTACTGCTTTCGCTAAAATTATAAAGATACGTATGATAGATCTAAAAAGATCTCTGATTCAGACAGCTGAAAAACAATTTTGTCCTTCAGCCTAAAACAGTTTTGCTAAAAAACTCAAACAAATAAACCCAAAGCCTTAAAGATATAGCCAAGATAAAACTAAGCTTAAAAGGAAGAGACATTCTGCTCTAGGAGAAATAAGAAATATGTTGGTTTAGTTATTCTGAGCGTAAGACACACTATTCAAGTATAATATCACATCACTTTTGCTGAGAAGGAACAGCAGAAAGGATAGATGAATATAAGTGACAGAATATCTTTTTGTGCTTTTTCACTGGCTAACTGAGATAGTTGGTTAGTTTGCATGCATCTGCATCAGCATGTTATTTCATATCTGGAGTTTATCTTTCAACCAAAAATCTCATTTCCTCTTTTGCTGTTATTTGATTCATATCATAGAATAGCTCAGAGTGCTAAAACGGCATCAGATGAAACTAAACGGAGGGATGCAGTCCAGGAACCTGTCTAATGTGGTGCAACCTTAGCAGGAACTCAGTTTACAGGCTGATTTGGCCGGTTCACAGACTTAGTTCAAGTTCAAGTTTCATACGGTGCAGACCTCAGTCCTTCAGCCCCAACTGCTTCACTCTGTAGACCTGTTCCTTTTCATCTTTACTGTCCTGAGCTATACAATGTAGCCCTGTAACACCACAGAAGGCAGGACTGAGATTGCAGAAATTGATTTCCTTCTGCCATGACAAAAATTTGATTCCAGTTATCTTCAGTTATTCATTTGGCCTATTTTTTTTTTCAAGCTATTTGTGGTTGTGTGCTGTGTCAGAGGGAACAGAAAGGTCTAAACTGGAAAGAAATTGGTAATAACTATGCAGTACTAAGGAGAAATTTAGGCTCCATGCACAGAGACAAGAACATAGGAACTACTGGAACGGGAACTCTCAGAGAGTAAAGCACCATCTGCATTGCTGGCCGTGCAAAACTGAGAAGATGGATGAAGTTGTAGTGGAAGTTCAGTGTAGGGCCATTTTTTTTCTGAGAGATAGCTGAACATGATATTTCCATTTTTCTTCTCTTTTAAGTCTAATTTAAATTCTAATGACTAACGTTTTACATAAGAGAGGTCCCTGCTGCAGCCATAAAAATATTGGAATTTTTTGCTAATATTGCACAGTACATTGCTATTTTAGCCAAATGCTGCTGTGATACAGCCAGGTTCAGATCATATTATCTATAATACAGAACGTCTGCAATTTTTCTTGTTTCCCTGGTAACAAGTGTAAATGCACTGACTCCCTGGACTGCTCCACCCCTCCTGCTGCTGATGTCAGGCACAGGGAGAGGCACATGTGCAACTCAGCTCTGTACCTGTCAAACCAGGCGGACGTTCTGTTTGATCACCCATGGCTTGGTCCCACAAAGACCATTCATTTGGTGATCAGAGGGCAGTGTTAATTTAGTCAGATATCAGGATACTGGGCTGGGGGTGGGGTGGTGGGGCAGGGGAGAGAAAAAAATTCATCCATTTGTGCTTTAGTTTTAATCAACAAAGAGAATGGGGAGGTAAGAGAACTATCACGTGGCTAGAACTGAGGCAAAATACTCCTTGCTGATAAAATCAGGATCAGCGCCATTTCTGTTAATGTCAATAATTTCTGATAATTGGGTGCTGCTCAGTGCCAAACTGTTCTCAAATTCCACACTCTGTTGCATGCATGTCAGCAGGGTTTGGCATGAATAATATTAATACAATAAAGAGGGAAGGAATGAATGAGGATTTTACATGTGTTAGCTGACAGGATCACTTTGAAACAAATGACCAGTTCTTATTAATGCAGCTATTATTTTGATAAACCAACAAGAATGAATGTGGTATTCATGAAAATGTAATATGCAAATTTATAGGAATCCCACCGTAATTTTACAATTAATTAAGGTACCTGTAGCCATTATTGGAAAATATTATGATCTGACCTTAATACTCATGTACTAAGCTGGCACATTGCCTATTTTCAGCTCAGCATTAATGAAGATGAGCATTTGTATGCAACTCTGTCTCTTATCTTCATTTTGTTCAGTGTGAGTTTATTTAGATAATTCAGCATTTGCCTTAGTAATTATGAGTCATTATACTGCAACAATGAGTTTCTCTGTGCTAAGATTTATCTTATTTTTTACCATCACCCATAGAAGTGCATACAGTTCACCATCATAATGCTGAAATTTATGTGATGACTATGAATCACAATAGTAACTTTTTTTTTTTTGCAGTGGCCATCCATCCTGCTTCCCTTCTTTTTTGATAATACATAGTACATCTGATGAAAAATTTCAGCTTGAATGTTTTTAAAAGGAAAAAAAACCAACCCTTTCTTATTAAGGGAGCATTTTAAAAAAAACAAACCAGTTAGTTATTTTCTTTTTGAAAAGAGTTTTATTCAACACATCTGGAAAGATAAAGCTGGTGGGTTTTTTTTGTATTTAAAAACTTTTTAGCTAGCTTAGTAAAACAAAGTTCAGTTAGTAGCAGTTGTAAGCAGCAGCAGTAGGAATTTTAACAGTACTATTACAAGTAATTTGCCTTAATGCTCAGAATTTTCAGTCAGGATCACACTGCTGTGGACTAACAAAAGAGATGATCACTGAAGGAATTGACAGGCTGTATTTTCTACTTTTCAGAATTTAAGCAAGACTACAAATGTGTGCAGTTGTTGTGGCAGCGGAGTCATTGGTCTTCCAATGTCCACAACACTGAATAACACAGAGGAAGCAGAAACCAACACAATTTTGTAAGGTGAGTCCCTCTTTTAGGGGATAGAGTCAGTCCTGCAGGAGGAGATTGAGTGACCTTACTCAACCAGCCCAAAATGCAGGAACCAAAAATAAAGAATTCAGATAGGATAAAAATTCTAATACCTGAGAAATAGTAGTTCAAAAATTCCTCAGGCAGTCACAGATGCCTGAATAGTAAGAAAGCTGGGCCTGTTCAGCTTTCCAAGAGTGGAAAAGATGGTAAACTTTGAGATAAAGTATAATACAGACTAACTTCCAGGTTCCTCTATTTTCCAAAGCTTCATTGTTATTATGCAGAGTAACAAGTATTTGTTTACTCTGTTCACTTCTCTTGGTAGAATTTCAAAGGGGAAAGTTGCGGATACAGTTCCTTCAAGGATGCACATACCTTTTACTGGCAAACACAAGCATTCTCTTCCTAGATTACAGGCTATATGGATGCAAATTAATTCCAGATTGAAACCATCTAGCTGCAGCTAATGCTGTTGTGTGTTCCAGGCAAAAAGCTCACTCAACCCATTCAGCTGAGCTGTCATGATAGGTAGAGAAAATAGGCATGTTAAATCTGTTATTAGGTGCCTGTTTGGAATTCACTCCTGTGTAAACAATTTGAACAATAGAACACTATTCAATCAGCAGGTAAGCCTTCCACAGGCACCATGAAGCTGTGACTGTTCTAAGAAAAGAAAGCTGGGATGGGATCCATTTCCAGATTCAACATGTGAATAGGAGTGTCAACATCTGACCCAAGTGTCCAAATACCCATAAAATGTCAATGGGGAACAAACATTACGAGTGGGGTACAGACATGGATTAAAGCTGGTTAAATGTGAGGACTTGGTTGTCCAGACATGGTGGTCTAACATCATATGAGACACAACAGTGATCCATGCAGACCTCCTGGACATATTGTAGAACCTATGAGATACCTTGCATTTCTGAATTGACAGCTGGAGGCCAATCAAAGTTCCAGGAGACATTAAAAAAAGCATCAGACACTTGAGTGCAGCTGAATAAATTAAACTCTAGTTGCATATTTCTGGCTGCTCTAAATAGTCCTTAAGATAGTATAAATCCATCTTCATATGGGAGCATAGACACCTTAGTCACATGTGAATGTCTCCAGCATGGAAAGCTAAATTTTGGCTGCAGAATCTAAAGCCTGAATTCCATTCCCAGTATGAAATTCAGCAGCCTGGCAAATGACAAGTGGATATACTGCAGTGTCTTCCCTGGGTTCCAGCTGCCCAGAGATGTCCCTGGGTAGACACGGACCATGTGTGTATCTTCCACAGACCATGTGTGTATCTTCCAGGCACTAATATCCATGGTGCCCCAGGTAATCCCAGGTGTCATGCATGTCTGTGTCCAGGTAACAGAACTGAAACACTGAACCCTGCTTGTGGGTTTACTGGCTCATATGTTTCCTCACTATTTTGACACAGTGCTATATAAAGAATGCTGAAGTCCCAATATGGAATATATTTCAACATGGAGGTAATGTGCACAAAAAGTTCTGATGCCCATAATTTTAAGATATACCAAAATGGCATAGAAAAATGCACTAGCCAATTACAAGTCCTACTTTCACATAAAGAAAACATTTATCAGCTCCCCTCAAGTGTGGACACTCACTAAAGACAGCTTAATTTTTCCAGTACTTGTAAACTCCAAAATGGGTTGATACACCACTGGCTGAAATGAAAACTTAATGCATGCTCCAATTATTTTCATTACCAAATTCCTCAAAATTTTTTTTGTTGTTGTTGNACCAACAGGGATTCAGAAGTTGCTGTAGTTCTATCCAACTTCTAATATTAAAAATTCTGTCTCATAAAAAGTGGATCTAACAGGCATCAAAGACTTGCATTCCACTGTGATTTGAATGGTAAAAAATGTAAAAGTGCAGATCTACACACCTTAATATTCTCAATAAGACTTTCCATCTTACATCTTTTCATCCTTTAACTGGATACGACTGCCAATTGGGTTCATATTAAAAAGTAATAAACTTGCACTGGACATAGTATAGGTATTTTTATAGGTACCTTTGAGTAATTGAGGACAAATGACATCTTGATTAAATTATAACTCAAGAAGGCACATTTCAATAGCATTATTTTTTCCACTTAGCTACATTAGTTTAACAATTGGTCTCTTCCACCTCATCTATTTGCCTGTATTGCCAGCAGAACTCAATGAAGCCAGAATTCTCTCTTCTACAAAAGAGTTGCTTAATAAATGCTGTTTATTAATCTCATGACATGCACTGTCCTCAAGATCCAATTTATTTGAATAAATTCTTTTTTTATTGGAGCTTCTCTTACAAATCGTAAATTTATTTATATGTTGTAAATCTTTAATTCATTACAATAACATGCATGTATCTTTTACTCTGTATGCCTGTAGAATAAATCAAAATTTTCCACATCAAACTCACTTAAGAAGAATTTAATTAAGCATATATCATCTTTCATCCATTTAAAAGTACAAATCTTAGACTCTTTCAGCTGTCCTAGATGTCCATTCTCCACTTCCCAAACTGCCTACAAAACTAGAGAGGAAGTTTACAACATGTTCTCATCATTGACAAATCATTCCTGACACATCAAGGAAGGAAAGTTAATTGCTGAGACAGTTAAACCTGATTTTCATGGGCTTCAGAATAGAATCCCATCTTGAATATTTGGACTGTCTGTGGTTATTGAAATTCTGGCCAAAAGAATTTAAACAACTTAAACACTAAAACTGATCTGCACAAACTATTACAGAATTCACTCCAGAAGTTCTGCTTATAAGTTTTGATGTAAACCTGAGAAACATTAATGAAAAAAAACACCCAGTGAGACTTCCAAAAGAATGAGCCCCACTTCATTCCTTCTGATATCAAGGTATGGGTTTCCAAGCAAACAGTACAAGAAAACAGCCCACAAAATAATTGAAGAAGGGTAAAAACCAATGGTTTTGGGCTCTATACCTAGAGGAAATAGATGCATCTTCTTTACCAAGTGGAGATGGAAAAAAGCTACTACTCATTGCTGTTACTTAAATAGACTGATATCAGTTCTAACATGCTCCTTCAGTTGTAAACCTCAGTGAAAAATGGCAAATATACTTTTCAGTATAAAATTCTGGTATGATCTTCAGAAGTTTTTCCTAAAGTTCTTTTGAGTAAAACCCTCCAGTTATAACAGAGTCTAATTTTTCCAGTTGCGTAGTGATTCTGTCACATACTTTTCTCAAAGTATATTTTTTATTGTTTAAACAATACTCTGAATACCTTTTAATGTTTAGTAGTATTAGAGTAATTCTTAATCCCCTGTTTCCCGACAGAACAGACTTATAATACATTTTTGCCAGATTGTGAATTTTCTTACTTAGAAGACCTACACTTCCCTATGTCCAAACCAAAATTCCTACTTTCTGTCCAGTGAAGATATTAAATTCTAAGAAATCCTTTCTACCTAAATGAAGCTACCTCACTTCTTCACTAAGAGCAGAACTTCTCTGGCCAAGTTCTTAATTTACACTAACTGCTAAAATCAGAGAGGTCTATCACTTGTAGTCCTATATACTTTACCACCTTCCCCCCCCCCCCCACACAACCCTCCCCACAACCCCCCCCCGCCAAAATCCTCTCAGAGAAGCCAAACCCAAAAAAGTGAAAATAGCACATAAGTAATTTTTAGGCCTGATCATATAGCCAGATTACTTTTGTTTCTCCAATGTCATATTATGCAGAATAAGTAAACAATAAAATAAGATAATCATAAATGAGTGGAACTTCTGAAAATGGAAAAGGTTAAAAAGTTCTTTTGTGCAATGACAGATTTTGTGTGAAATACCATTGAGCACAGTACGGGAGAGTAGTACTAGAGCAAAAGTTTTTTAATTCTCTTCCAGTGTCCATTTGCTTTTCTAGGGAAATATTCTTCAACTGACTATTTGTCTTTGCCAATTTTGAATACATATTTTCCCAAGAAATTAGTCTTTTGACAAATAAATAACAATGCTGCTGCTGCAGTGAAATGATTTGTCCAGTCATTTACTCATTTACACTTTAGTAGCTTTGTAAATATCAGATGAAGTTTGTTTGACTTAGGCTCATTTCCAACAGGAATCTTTTTTCTCTCTCCTGTAGGTCTCAAGAAAAACTTTGTTTTTATTTACAAACTGGTCTGTATATTTGAGGGAAAGAAGTTCTTCTGGGATTTTGTTTTAATTACCATAGCATATCTCCCACAAAACTTGTTTCTGTTCTCCTGTGAGGCTTTGTAAAATTCTTTCTCCAGCCTCATGTACCAGCCCAGCTGGCTACATTAGGGAAGGGCAAAAAAAGCTGAATAATGCTGGAGCTGTGATGTTCTAGGGCTGAACAATGGTACACTCCAGCCACAATCAGGGCAGATGTGTAACATTGCATGTGCCTAGCCAGAAACCTTGTGTCTCCTAGGTTATTTTGACTGATGTCAGAGAGTGTTGGTTGGGGACCTTTATGTACAACTCCAGCCCCAGTGAGGCTATACTGTTGTGACAAAAGCCTGAGTAAAAGTTACTAATAGGTAATACTTTATTACTGTAGTTTTTGGCAATTATTATAGTTTTTGGCAAGAATATTTTTCCTCTTTCTAGATACATTGTCAGAGAGGTTTTGAGGATTTTTTTTTTATTCCAGTAATTTCTGATGCCTTAAGGGACTGACTTAGTTAATCATCTCCATGCTATCTTCTCTCATATCACCCCTCTACTATATTAAATAAAATATTACTTTAATAATTTCCATTTGTCTCACCTCAGAGTAAACAACATTCCAGAAGTAATGACACACTTAGTAAGGTCAGTTGCTAAGTTATATCCTTCCAACCACTACAAATCTTTATAGAAAAATCTGAAATTACTCTGCAGAATCTGACAGGTCAGGGTTTTGCCCTCTGAGAAATAATTTGAATAAGAAAAAAAAAAATAAAAAGGAAGAACAAAACCATAAGGGATAAAGATTAGTATTATATAGAGGTAAGCTTAGCGTGGAATACAAATACATATCTCCTGACAAGGTTTTTAAGACTGAACAGGGATAAGTGTAAAAACTCTTCCTTCACAAAGCCAATGATTCCAGAAAAGTGATTAATTCCACTAGTAAGGGGATGTGTTCTTTTCTCTGGAAAGTAATGCAAGCTAGACTGTCAGTACTCTGCAAGCTGTCATGAAATGAAAAGGGGTAGATACTAAATGGAGTTCTTCCTCTATCAGAGAACTAGACTACATGGTCCTACCTCTAGGAATCATGAATGCAAGTCATACTGAGATTTGTCCTACTTTGTTTTTTTTATTATGGAAAATCTTATACCTATATTTTATCTCTCTCCTTTTTAGAAGCAATGATTTTTTCCAATATTCATAAAAATAAAGACCAAATTAATTAATTTACAACTAACAATTAGTAACTCTATTCTGACCTTGGTTTATAACAGGGTTATCAGTTAAAAAAAGAAGCTAACTTCTTTGATTAATTTCTTTCTTTGTCTCTAGAGTTTCTCAGAGTTCATACTTAGGTGTTACAGATAAGATTTTGAGCTGCATTGATGGCTAAAATTTCCAAAAATGTAGCGTGCTGGCACAACTAAACAATCAAAAAATTGCACAGATCACTCCTGTTTTGAACTAGAATATAGATTGTCTAAATCAATCAGTGCTGTGCTTTCACAAAGTCAGCATGAGGTTACTTACAACGAGCCAGCAGCTGACCACAGGAATCTCTGACCCAGCATATCAAGGTACAGGAATGTTGGAAAGAAGACTTTCTCTTGGTCAAGGAGGATTGTGTTAGAGAACACCTAGGAAATTGTGACATCCACAAGTCCATGGGATGCAGACACCATAGCTGGGCTGCTCACAGTCATCTTTGAAAGGTCATGGAGGTCAGGAGAGATGCCTAAGGACTGGAAAAGAGAATGCCACCCCAGTCTTTCAAAAGGGACAAGAAGGAGGATGCAGGGAACTACCAGCCATTCAGCCTCACATCAGTCCCTGGAAAAGTGATAGAGTCCCTCATTCTTGAGGCCATCTCTATCCATGTGGATGACAAGGATGTGATCTGGAGCAGTCAGCATGCTAACTGATTTACACTAAAGGGAAATCATGCTTGACCTGCCTTCTACAGTGAAACAACTGCCTCAGTGTGTGAGGGGAGAGCAGTGGATATTGTCTACATCAATTTCAGCAAGGCTTTCAGCACTGTCTCTCTCAACGTCCTCACAGGCAGACTCGGGAAGTGTGGGCAGGATGAGAGGACAGAGAGGCTGATGGAGAACTGGCTGAACAGCAAATGCACACGGGTCATAATGGCACAGGGTCTGGTTGAAGGCCTGTCACTAGCTGTGCTCCCCAAGGTTCAATACTGGGCCCAGTATTGCTTAACTTATTTATCACTGACTTGGATAAAAGGGCAGAGGCCTCCTCACTGACAACACCAAGCTGGGAGGAGTTGCTGATATCCCAGTATGCTGGCTGTGCAGCCCTTCAGAAGGATTGTGACAGGCTGGTGAGAGGGGCAGAGAAGAACCATCTGAAATTCTACAAAAGCAAATGAAGGGTCCTACAGCTGGGGCAGAATAACCTCAAGCACCAGCACAGATTGAGTGCTGACCTGATGGAAAGCAGCTCTGCAGAGAAGGACCTGAGGGTCCTGCTGGACTTGGGTGAAGTTTCAGACTTCTACATAGTTTTAATAGGTGATGGAGCCTACAGACAGTGAGATTTTTGCTTCCCCAGGTCAGAGGATTTTGTGCTAGGTAAGATGACCAACATACAGAACTTGAAAGCCTAGAAATAAGGAATTATTCTCAATTTTGTTATCTCTAAAACAAAATCTACCTTATGATTAGGTTTTCAATTTCTCTGATGTTCCATTTTAAACACTAAAAGACAGTGATATGTCCCTGCTGATCTAAGATTTTTTTTTTTTTAACTCTGTAAACCCTACATTTACAACTTAGTTGGTATGGAAGTTAATTGCTCTGTTTCATCAGGAAAAGAGATGAGAGCATTCTTGAGAAATTGTGTTCTAAAACTAACAGTTAGCTACATTATACCTCATGCCAAAAATACATGAGATATGGATGTTTGTCTCCCTGTTTTTGAAAACCTTCTGAAAAGTTTATATTCTCGAGTCAGATTTTCTCACACATTATACTAAAAACACTAGCTTTGTTTACATTCCTTCTTGGAGAAGGGAAACTGATGGGCTGGTCACTTATCCAGTCCAGTTGAGAGGTGGGATTTCATCTTCCAATCCTCTCTCACTTTGCAAACTCTACAAATTGTGTATCCATAATAAACTAGCTCCTTTTTCTGGGGCTTCTGCTGTTTTCTTGATTGTGGTGAAACTGTGTCCTTCTTTCGTGTCCTGTTGCTACAGATGTCTATAGGAGATACATAATTTCCTAGAAAAATAAAAGGAAAAGTCTGCATTGTTGGTTTTGGTTACCAAAAATTTTCTCAAGTGTCTTAAGATACTTGAGGATTAGATGAAAAATTACCAAAAGAGTTTTGCTTTTCTCTGGTCACAAATAGCATTCCCCAGTGAACTTTCCATTCAGGATAAATCTCATTGTTAATGTAGACATGTCCAGGTTTGGGGATTTTATTGTCAATACAATAACATAATTTAGTTTTACCCCAAGTTCCTCTTTTCCTCTCAGTAGAATTCAAGGACATTTTTTGAGGATGATCCTTTTTCTTGGGAAGTGGCCAAGGTTTTGAATAATAAAATGTGACAATAATTAAAAAATAGTTTGAGTGGGCTAATGAACTATGGTCCACTGAGTCATGGGTTTCAGAGCAGGTGTCTGACTGCAAGCCAGCTGTGAGGTTTATTTTTTCTAATCATGTGTCAAGGTATGTTGCATCGTCTGGGTCTCTTTTGGAAGCAGATGTGATTTTTTAATGTTGGTTTCTGCTTTTTTGCTTTTATCCAATATCTGTACTCTCAATTTGTTTGCTTTTCCCTAAACTCAAACTATCTCATTTTCTTTTTGCTTGAAATGGAATTAAATCTCTAAGTGGACTGAAGAAAAGAGGATGAGCTGGAGTTATTTGGGTTTAAGTAACCTTCTAAACTGAGGACATGAAACTTAGAAAGTGAATTCGACTTCCATTTGCGATATCTTATTACAGGGGGACACAGGGGAAAAAAAGTATTATGTATCCTATGTTTCCTTGAAGAGGAATGACTGCAAAGCAACACTTGGGAAACATCCATTAATGTCTTTCTGACAAAGAACATGTTTTTCAGGGCCTTCCAGAGGCACAAGATGAGGCTCAAATGAATCTGAGTCACTTCTGGTAAAAATGCTCACCAAAACTGCCAAAACCAACCCACGCAGCAATATGGATTACTCTGTGGACTAGGATTGTGATTTCCATTAATTGTTCATGGGCACTTTCAGCATTATGCATTGGTATACCTGGACTGAATGTGAACCAATGCATGAGCCTCAAAAGACAGCATATGCCAGGTTACTGGACTAGGAAATGCAGAGAAGAGAGGACTGGTGTCTAAAATCCTACAGAAGGACTGTGAGGCTGCCTCAGATTAACCCACTCACCATCCCATTTATCTTGAAGCCTACAAGTTTTATGTACTTGCTGTGGTCTAACCACCACTCATCTGCTTGTTCATTCCTCCCATCAAGTGGGATGGGGGAAAGAATTGGGAGAGTGAAAGAGCAAAACTTTGCAGGATGAGAGAAATAACTTTTATAGATAAAACAAAAGCCACATACACAAGCAAGTCAAAGTAAGGCTTTAATTCACTACTTTGCATTAGAAAGCAGATTTTTAGCCATTTCCACAGGTAGGGCTTCATCACACCTAATGGTTGAATGGGGAGACAAACAACACCACTCCAAGCATCTCCCCTTTCCTCCCCTCTTTCTCTATCTTTACTGCCAAGTACACCATTATATGGTATGAAATACTCCTTCAGATAACACTCATTGGAGTCAGTTGTCCCAGCTGTGTCCCCCTCCAGTCTTTTGTACACCCCTAGCCTATTCACTTGTAGGGCAGTGGGAGGAGGAGAAAAGGCCTTGGCTCTGTGCAACCCTGCTCAGCAATAGCTAAAACATCCTTATATTACCAACTCTGCTTTGTTCACAAATCCAAAGCATAGCACCATGCAAAATACTATGAAGAACATTAACTCTATCCCAGCCAAAATGAGTAAAGTGCTAATGGCTTCTCAGATTGTGCATTCAGTTCTTCTACAGTACTGTCTGCCCCTTTCAGAGTGTGTAAATCTCCAAGAGATGAAATTTGTTTTGGGTAGTACAGAACTTTAACTTCAGGCCCTGAGAAGCTGCTACATTCAACTGCTGCAAAGGTGCCTTGGCATGCTGCAACTTCCTCTACAACAGCTTCTACACCTTTTTATACACTACTATGCTCTGCAGAAACTCTGCAGCTCCTTGTATGCTGACAGGATCTTTTCAGTTACAGTATGTGTTTTGTACAATTACATTTGGAAAGGAAAATATTGCTAAAGCTCAAGTAATGTCCGGTTTCATATCCAAATCAGACCACATGACGAGCTGTGTCTGATTCCTGCACAGAAACATGAAATGTTTCAATCCAGCAAGGCATGAAACCAGGCTTGATTCACATGGCATATACTTTTGTTTTGAACTTTTGCAGAATTCTGTTCTGTATCTCATTACCAGTCCCCAAGAGACACCCCGTCTCTAGCCCTTAAATGGGGATTTTGTCAGGAAGTGTCTCATATACCACAAAGCAAGGTTTTGGGTTTTGGCAAATCAGATATCTGAAGGAAAGTGGATAAATGGTGTCAGAGATGAGCTTTCATAAACAATTTATGTGTGTGCATTTCTTATTGAGAAACAATGAGGAAATAATTTGAAATAACACAAGGGTACATCTCTAAATATGTTTGCAAGATTATAAAGATAGAAGTATTAACCCATGTTAGACTGGACTGCAATATTTGGTATATTTATTGCCTGGCTTTAGCCATAGGACTGTTTGTATGCTCTTTTGCTAAGCTAATCAGATGCCACTACAGTCTTCATCTTCTTGTGGCCTGGTGTCCAGGTGCCATGGGGTTTTTTATTGTAAACAGAATGCTTTACTTTAGACTAACACTGCTTAAAGGTGAGAATTACAGGTTTCCTGAAATCTAAATCTCTAGAAAAATCTGACTATGCATTTTGCAGTCAGAACAACATATGAAATTGTTCTGTGGGAAAATAATAGGGAAAACACAAACTCATCCTGTACTCCAGCCTATCAGAATTATATCTCACAAAATAGAAACAAATACTCATTTTTAAAATAACTCATACATCCTGCGATTTTAAATGCTTCCAGACTTACAGATTTAATTTGAATTATTTGCTCAAAAAGCGTTCACAGTTTTCCTCAGACTCTTTTTCTTTCCAGCCCAGAGATTCAAACAGTAGCTGAAACCCTTAAGGTCACCAGCCAGTTACCTATGCTGGCTACAGTAAGGTTTTCCAAGCATCTTTTACATTCCTCTTCTATATTACTCTTTTTTCTTATTCAAAGTTCTCTTTTTCTTATTATTTTATTGTACAATGTCAGGAACAGCAAACAGGGAAAACTTTCTGTTTGTTTTCATGCTTTCTGTGTGCTTTCATGCTTGAGGCTCACTGGAGACCACCCAAAGGTCCTGGATGTTGCTCATGCACTATGTGGTCTTCCTGGTTGGGTGAACTATGTTAAGGTGAGCACAGCCTCTCCAGTTCATAGGTAGCTATTCCTCCAGTT
Source organism: Chaetops frenatus (assembly GCA_013400775.1). Lineage (NCBI taxonomy): Eukaryota > Metazoa > Chordata > Aves > Passeriformes > Picathartidae > Chaetops > Chaetops frenatus. Next base: position 114,755 of record VZTR01026407.1, read on the forward strand.
CACAGGTAGTTATTCCTCCAGTTCATAGGTACTTATTCTAAAAGAAGTAGACATAAAGGGATAGGAAAGTGAGCAAAATAGTAGGTAGCTTTACTGTGAATCTAATGTTAAAAAGACAGTAGATCCAGACTTCTCGTGTGTATATGCAAATTCTGAGGACTCAAGCAGCAAACTGTAGCCATTATTCTAGTATTGCATTTGAGTAAATAAGGTTACTCTTGATCTGGGGTGTACTTTTAACATTCTAGGACTGCAATGCTGTCCAAATCACCACCATTTCTAGAATGTATCTTCATGTTTTTCTCCCACACCACTCCAGATGTATGTTACATGTCTCTGCCATTAAACTTTGCAGCCTGAATTAAGGAGCAAAGTATTACATTGTGTGTTTTTTGAGGAAATTGTCTCAGATTTGATAGGAAAAGGAATTTTATAGATTTCCTGTTTCTTTCTCTCTATTTCCTTCTATTTCCTTTTTCTTTCACTTATTACAGCCTCGTGCAACTCCAGCAATACTTGACCATCTTACACTCATCTCCTGTTACCTGTCAGCTTTTTGAAGGCTTTACTGACCTTCATCTTTGTTGTAGTTTAAAGGACAACAACATTTTTTTCTCCTTCCTGGGGGGGTTCTTTGTTTTTCTACTTCCGCAGGGGCACAGTTTCCAGCAGAGGTGAGGAGCCCACGGATTGGCTAATTTTAAGATGGGCACTTCATGTAGCCACTTGAACATTAGGGGCGTCTTTGCGAAGCTTACATTTTTAGGAGCGGGAAGTTCAGAAGCTCTCTTCGACTTCCGTCCGCGGGGAAGGTAACACCGCATGCCCGGCCGGCCGCTCTGGGCCTCAGGGCCTGGG
>VZTR01026407.1:116059-143090 GCA_013400775.1 Chaetops frenatus
TGAACTAATATCCTTTCTGGGCGGGAGTTCACGGTGACATGAACTCCACGAGAGACTTGTGTTTCTTGTGGGAAAATCTCCATGGTAAGACAAGAGAGACTCTTCTTCCAATTGAACTGATGAAAGCCTATTTTAAGAGTGGTAACTTGACCAAAGATTTTCTAAGTTTGTTTCTCTGTGTTGTTGATGAGAAAGATGAGGGGTGGGGGGAAGAAACCACCTGGGAGTTGATTTTGATTTTTGTTTTGGTTTTTTTTTCTTTTATCTTTTTTTTTGTTCTGTTAATAAACTATTTTTATCTTTAAAGTTTAGGCCTATTTTGCATTTCTCTTAATCCTTATTCTCATGAAACCACTACACTACACTCTTGCCTGGTGTGAGCAGGCGAGCAGGTGAATGTGAAACCAATACATTAAATGGTGTTTCCGCCCGGTTTTGAACAAACCCATGACAATCTTAAACAAGGCTTCTCATATGAACAGTGCATATATTCAAATGTGATGATTTCAAGCATAGCTGATTCAACAGGACAAAGTCATATCTTATCCAAAATGCTTTCTGATTTATTGCTACTGTTTGAAGACTACATTTATCAGCCTGATTGAGTTAGCAGAGCAGCTAATAAACCAATATGCTTACTCTTTGACAGCCTCAGGTAAATATGTATGGGTAAGAACCAAGATTAAAAACCTGCTATGTAGCAGACAGTGAAACTAGTTCAAAGTAAACATTTAGGAAGAAAAGAATTAGAATTATTATAAGGTGCAGCAGGTAGCCTAGCAATTATTTAATAGTTTCTGCCACAGAGGATGCACAGTAATATTGCCTGTCCTGAAGTGATTAAAAAGCCATATACCCTACACCCACCACTACAGCATTTTCTCAAATTCAATCACTGCTTAACAGTGGAAAATTATACTTTTCAACAAGTTAGGAAAAGAGAGGAAGATAATATGATCTCTAGCTAAAATTCCAGAGCCAGTTGAAAATTATAGCAGTGGCTATACAAGATGCCAGTAGTACAAAGTTCAAAACTATAATGTTCTTTAAATATGCTGGAAATTTTCATATCCACAAAAAAGTTAGTACATAGATTTTGCATGTTATCCCAAACTATGCTTATGCTTACCACTTCAATGTTTCTGCCTCTTGTGGAAACACAGATGAATTAATAGCATGAGTTGTATATATAGTAGGTGTGTGTGTATATATACATATATATAGATAGATAGATATAAAACATAGCATACATATATCATGTATTTAGATATTAACAAACCGTCTGAAACATGGGTAGACATGGGAATTCTTTCAGCTTGATGGAAATCTAATGCCTGTAATCTTCCATATCCAGCAGCATTTCCATAATTTAGCCAGCTGAGGACAACAGATAAAATTACTTTGCGTATACTGATCCTGCTGAGTAAAAAGGAGCCAAAGATCAAACTGCTTTTAAGAGAGCAGTCTTATCCTCACTTTTCACACCTTTTAGATGTTAGGCCACCCTCTAACTGGTTAGGGATGCACCACCTTCCCCAAGACAAAACCTTTGGGTGGTTGAAAAGCCAATTTTCACTGGTAAAACTCCCCCCAAGAAGACTGGATTAAAGTGCAGCAGTTTGGCTTCTCCATTCAAGTTAGGATGAGTTCAACTTCCTTAACACAACAAAAGCAGTCATTGGTGTTTATGGTCAGATCTGTAATGAACTGGATATAGCCCAATGTTCTAATGAGTTACAGGTGGAACTGTGTGGTACATTTTTAAAATTTTTTATTTTGTGGTCATTTGAATCTGAAAACATGGAAGAGGTAAAAAGAACAGCAAACATCTGTAAAAGTCTGAGATTCATGTGTCACCTGGGATATTGCAAAGTTGGTATGCTTCTGCCTGTGACCTGTCTTACTGAAACAATTTGCCCCCATAAAGATGATGCACAATGCAGGTATTTGCCTAACCTAGGCACTAGTTAGAAATTCCCTGTATAGAGCACCTGGCAGGGGCAGCAGGACGTCAGAGGCACAGGGGTAGTTCATTCAAGAAAAGGCTCTGTTGGAAGACCACGAGCAGCTTTGTAGGTGAAGCCATTCTCTACAGGCAGAAGGGGTGGCCACATCAACTCCATTTTCAGCCTGCTTCTAAGGATGAGTTACATATTTCCTCTCCATTGCTTCAGTAATATTTCACTTCTTGTCAGCTCAGGGGCTCTAATTCCATCTCTGGAGTTAATATTGTATCCTCAGCTTTGAGCACATCTGCAGAGAAGTGGGAGCAGTCTTCACATCAGCCAAGTGCTCTATTCAGGCTGAGGAGGGGAGAACAATGCATTCACTGAAATCAACGAGAGTCTGCTGCACTCATCTGGTGAGAGCTGCTGGTATTTAAGACAACTTGGGTATCTCTGCACCCTTTCTGGATAGACCTTCCATGTTGCTTGAAGTGCTTCTTCCAACCACGTCACCAAACAGCTCCTGTGTATGGTCTTCAGACATTTCACAGAAACACCACCACAGAGTGTAAAAACTCAGCAAACAGACTTCGCTGCTGTTGAGGTTTTTTCCCTCACTTCTCCAAAAAGTCCAAGAGTTAGAAAATGACAGAGTAGAAAGTGTTGTGAGGCCTTTAATTCCTGTTCATTTCATGGTAGGTCTTGGGAGCAATTTCATTTTCACACCAGCAAAAGGAGCTTTCTCTCAGCATCACAGATATATTTCTTGGTGTTATCCTTTCCACTCTATTTACCTTATGACTATTGCATATGTCCCCTTGCACCTACTCAGAAGCAGACATCAAATGAACCTTGGAAACAGTAAACTGTGCTAACTTCCATTCAGATCTCTGTTCAATACTCCTGTGACTGCCGGGCGGGGTGTGTTGTCCTTGCTGACTGGGTTCATTTGAACTAGCAGCTTAGAGATGAGTTATCATTCCCCTGAGCTATCCTTTGCTCCCTTTCATCCTTAACCCATACAGTTTTGTCCATCAATTTGACTGGTCACATTTTTATTTTCACAGGAAAAGAATACATATCCTAGTGCTGAAAGTTCCCTTCTTTCTTTCTAACTAAAAATTCCTTATTTCCTTTCCCCCTTCTAATTAATTTTCCTCAACAATCTCCGCCCCATTTTGCTGTCTACTCATAGTATTCCCTAAGTTAACATTAATTTACATGCCTTATCCAAATGTACTTCGTATTTGAAATAGATTAGGACTCCATTCCTTTGAAGTAGTCATAATATTTGACAAGGATCTTTCTCTTCCCCTTCCCCATCCCCTCCCTAAATGAATGCAATACTCTTGGAAAGGTCTGGATGCTCCAGTGCAGTCTAGAGGGAGGCAGGAAGACATCTGTGTGTACACATAGGTACACTCACAGATTTGCATATGTTTGCATGTGTACTTTTATATGTGGCCATTCTGAAAATCCAGACCTGCCACAAAGCCAAAGCAGCACAGGTCTCCTCCTGCACTGCTGAGGCAACACCCTCGGCCCTGACCTGAAGAGATCGCCTCTGTAGATGTAAAACATTTGCATCTTATTAAGGAAGAAGATAAGCTACTTTTCTAGAACTGTAAAGTTTGTGCAGCATGAAAGGGTAACTAATTTGTGAGCAGGAAAAGAGTAGAGCCACATTTCTGTCAAGAGAGAGGGGTAGAGAGGAAAGAAGTACTGCATATTATTAAGCTACTTGATCACATATGTCTTTTCAAAGGAGAGAAGGAGACATTAGCAGCAAACAGAGGAACATTGTCATCTGCAAACATAAATATTTCAGATTTCAGGTACACTGGGAATGTCATTAATGTAAAAACTGACAGGAAAGGGCCCTGGAGTCAGCAATGACCGTGGGAGGCACTTCAAGAGACAGAAGAAGGGGCTCTGACAACAGGCACTGTAATAATAATAATAATAATAAACTCCTTTGAAAGTCATGCAGGAGAAAGGTAGGGAATCAGGACAAAGAAGCTGTATCCCTGCATTTCAGTTCGAGTTTAGAGGGGCAGAGGAGAGGAAAGGAAGGACCTTCTCCTTGCAGTGTTAAGTGCTCTTGTTGCTGGGGGTTAAGTCAGTTAGTGCCTGTGGCATGCCCTCCATCCTACAACAGAGAAAAGGTGATCAATACGTTCAAATAGATCCTGGCCAGTGAGCTAGTGAGATGAAGAGAAGACATAAATGGAGCAATTAATTAGAAATAATTCAGATTTAAGGTGGAGATGAATGATTTTACTTGCCAACAGGGTCAACAGATAGAGATTAAAGAGGAGCTTCAGCCACATGATGTGTTAATCTCTGTCAGCTAGAATATTGTTCTGGAAGTCTGGAGAGACAACAGAATAAAGGAGGTGAAAGGGTCAGCAATTGCTGTAGAGACTATAGGGTAATTCTTTATTGAATGAACATCTAAGTAGGATGGTTGGGGTCTTTCTTCTTGGTGCCATTCCACAACTAAAGTGCTCATTTTAATGAACTAAACAGACACTAAACTGCTTAGCAAAATTTTAAAATACTCAAACAAAAAATACAACAGGTTGTATGAGAAATTTGGATTCCTTATGTGAATGAAAGCTATTCATATACGAACTTGGGATATGAATGTTCAGTACTGGAAGAATCTCCACACTATGTGCCATCAGGCAAGGACTATTTATTTCATACCTACATTACAGAATTACACAGACATCCATATGTAGTTATTGGAGGGTTTAGATCTATAATTAAAAAAAAATGAACATAATAAGTAATATTTTTGACAGCTGTCATTTAGCTTTTAAATTATTTATGATGAAATTACATCACATACTAGTATATGTGCTTTAGTATGCTTTAGTATTTTTTAATGAAGTCTTGATGATTCTGAATCTCAGTACAACATCCTGCTATTATATATTTTCTGAGAAATAGGAACGGACAAATCAAAATATTATGCACTCAAATTACCACACGGTAAGGAGTGAGGACCTCCTGTATTATTATTGTCATTTCTTCAAGCAAGAAATTAATCCATTTCCGTGGGGGATGGGAGGGAGGGAGGGTAAAACAACAAAAAGCAAGCTTGTTGTTCTTTCAAATTGGTCCTGATCCAAAGCAGGAGCCCTAAAGAACTCTCCTTGTCTAAATTTTCAGACTGGAACAAATCGGTTGACCTTTGGCCTTTCATAACTAACTGCCCTAGAAGCTCTGAGTATTAAAGGAAATATATTTAAAAAGCATGTCTTCATTTGTTTTAATGTTTTGAAATTTACCATGCTAATCAGTAAGTTAGAATAATCTTGAAATATTAACTGGCCATTTGTAATCTTTTTATCAACTACAAAGAACACATAAATGGATCCCAGGTTTCCTCCCTGGGGGAGATAAGGAGATTTTCAACTGATACCTCCGTGGCTGGAAAGCCTGGGATCACTCCCCAACACGTGGAGACTTCCAGACATTATTACATGTGCTGAATGAATAATGTTTGTCTTTAATAATGTCCCCTCCAGATAGAATTTACCCAAATATAAGCAACTTTGCATTACTCAAGCACTTGAAAATAATGTAAAGATCCAGGACAGAAATGCAAACCAGACAGCAAAAATACAGTGCTATAGCTGAGCTTGATTCTTTCTAAAGTGGTTTATACAGGTGTCTGAAGGGCTGAACTAAAAACTAATGACAACTGTCTGACAAGATGAGTACCTGGCCTATCTTCTGTGGACTGATTAAAATGTGCTTAACCCAAATAAAACTTTAAGTGGCTCCTAGAGCTGAAGAATAACAGAAGCAGCACCTTCTTTTAGTTCTGGCATTTTAAAAGGAAAAGACATATCTAATATACAAAGGAATAAGGTGAGACTCAGGCAAGTCAATTTTAGTGAAGAGAGCAGACTTATTTCTCTAAACAATACATCAAGCAGAGGAGAAAAGGTAAGAGAAAGATTTACTTCTTCAATAAGTAGTAAGCAACATGATTTCTCTCAGCGTTGAAGGAGATAAACACAATTCTTCCACTCAGATATGATAAAGGCTTCCAATAAAAACACAAAAAGTAAGAAATATATGGTCTGATGCTGCTGTACATGGCCAGATGCTCTGATTTGGGGTAGCTGCCTATTCACAATGCTCTAACTTTGACTGGCAATTTCTGTTATGCATTATGTTGTCCTACAAGAAGAAGATGGTGCCTGCAACTGCTTCTGGAAAATGAGAAGCAAAAGTTGTCATACTGATGTTACTAAAAGACATCAGATCTACAAGGGGACACATACATACGTGATCATAGTACGCTTATGCCATATGTATTTTAGTTGAATGATGGTAGTACAGTGTCCACATTAGTGACAAACTGAAAGAAATGTAGGAAAGTCTACAAAATGTACACAGGTGACCATAGAGGTGCTAATTCTTACAAGAACAGATTAGAAGAATCAAATAAATAAACATGTTGTGCACCTGTTATCAACAACTACACAATCTTAAAGGTATAACCATAAAAAAAAAAAAAAAAAAAAGGGTTTCCTTCTAGAACTGCAAAATGTAGGACAATGTAATAGCAAAATACTACCCATGAGACAAGGTTCTCCCTCTACATGCATACAGTGCTGCCAAAATCTGCATAGAAAAAGGAAAGTATGGCTTCACTAACAATATTTTTTTGTATAAATATCAGCAGCATAAGAGTTATCAGTCTAAAAAATAAAAAAAGTGAGAATGCATTTTGTTTTTATGCCATCACACTTTTTCTCCATTTGTCCTTCCTCCTTCCCACCTACTCTACCAGTAACTCCTAAATCTATATCTCAGTTTCAATGTGCTTGATGGGGAGTAATATTTCAAAGATATTACATATCTATACATATTCTTAAATAAATGATCAGATAACAGAGATACCCTGCTCAGAGAAAAAAATATAGGATGAGTCAGAAAACTGAATGCACACAGGAGAAAGACATTACAATGCTAAAATCATGGGGAAAGAACTGTAATTTGATCAGGGGACTGTATCTTATTAGATATTAGACAATATAAACACAAGGAACTAATTCATTTAAAAAAAAAAAAAGATAAAAAGAAAAACCACACAAAAAACCTAAACAACTGCAAACTGAAGAGTCCAAGAAATTTGTGTCCAGATGTAGTTACAAGGAAGATTTCCAAGCTCTCATCAGTGAAGATCTAGTGAATTTCCCCTACAGTCTGGAGAGCTACACAGCTGACCTCCACTGGTGCCTAGTCTAGGCTGAGCTGAGAGCATCTTCAGACAGCTTTGACTTTACTGGCTGAGGTTCATAGGCTGTAATAGCAATGGTCTTCAGTGGCATTAGATTAATATATTTAGGCAACAGAACTAAGCTCTGAGAACTTTATTTGCTCCACTGACTGTAGAACAGCTAGCATTTCTGTGCTTTCTAAACATTTTTCTCCCTTTTCTTTTACTGTTGTCATTCTGCCGTGATCAGATTACTGCCACAAGAACATCAGTCACTGCCATCTTTGTAGGTTGCCATCTCTACGTAAGTTTTGTACATTTCTTTTTGCCTGCCACATTTTCTTCTGTGGCCATGGTCACATAACAGCCACAGACATCCTTGAGCACACACCACAAAACAGATTACCACAACTTTAGAATATATGTGAATGAGATTACAGTGAGCGAGGCATTACTGTAAGTCAAGAAACTTTTAAGCAAAATATACTTGTGGACTTCAAAATAGTTCTGAGGGCATAAATATTATCTAATATATCTAGGATTTTGTTGCTTATCACACACTCTTATTTTGCTGATTCTTTAATGCCTTTAAGGTAGTCATATGCATCTATTCTAATCATTACTCTCATAAAAACATATCTTCAGATTTCTTCATACACATTTGAAGATTATTAAAGAACAACTTCCATGACAAAGATGTAGATAAACTATTTTTCTAACATTATTTCTTTCCTGACATATTTGTACACATAGTGAGAACAAATTTAAAAGCAAGCTGGAACATAACGCAAAAAATTTTTGAGAGAAAGTACCCCACAGGATTTGTAAATATTTTTTTAACTGTCTACAATTGGAATTAAGATTGTAGGAACCATGAGAACTCTTCTTTGTGCTTAAGTGAGAAAAGTTTTAGAAGACTGAAAGTGAGGGCCAATGTAGCAAGAGCCAATAATATTTTAAAAAATGAGCTTCCTTAAAGACCAAAATCAAGGATATTTATGTCACATGGTCATTGATGATTTGATGCTTTGTGCTAGGTCTCAGAGTGTGAAAATATAGAGGTGTTCTTCAGGACAGAAGTGATTGATGTACTGCATGTGGACAGTGAACTATGTTGATCAGCTTAACCCATTTCCCTAAAGAAAAAGGAAGTTAAACTTGGAGTTAAGCAGTGCCTTTTAAATCCCAAGAGTGATGTTAGCTGGTGTATTGACATTCTGCACTAGGGAGCCAAGTAGTAAAGTGTACTTAAAGATGGTTTTCAAAGATGCAGAGTTGCAGACATGCAGACATGAACAGTAGGAAAAATGGTGACTCCTGTGATGGAGAGATGGATCCATGCCTGTTCACACAGAATGGGTTTGACCCTCTGCAAAAATGGGTTAGGGGACTTAAATGAGTGAAAATCTTGCATTAGGCAAATTTAGGTTGTTCACCTACAGTCTGTCAGGATTAATCCTCACACAGTTCACCCACCCAAATCCTGTTTGTTCAGGCTTTGTGCCAAGATGAGAGAAGCATTTCCGATAGGCAGACTGCAGGCTTCAAGTATTTATAAACAGAGGGAAAGAAAAGGATCTGAAAGATCCTTCAGATTGCTCACATAACTATTAAACTCATGTGGAACATGGTGTCAACTCCTGAATGCACTGAGAAGAGGAAGCATTCAATGAGGAAAATTTAATAAAAACAAACATATTCTGATAGGATTACAGCATCAAAAGTGCATGTGTTCCACATGTTTTTATTTCCCTTTAAAATTAGAAAAAGTATCTTTGCTTGATGCATCCTGTAGGGCACTAAGCCAGAAAACACTATTATACTATTTCTTGCTTCATAAAGAATTTCATTTAAACTATGAACCTTGTGATAGGTAATTATATGCAGGAAGCAGAGCACATATGAATTTTATATTTATGGTCTACACTGAGGTCACAATTTAAATTCTAAAAACTGCCTTCAGAAATACCAGTTAGTGTGTCGTTTTTATTTTAATTGCATTTCCTCCCCTCTGGTACAGCATGATCAACTGAAAATCAGAACACATGTTTTATGTAACATATTTAAAATCTAGCAATAAACTATTACCATCCATATAAACATTAAACCCTTTTGGAATGCTGCTAACAGAGATGGGGGGAGGTTGTGGGAGGTGCTAGTAGATCCTTTTGCCCAGGAGAAGAAAACAGCATTAAAAAATTTTCACTTGCTCCTCATAACAACTGCTGTTAATGAACTGCTCTCCCTCTTCCTGTGGTGCAATCACTATAACTTTTTATTTCCAACTACAGATATTTTTAAAAAAAAGATTTACCAAATTTTTTTTTTTNACTAAGTAGTGGCACCAGAACCAGTTGGGGCTCAGAGAGGATTGAGTTCCACATCCTATCCAGCCAGAACTATGGGACTGCCAGAGGCTGTGTTGTTTTTCACCAAGGGTCTATTTTTTTCAAAGTTTAACACTGAATGTGGTCTCCAGCTTGGGAGCTGAACCTGGATCTTAATGCTGACTTGTACTGGCTGTATACAGTACTCATCAAACTCAGAGTGCCCTTTGCCTATTGAATTTTGCATGTAGGCTGTGGCTGGTCTCCAAAATGTTGGCAGTGACTGCTCTTACCCATGATGGTTGTGTGGTTACAACACCCTCATGGCAATGAGATGTGTTCTGCCAATTACCATGGGGAGTCCTGCTGAGAAACCCCATCTTCTGCTCTGTATCCAGGTTTTAATCCTGCACTCTACAGAAACTCTGTGGGCAGGCTGGGGCATTCATCTAGACTCCTTCTGTACTCAAGGAGAAAAACAAAATCCACTGGAGGGAGATTCAACTCATAAAACCTGATGACTCCACACGCAGATGTGATAAATGTCTGTTCACACCACTGAAAGCACAGGACAGCACCCTGACGGTTAGAAGACCACAGTCAAGTGGAATGAATCATGCAAAACTGTTAAATAGTTGTTAAATTAACATCTTTCAGACTATCTTCATTCATGTAACCAAAGTTACTCTGGCCTGGAAGAACATATTCCAAAGAGGAGCAGTTTAGTTTCTGTGATCCATTTGGTCTCTTGGAGTGATGACAGGATGTCACATTGCAATGACATTTTTATGTGACAACTTTTTCACTAAAATTCAGTGAGCTATCAGTTCTTTGTGACAGCTCAGGGCAGCAATCAAACAAGGATGGTCAGACAGTTTCATATTATTTTAATTTAGTTTTTTTTTGTATTTTCTTATCCCCTATTCTAAAGGAAATGTCTAGATGCTCAAGACTCAGCCACTGTGATTGGAACAGGATATACACCTTTGACCTTGAATTTTAAAATACACCATATAACACAACTCCCTGCCATCTATTTTCTATCATACCTACATCATTTGTCAGAAAATTTTTTGATTGACTTAACATTGATACTTAAGATACATATGCTGAAGCTGAAAGAGCCAGTTTCTCGACTGGTACAAGTCAGACTAGTTCTATTAAAATAAATTGAAGCTGACTGATTTATACCACCTGACAAAAGACACCAGTATGTAATAAAAATCTGAAAGGCCCTTACATTTTACCTGACACTTACAGAGGTTTTAATCAAATTTTACATTTGCTTGTTTGATTTTTGGCATAGGGAAATTTTTCTTATTATTTGTTGTGCCTCAGGATTAAAACAAACAAAAGCCCAAAAACCACATAGTTAATTGTTACAATTCATGAGTAAGCTATCTGTGTAATAATTGAAAACAAAAAGAAGCTGTGAGAAAAAGCCAAATTAAACTGCCACTTGACATACATCTGAGAGCAATGACATCTTATATAGGGGGCTCACATGATCACTCCTGCCTCAGTGAGACTTTTCATGACATGGAGATAACTATACATGGGAATAGAAATATTTACCCAGATGAGAAAAGAATGCTAGCTCTTTAAAAATAAAATAATATATTTTGAGACATTATTGTCTGAATTTCCTGATGCAATCATAGGGAACGTTGAAAAATATGGTATTGGGTCTTTAAATTTTCACTACATAATTTAAAATACAGAGACATTACCTATGGTTAAAATCCTAGAACCATAAATCACTAAGGGAGCGATAAATCAATAAGAAAGGATGAGAGGATATTTTGGAAAACCATAATGATATATCAGTCTTGTTCTTGGATTACTCCCTAGGCATTTGTTATAGGCTGTATGTGGATAAGGACAGTGGGCTTGTTGGGCCTTGGTCTGATCCAGTAAGGTTATGACTGTGCTCTTCCTTTCAACTGTCAACCAAATAACATGTGACCTCACAGCCTGAAAATAAATTAAATCCCCAAAATTACTGTTGAAATAAGATTGCAAATTCATTGAAATTTTTTACTGGAGAGGATTGCTATGAAGTTCGTAGTGTTGCATTTGAAATTCTCTGATTTTTTAATGAAATTTTCAAAAAAATAAAAACAAATGGAAGATAAAAAAAACCAGTGCATTTGACAACACTATCGAATTTTTGCCTTTTTAAAGATATTTTTAATGGGATAGAAAACCAGCAAATTTTGACACTGAATATTTTTAAAAGATATTTCAAATTTTGAAGAATTAGCCATTTTCAAGTCTGAAATGAACACTTTAAGATCGGTTGAAGCAGAGTTAGAAATAGCCCTTTTCCCACATGATCATGGCATTTGCACACAGCTGACAATATTAGCACTTCCACTCTGTGGAGCGACTGGATCACTGGAAGATTTGAGAGTCTTCTAAATCTTATAGGAAAACTTTGGGTTTGGGTCCTTGCTCTCTATCCAACATAATATAAGGGATATAGCAAAGTATGACATCTGAACTCCAGAAACCACACTCAGTAATTTGAGCAAATGTACAAATGCAAACAATAGAAAAGAGGGAATCCCATGAGGCAGCGTAAAGACTATTTAAAGGAATGGTATCTAATTCATATATACTACAGTTTCTCTTGCAGCAAATCTGTAAATAACTTTTCATTGTTATATGTCATGAGGCACAAGAACATATGCTGTGTTGAATTCCAAACATATGACCTCTGCTGCATTCCTTTCATCTAATCATTATAGAATTCTGTCAGCAAGAACAATCAAATTTGATGTGCTTAAGTGCTTGCAGGATTGAGCTTGAATACTCTGAAAGTTCATTCCCTTAACATGGGTATCCTAATTTTGCATGGGAAAGTACTCAATCTCTTAGAATGGCAAATAAAAGGTTTTTTCAAATTACCATAATAGTTTGGTTGTTTAATTTTGAACCATTATTTTCTCCATTAGAAATGATGAGCAAAACAGAAGTTACTTAGTTAATTTTCATTGTAATTCAGGATACACATCTCTTGGCTAAGCCAACAGAAATGGAAATTGCCAAATTTTCACAGCAGTCAGCAGAAATCAGTCAATACACATCTGAAGAAGAGCTGTTTCTTAAGATCGAATATTTCCACAATTTCTAACACACCAGTAACAAACATAACTCACAGAAACAATCTTAATGAATTCAAGTTGCTCATGAAAAGACAATGTTTATAGATAACACACATGCCAGAGTGATCGGAGGATGATGTGACAGAAGTCAGCATGTTAGAAATTAACAAATATGGCCCAGCTGTATTTTCCAACACTTCCAAATTGTGAGAGAGTACTTTTAAACCTGATCAACTAGAACTTAGCTAAAGCATTTCTAATGATGGAGGTTTACCTGACTAAATAGTGACAATCCTGATCTCTACAGCTCTGTTAGTTACTCCAGGGTCCTGTTACAGACAACTGAAAGAAGCAGGCACTTCATTCTTTTCCAAACAGTGTCTGAAACAGGTCAGATGAACAGTGACCTCAGAGTGCCTATTCCTCTCCATTTCACTAGGTAGCATAAGAAAGCACAGCTCTAGAGAGTTTCACTGTTCTTACCACATTCCCTAGAGCTGAATTTTCATCTGTATTTTGGTCTGTTTATCTGAATAAAATGCAAAAGTAAGATGGCTTTCCTTTTTATAAACTCTCATTCTTTCAAAATCTTCAATAACCATTACAAAATTAGGGGGGTTTTAGTATCTAATGCTTTTTGTTTTTCTCTACAAATACATCATCTTGCAGAATATCTTGCCATCAACTTTCCCTTTTCCTTTGTAATAATAATAATCATCATCATCATCATTTTGCCTGAAGAACAGGAGATTTAATGACCCATTACTTTGAAATAGTTTGTAATAATTCACCTGAATTTTTTCTGATATAGCTTGTACTTTAGGAGAGCTGGAATTAAAGAAAAAAGACCATTATACAAATGCAATATATGCACCTGTTTATTCACCTGAAGCCACTACATTTGCACCAGAAGAAAAGAGAAGAGAATCATGCCACAGATGCCAGTCTCTGCTCTCCTAAATTTTCTAAAACCGTCTGTACGCTTAGTTATGAGTTTCATCTACTCTCAATTTTTCTGTCTAGGAGATACATAGATGAGTCAGGTTCAAAGCCAATTTGAGAGTTACTGCTTTATACAAACTGCAGTAGATCCAACAAAAAGAATTGCTCTTGCCAGGCAGGAACAGGAACTCAGCTATAGGTCTCCTTAGGCATCACCTGGGCTATTCAAAGAGTAGTTCCTCCAGTGTGATTTGTTCTCATTTTTCATAGAAACATTTAAACAGTTTTTGGAATGGAAACAGGAAACTTCTTAATATCTTGGAATTTTTATGACTGGAACATCATTTCCCCTCTGGTTTTATGAGTATCTGCTTTTACTTTTTCAGGTCTATATTTATAATCAATTAAAGTAAGTATGATAAGATGAACTAAATATTTGATGGATCACTTAACCAGAATAAGCTGTAAATGAAAAAAAAAAAAAAAAAAAAAAAAAAAAAAAAAAAAAAAAGAAAAAAGAAATTTGCTATGGCAGAAAGTTAAAGCCTAATTAGTGAGATTTGCTTCCAGTTCTGACATGCAAAAGAGTAAGAAATATTAAAAAAACCAACCAACCGAAAACAGAAAAGTACAAATGTATTTATAGAATCAACATTAGCAGAAGAATATAAATATTGATTATTTACTGGCCATAGATTAGAAAGATTACCAGCATGTTCATCTCCAAACTGAGTATTTTCTGGAGGATCTATTCTAGAATAAAACAAATTCAATTACTTACAATTGTTACACAAGAAAGTGGAAAAAGGTTTGCAATTCTCATAAAAATTCAACACAGAAAGCCCATGTCTTTTAAGACTGGGAGCAACCCATTTCACACCAGAAAATGACCTGTGCTTAATAAGCTCAGAGTCAACAATCTGTGTTTAATAAGCTCAGAGTCAACTATTCATAGCAATTTTAAGTTTCCATGCTTCCTGCAGAAATCTTATCTTTGACTTTCCTCCTTGGAAAGCTGCATAACCTCTTCAGACAGGTATCACAATGAAAGGAAAGAGGCTCCTACAGATATAGAAGTCCTTCAGTGGAGTTGGACAGGACAGATCTTGCAGTAACCCTCCAGCATCCATCTTCCTGGTCCTTCTGCCGGACAAAGAACACGGAAGGTGGTGCTGTGCCTCTCACTACAGTTCCCAAAGAGAGACTCAGCATCAGCTCACCCAGGCAAGCGACATGAAGAAGATATTTTGGATTGCCAAGAGGCCCCAGTGTGTCAGGACAGAGCAGGAAAGAGCCCCTGAGCACAGCTGTGCTCCCCAGCAGCAGCAGCAGGCACCAGCCAGCCATCCCTGCAGGGAGCTGCAGCTGCCTCGTGCAGCATCCTCTCCTCCATACACCAGTGTTAACAGTACAGCAGACACGGGTCTGGCCCCTCCTGCCGTGTCCCAGCCACCACTTTGGGCAGAAAACCTGTCCCTGCACGGGTGCTCCTCCTGTCCCCTGCGTGGTGCTCTCACGGTGCTCTCTGATCTGGGTACCTCCCAAACGGCAGGCTGCATCCTCGGAGCGTGTCAGGACATGCACCCAGCGGCACTGGCCCCTGCACCTCCTATTCAGGGTGTTGGTGATCTTATCAGGCTCCTTCCTACTCCTTCTGA
Organism: Chaetops frenatus; assembly: GCA_013400775.1. NCBI lineage: Eukaryota > Metazoa > Chordata > Aves > Passeriformes > Picathartidae > Chaetops > Chaetops frenatus. The sequence goes on from VZTR01026407.1 coordinate 131,282, forward strand.
CCTTGTCCCTGCGCTCTTGCAGTTCCCTGGCTCAAAATGTCAGAACGGCGGATCTGGAGAATCAAGCACTTTACACAGCAGGCTTGCTTACTGTAATGGCAGGTGCAGAGAGGAAACAAGGGAAATGTATTCTTAGTCCCAATTGTAGAAATATAATAACTTGCAAATAAATATTTCAAGGTAATTAACTAAAATCAGTCTGCAGAGGTGTCAAAGTGCCTAGAACTGCAAAATATTTTTAATAGTTTCATCAAGATTCTTAACTTTTCGTGTTCAAACCAAATATTATCACTGTTTATTTGTTTTCCACTGGTCATTGAAAAGATCTAGGCACCTCCTACATAACACAAGGATCATAAATTGGGCAGCAGCCTGAATTTCCTTCAACAAAACCTATCTCACCTACACTTGAGAAACCTCTTGAATATTTCCCATGCACAGCTCAGCTGGAATTTGCAAGTACTGAAAATCTCAGGAGAATGCCAGATCTTATCAGATGTTCTAAGAAGGTTTCACAAAGTCTGCATAAACAAGCAGTGTTTTAGTTGTCTTACTAAACTATGTTTTCGAAGTTCACCCATCACTTATCATAGCCTGATGGCTTGTCAGAGATCATTGCAAAGAATTCCCCACTGTAAATAGAAGCTGTATGAATACAACTAGTTATAATACTTTGGATTTAAATGGATGTATTTTTGGCTAGAGGGTTCTGTCAACATTTATCAGGGAGATAGGCATACATTTTAAGTTGTTTTGGTTCCACAGCTAATTTGGACAGCAAAATGAGATTTCCTTGTAATGAGTACAAAGCCACCTGCTTTGTCTCTTTGGAGGAATTTAAAACATTTAGCATATGAAGTATAAGTATATCATAAGAGTTCTCATAAATACCAGCAAGAAAGCTGTGTAGGCATAGACATCTCCTGAGTAAAAGAATCAGTATTTAATAGCTCCCTTAATCTCACTTAATGTTAATGGACAATTGGAGGAAACTACTCATCTGGAAATTACTTTAGCAAATTAAACATGGCCAAACATCTTTGCTTAAGTGAATCTGAAAGAAAATCATCCATCTTAGATGGGATTTTAGAGAAGTATCCACAATCTGAAGATTGTATATCAGTTTAGTAAATGAAAGTCACTTATGAGTTTACATCAACATACTGCATGCTCAATCCTAGCACAGACAGAGCTCAATTACCCATCTCTTAGCTGACAAACTCCACTTACAAGCAATGTGCCTCAAAAACTAATGAGAAACATGAGTTTTTCAATGCTGTACTAACTGTTCACAAATCATTTGGTGTTTTAAAATTGTTTTCTTCAGACAAGACTTGCTCTAGTTCCTTGCTTATGTTTGGTATAGTGCAATCACCCTGAGGGTTAATTATTATGTATATCATGCCATCTTCCACTTCCACATGGACATTACTAAATTTCACAAATACGTATAACTTGCATGTAATTAAAAATGTTCTTTTGCAGCATAAAAAAGTGTGTTTACCTACCTTCCTTGCTAATTATAATATTCGACAGTATTTTTGTAAGATGATTAAATATTACTCAGCACCATTTTGCCAAGAAGTTGAGGTACAATGCAATGGCCTGCCTATACAGCATAAAAATGTGTGTTTACCCACCTTCCTTACTAAGCACTATATCTGAGAGTATTTCTGTAAGGTGGTTAAATATTACTCAGCACCATTTTGCCAAGAAGTTGAGGTACAATGCAATGGCCTGCCTATAAACACTGTCCTGAATTCATGATCAGCCTTTAGAAAAGGTGCTTCTAACCCCAGTGCATGACTGAAGGGGCATGGAGGGCTGAAATGCTGTGAAGCTCGTAGTTTGTCTTCCCACAGAACATGACTCTGCCAGGGAAGGCATGGGCACAGGGCAGGAGGGAAGCCAAATATATATGTGTTCAAACAGCATACGGGTACCTGGAGCATACATTCCTTGGTGGCTATCAGCATCATGGAGATGGTATGATCTCTGCCTCAGGAAGTCTCTAAACTGCCAATTGAAAGAAAAAAAATCCTGTATTTGGCAGAAATTATTCTTGCTTTAAACTCTTCGACAAGCATCTGTCAACTGCTGTTGAAAAAGCATTAGACTGCCAAAAAAAGATATCCTTATGTCAAATTCCATGGAAAAAAACCCAACCAGATCAGTGGAGGTGTTGCAGACAAGAAGGATGGAAGTTTGAAAAATTGCAGACCTCATTAATTTTATACTTGTCTTTTCTTCCTGAACAAATTCTTCATTTTTTTATGGTTCAAGTCTTTGAATTTCAATTAAATTCAAAATTTTTGTAAGCAAAAGCTGTGTATACTAATTTGTTGCTTTTTATGAGTCCAATGAGCTACTTATATAACCCTTTATATCATCACTTGTTTTTAGCCCATAATCTTGCAAGGGAAGCTTTGATCATTGACTTAAATTCAGCTCACAAAGTAAATCAGAGAACATTTTTGACACTAGGAGACCGAATTTACTCCTAGCAAAATCTAATCACTTTTAGTTAAATTACACTCAACATGAATTTTGACTGGAGTGTTTATTTACTTTGAAATGGATAAACAATTTTTTAAGTGCCTACTAATAACTCCGTTTAGGTATCTGATGATAAATTATTTCTTCATGTGGCTCTGTGGAAACCAGTGGGGATGAACTTGATCTATTTAATTTCTATTTGAGAAGAAGGATTTGGAACCATATCATGCATTAGTTTCCAAGCACTCTCCTTAGATTTTAGCACTGTAACTGGTAGAAATGAATATGCATATGTTGATTATATGATGAAGGAAAGGGGGTACCAAATCTATGCATAATACATCAAAAGAGGCCTGCAGGATTCAAAGATCTATAAAAATTATTAGAAAGAAGAAAATTTAAATTCTTTTTTATTTCTCATGGTTCAAATTAGATCCAAGTGTTGACATGGGTAAATCCTTCATAATTGCTCTAATGTACTAAAAGAATTAATGGTATTCTGGAAGTACAAGATGATCAACCACCATGGCAGAGTGTTAAAAGGCCAATTTCAGCTCTAATTCCAGTAATTAAGTCTAATTTCATTGTAAATCAAGAGAACTAGATACATTTTATAAAATTATTTAATTTAGATTGACTCTCAGCTTTGCAAGCAGACTGTACAATTGTCTTGCAAAAGGAAAAAGTACACTCAAGCTCTAAAATAATTTTCTAGCAGTATTGTGTATAGAGAACTTCAAGCACCTTTTAAAAATTGACATAGTTGAGTTTATATATGATATTTTACCTTTTTAGCCAATCATTCTACTATAGGAGTTCATGTGTTTCTAAGTTTCATTATTGTCATCCTACTATGAAAAAAAAATCTAGAAAATTAATCTCAGCATGTAAACAGTGTATTAAACATGAGCTTCTCATTTTTTCCAAATTTATCAGATAAATTTAAAATCAGATGAGTATCATGTCTTTGGACATTTGGTTCATGTTCTTTACAGTTCTTATATATTTATCAGCTTTTCATTGAAGAAGTCTCTGGTGTATTTTTAATCTCTTTTCAGTTCATGCTTTTTCAATTTTCAGTTGATATGAAGGATAGATATTTAAACACAGTTTGCAGCTGGATTTAAAGAAGCTGTTTCTCTTACTTAGACTAAACTGCTGTAAACATATACCATTGTTCTTCAAATTAGGAACAGAACTTCTTATATAGACAAAAAAAGAAATCTAGAGTATGTTTTGAAGGAAAAGAGTCAAAAAGGGAAAACTAATTTCTCTGATTCATGCAAAAACATCTCACATCTAGTTTTAGTTTTCACTTTTCCCTGAGTAAACTTATTTTTTCTTATATATCCTTTGCTATCAAATTAAGGATATCTGACATGCAGGACAAAGAAATTTATACATCACACTGAGTAGCTTATGATGTAATCAGGAAAATCTTGCTTAATGTAGAACCAGGCCATGGCTGAATAAATCATAATCTAATCACATCCAAATATAGTATAACCTGCCTATTTTGATGGTAAATAATCCAATGTGGGAAGCGAAATGAAGAAGGGTAAGTTGTTAGAACCAGGTGAGTACTGTAGGGGAACTTCCATCAGGCTTCACCCTCACACAACCACAGTTTTTCACAGCAGTGTAATGCCAACAAAAATATCTAGTTTATTCTGTGAACCTTGAATGAAGTTTTTGGTGAATCAAATCCAAATTTCTTTTTGCATGGTAAGAAAACCCATGATGGGGTTTGTTCTCTCAACAATGTACTGGCATGCTTAGAGGTGTATCTAGAACGAGGCACTGTTTTTCTTGCACAGAAAGTGTCCAGCCTTACTAATACCTTAACAAGACTCATTTCCTGTATTACTTGTGTAGTACACCAGAGAAGGGAAACAGTGTGCCCAAAGGTTTTGGCCTAAGTCTAGACTGAGTAGGTAGGCAGGTTTTTCTTCTGCAGGTTGGCACACCCTAGCATAGCAACGTGCCAGCTGTTTTTCCTTGCTGGCTGAAAATCTTTTCACCACTCAAACCAAACACTTTGGAAAACCTCAAAAAGCTGTAAGCAGGCTCCACCTTGCCCTCGTGCTGGAAATGGAGTTTGAGTCCTCCACCACCAAATGGTGCTACAGGATGTGTTACAGACCTAAAGGCAGCAGCAGACCCAAGGTGTCCATGCATTGTTCATGGACAAGTAGCATTCAGCTCACCTTGAGTTGTAACTCAAGAATAAATTTCAGGGAGTTCATGTTCGAGCTGTCACCCATTAACAAGAACCAATAACTCAGACAAAAACTCTCTTCAGAAAAGTAATTAAATATCATGCCAAGCCAGTCCTCCCTTTATGGAGAGCAGAGAAGCAGGTAACTGTGTAATAGGTCAAAACTCCAATTGTTACTCAGCCTAAAATAGTTTATAAACAGCTAAATACTGCAGAAAAATGTAATTCTAAATGCTGATGTGAACGGGCTTTTGGCAATTCCATGTGATATCTCTGCTCTACTGTCACACCTGGTCTGACAGCTGCCATTGCTTGACAGTCATTTCAGTGAATATGAATATTATTTTTTTTTTCTCCTACAGGTAACAATAATGTTTTACATCTACAGTATATACCTTCCCTTTTTCATTTATAACAACAAAAGCATATACTTCCTGAAGAAATGCTACCTATATTTACAAAGGGGGGGAGTGAAAAAGAGGTTAAAACACCAATATCTTGCCTACCCATAAAAAGAGAAAAGAAACAAAATAGTTCTTATTGCAAAGTAGGTTGGGTTTTTTTTCAAAAGGTATCTACAATTTATACTGAAAAATGAAGAAACCAGTCACTCACATGCAGCTCTTCCTTGCAAGGGATTGAGTACAGACTTAAAGCTTTTAGACACTTGGGGTGAAATCCACAGCAACTAAATTTAACATCTAAAATATGCCCAAATTTTTCTTCTTGATGCACAGTCCTGGTATCTAGGCTATCTAGAGCTGCTGCAGAGATAGGCAGATGCCTCCAAGAGGCAGATGCCTATACTATCAGCACAAATTAGACAGACTGGTTTTCATTAGATGGACATAGATTTTTCATCTGCTTATCTGACCTGCCCTTTTCAGACCTTGAAAGCAACCTAGGCCAAGTTTTGGGCATTTTTTAGGAATTATAAGACCAAAGACTAGTTTGGGGATTTTTTTAATAAAAAGCTAAAATCAAGCTGTGGGAAAAGTTCCCTTTCAGTGCCAATATCCTGCTCACAGAGAAGTAGAAACAATATTTTTGTAACAGATGCATATTTTTAACCCCAAATTTTGCATTCTCTCATTGAGAAATGGGCAGGATAGACACATGACATGTATACTGCTGGAGGAATTAATTTCCAAAGAGAAAGCTGTACAGAGTGATGCTCCCTGGATGGGGCCATACATCTTTTCCACCAGATGTGCCAGAAGTCATTCACAGGAATAAGGAGTACAGCCACTAACCACATCCTCCTGAAAGATCAGGTCCTCAGCAATCTGACCCAATTGCTATGAAAACATTTTGCAGTGGTTGAAGGACATGTGCTCCCACACATAGTTAAGGAGAATTTTGGTGGTTTTTTTGTTTTGTTTTGNAAGACCAGTGCCCCCCCACATAGTTTAGGGGAATTTTTTTTTTTTTTTTTTTTTTTTTTTTTTTGTTTTGTTTTGTTTTGTTTTGTTTTGTTTAATTTCTTTCTACGTGACTCAGAGGAGCAGCTGCAAGTCACACTAATGCTGCCTAGGGAAGGTGCAATATCTGAAGTCACCCAAACGACAGCAATTGTATCCCAACACACTCTGCCGAGCAGGACATGTTCTTGGCTCCAGGAAATCCCATGTCAGTGGATGTGAAATGTAAAAGACATGCATACGCTCTATTAGGAATTGGCTCCTCAGCTGATTAAAAGAAAGGAGTCAGTTCACTGAAGTCAGTACAGCTGCAATAATTTATATTAGCTCAGAACCCAGCCTAAGCTTCTTTAATGCATGTGGTTTTATTTCTTAATAATTTATTAAGCATGGTTTAAAAGACAAATCATTGATGGTGATTCCTGTCAGAGGGAAAGCTTTCATGCTAGCTGCATTGTGTCTGACAAGGCAACACATACGGTGGTCCGGCTTCTATTGTACACAAAGCCTGGAATTCAATTGCTTAAACACTGGCATCTGCTGCCACTTGAGACATCTCAGGCGACCCCACCTGGTCTCCAGCTGCCTATCTGGGAGGACACAGGTCTCTTGTAAGTCCTGTGACATACCTGTCAGCCCAATGCAGATGTCTTGGGTATCTGGGGTATATCAAACAGCACTACATGCTTATGTTCAGGCTACTGAATCCTTCCCAAGGCCTGCTAGAGCAGCCAAAATAATGTGTATTACACTAGTCCTCCTGATTTGTTGTCCACTTCTTTTACTGTTTTAAAGAACCTTTGCTAGCAGCCTTGAACTCACTACAATTTTTGTAAGATAAATTTTTTAAGCAAAGGGATTTTTTTGCAATGCTTTAGCTCTGCTGGGTGCTATGCAAGATATAAAATATTATGCAGGTCAGTAAATCAAAAATAAAGGAAACAGGTAGCTCAGATTTCTAACTCAATGGTAGACTACCATCTGTAGAAGTAAAAGCTTGCTAAAATGACAGATTTTATTTACAAGTTTATTAGAAACAAAATTAATTCCCCCTAGCTTTGGGAAAAGGATTCAGCACCAGATTGCAGATAGCTAAGACCCAAATGTAAGCAGGTGCTTACATCTGAGAGAGGTGTAAAAGCTCTCACAGTAGTGAATGGGATCTAGAGCTCAAGTTACACACACCATTAAACATCATATTTTGCCTCCTACCAAAGGGTGCTGATCTTCTGCAGACGTGTTATATCTGACAGACAAGGTCTCGTGCATGTTAAGCCGTGCCTGATTGCAATGGGTACTTGTGTTTGGGAAATCATAGCATGCCCAGCTAGGCAGAGCATGGAGTATGGAGAGCCATGTGTTCATCCTGGAAAGGGCAGCTAAGGCTGGAATTGCTCAGAGGAACACAGTAATATTTTATGTATCCTATGTTGTCTTAGATATTCACAAGGGTTGGAGGGCACGATGCAGGACTTTCAGGTTAGTCCACAGCTGGAAGTGTCTAAAAGGCTTTAAAAACTACCTGGTTAAGCAGCTATGGTTTAGCCTTGACTTATGTAAATAATAACAAGCAAATTTGCTAATGACAATGTGGCAGCGCTGACACAGTGTTTTAACAGAATAATTGTGAAGGCTATAAATAGTTCTGTTTATATGTATAGAACTATTTTAAATAACGTTTTTAAACCAGGATTTGTTTTATGTGTTCAATGCCTCATTAATATGCAGTGTACTTAATCACCTAAAACAAATATTTCTTCTTCAGCGGTTTATGTCAACAAATGAAAACCCCACAATGTGCATTGGGAAGACCCATTCAATCTTAACTCCAAAACCCACTGGAAAAACTATAGAAGATCTTTTCTAATCCAGTCAGCTGTACATAATTTTCTGCTGGTATTGTATACATTTTGTAAACTTGGGTGGGATAATATCCTTTTTCTGACTAGCTGCTTTTCTTGTTTCCATTTCTGAGTGTAATGCTTTCATTGCTCATTGAACAGAGCATCTTGAAATCACTGAAGCTGTACCTCCATGACCATCTAATTACCTTTCTGAACAACTACAATTTTCTAGATGATTAATTTTTTTTTAATATTTAGATAATTTACATGTGAAGTTTTTCAAGGGAAGCTTTTTCATGATCCCAAACTTCTGATGGAGTTATCTGTATCGCTCTTAATGCTGCAAAATCAGGTTCAAGTTTTTGTCTTAATAACAAAGTCAGTACAATTGTTAAAAAAATTTTAAATTCCTGTGGGTTTACTTTGGAAGAGGTGCTGGATTTAAATATTAAAGACTTAACAGTATTAAAGGCTACAAAACAACAATATCATTGAAGTGAATAGTTTCTAGAGAGTATTTTGATATATAATTTATATATGTAAATTATTCAGTACTTATGCAAAATAGTCTATTATGAAGCACCCCTGTGCTGTGAATGGCACTTCAGCCCATGGACTCATCAACTGGTAATAAAATAAATATTGAGATAAAATTTGGGTTTAGTTGAAATTCATGTTTACTGATGGCATTAAGCTGCAGAGAAATTTTGAGATCTTCTTCTTGCTCTGAAAATTTAAGAACAAAATCATCTATGCATGTAATGAAATGGCCTTAATAATGTGAACGTTCTGGAATAAATCTCAGTCAGAATTGGAATTATGAGCCTCACTTGAACAATGACGATTGTTTTAGCTAGTGTTGTACACAAAAGTACTAGTCTGCCCTAGAGATATAGGTATCTAAATAGGAAAAATAAAAAAATATATATTCTAGTCACCATTTAAACAGAGGAAAAGGCTGTCACAATGCTAGGCACAACCACAAAAGAACCTAACAAGGGAACAGACCATCCTTCTCTTCAAAACAGTGAGGAATAATGTTAGTTTACCTAATTAAAAGAAAGGGAGGAAGGACAGAGCTTATCAAACCTAAGCTGTCATTATTACCAGAGACTTAGCTGAGCACTCCCTTAGTTCACTGTTCTGAAACAGCAGGACAGTACCAGTGAAATTTAAATGTCTTGCTGGAAATCACTTCTTCTCACTAGGTGGATATTTCAAGGGATTGTGAACAACATTCAACCCTGGGGGAGTGATAAAAATAAAAATTTTTGTAAGGAACCTGAATTCATATTGGCAACCACTGAACCACTGATTTCTAGCAAGATATAGAAAAAATAGACCTTTCCATCCCTGCAATTTAGTTCATCTGTGATGCAATGAAGACAATATTATTGATCTCAATTAAAATATAGCTTGACTACATTGGGGATGAATCAAAGGTTAAATATCACTTGTCCAGCAATTTCCTAATGTTAGCCCTAGCAGGTCACTACTACATAAAACTGAATACACAGAAATGTCGGCATTTTAGACATAAATCTTTCAAAAGGAATAAGAATGGGGCATGAGGGAGGATTTCATAGGTCATCATGTATGCTTCCCAGTTGTCTGACTAGGGCTTTCTGTCCTTTCTACTGGAACAACCTCTCAAAGCTACACCAGAACCTCACTTTCATATCAGGGCTTTCTTTTACTCAGTGTTATTAATTAGTCTAAAGATTTTTTTCTCCCTCTCTATTGTGTGTTTCCACATACACATTCTTTTATTTACTTTATTTGGTGTAATCCCATGTTCTTTACATCCCTTCTCCACTAAGCTATACAAGTAGTCTTTCTAATCAAGCTCTTCATCCTCTGACCACATTTGCTCACCCTGTTCAAGATGAATTTATTGGCTTTGAACCTGGATAGGGTTGAGAATTATAGGTGAGGTCTTGCAAAGCTTTGCACCATAGCAGCAAAGCCCTTCTGGTTCTGGAAAATTTTTGATACCTCTAACAGAAGATCACAAATTTCTTGCATCCCAGCAACTTTCATAGCATATGCTTTTCTTTTATTTATGGTCAATAAGGTGGTGTCCCACTCTCATACAGACCTTCTTCACAGTGTGGGAAGTAAATTGGACTTTGTGGTTTAACTTAACCTCTGTTGTTATTTCAAAACCAAGGATTCAGGATGGCCAAAGATGCACCAAAAAAAAAAAAATAAATAGCCTGAAAATAAGTAGCTTTGTACAATAATTATTTAATTTAATTCCCAAAGCTACTCACAGCACATATGGAACCGAGCTTGAAATCACTGCCATAGCAATAACAAATACAGTTATGATATAACAAATACAGTGTTATGATCCTTCTACACATCTGCAAAATGTTTGTTGAAGATTTTAATGCGCAGGCACCTAAAATCGTTGGCAAGGCTATGTCAGATTCACAGCTCTTCTAGGAAATCAAGGAAATAGTGCAAAAATGTAAGAAGAATACCTCCTGGGAAGAGCTTTCAATGCCAGCTACCTGGTTTTGTTGCCAATGATGAAGAAACTGCAATAACATAACTAGATTGCAATTATCTCTTAGAAATACATTTGGTCCAGCATACTCAGAGGTAAATCCAGCTCATACTGAATAATCATTTTTGGCTATTCAGCTGAAGGCACTATTGTTTCAAGACAGGGTTGGGAAGGGGGAACATGGTTAGACAAAAATCACTGAAGAAAACAAAAAGGTTATTTCAAATCTTGCACTTTCTAATTCCCTCTTTTACAAAACAAATATCCTAATGGTACTTCCTCTCTTTTCTTTCAGCATCTGCAGCCAAGGTAGGAAACAGAAATGCCAATCTAAGGTAACATTACAGTTTCGACAAGCCAAAACTTTTTAGTAGGGCCTGTTGTGACAGCAGACAGGGAAAGGGTTTTAAAGTGAAGGAGGGCCAATTTAGACTCCATGTAAGGAATAAGTTTTTCAAAATGAAGGTGGTAAAACATTAGAAGAGGTTGCCCAGAGAGGTGGTAGATGCACCCTCCCTGGAAACTTTCACGGTCAGGTTGGGCAGGGCTCTGAGCAACTTGATCTAGTGGAAGAGGTCCCTTGTCATTGCAGAGGGGCTGGATGACATTTAAAGATCCCATGTAACCCAAGCCCTGATTGGGATTCTATGATTCTATGAAAACAAGATGGAGACAACAGGGAAACCTTGTGAAAATGTCCATTCCTGGGTATCTTTCAGTTTCCTTTGAATAATGCAGAGTTTTCAGATAAGAAATTAAGAAGCATTCAAAAATGTGTCTCTCCCTCGCTGAAAAAAGAGTTGAGCAAGGTCAGGACATTCATAGAAGGAAAATATCTTGCACTGCTTGAAATTTAGCATACTGTTCATTAAAAATCTAAATGAACCCATAGAAAGTGTAAATAAAACCAAGAATTAATTACTCATGTTTAGAAATTGGTCAGCCACTCTTTCTGGGTTAAGTTCTCATTCGGTGATACACCAACAACATTGAGTGGAAGAAATATAATTGGCTTAATTTCTTTTTTAATACTGAGTACTGAAAATGGCATTAAAGTATATCATACTAACTCTGAAATCTTTTGGTTTTCTCATAGCCTTAAAATTGTACCATTGTGTGGTAAATAATGTAGGAAATTAAATTCTCTTAAAAAAACTGCTGTCTCAACAATTGACAACTGAGTCCAGTGAGAGTCTCATTTAAGTAACAAAGGTGGGACTTAGCAGCACTAAGTGCTCAGGAAGAATAAAGTTAGTGGTTTCCAGCCATTGTAATCGTCATGGTAAAACTGACGTAAAAAAAAAAATCTCACCAAACT
>VZTR01026407.1:150143-191290 GCA_013400775.1 Chaetops frenatus
GCCTAGAGCCCTGCAAAAATCAAAAATAAAAATAAACAAAAAGAAAAAAAAAAAAAAAAAAGTTAATGCATTTGTATTCCAGAAAAACGAGAAAAGGGTTTTCTTCTTTTTCCTATGTTTTTGCACTATCAGTCTCCTGGGGGACTGGGACTTTTTTTCCCTTCCTATACTGAGATTATTTTTCATTGTTAATGCATCACAGCACACAAATTCAATATTAGATTAGTGGTCATTGATATGGAAAAGAAAGAATATCTATTACTCTTATCTTTTGTAAGGTACTAGAGAGGCAACAAATGGAAAAGACATGATTGGTTAAAACACACACAAAATAGTATAAAAGTCATCCATTTTCCTGTTACTTAAGACCTGTAGCATGGCACTAGGATTGTGATAATACTTTATAATCTAAACTGTGCCATGAAGTACTTTAAAATGTAGGAGAAGAACAAAGTAATTTTACATTTTAAATGTATCTTCATAATATCACATGTACTTAAGAATAAGTGTAACAGATGTTTCCTTATACGAAATATATGGAATATATGTTACTTTCAGAGCAGAAGGTTAGTGATGAATGACAGGTTTTGCTGAGTTTGGTGCTTGAAATTTAACTAATCCATCAAAATGCTTTTTATTTATAGTAGGTAGATTGACCTTTACAATTACAGCATTGAAGGGTCACTCATACTGAAGTCCAAATTAGAATAAATCCCCAAAATTTTCTGTTACTTGTCATAAGTCTCAACTAAGATTTTTAGGATATGATATACAAGACCACAAAGTCTTTTCCACTGTGCCTTTGGCCCAGCTTCCTTAGAAATCATCTCATGTAAGATCATGTAAGACACTGAAGCTAAGGTTTCACATCTAGATAATTTTGATGGTGACTTCTAAGTCAGATGAATGAGTCGCTTGTTAATTTCCAGAGTTCAGTCATTAAAAACTTTCAGTGTCATCAAAGCCCAGGATATTTCTCTTAAAAACCCCTTACCTCAAATTCACTGCCTTTGTCATTTAAACACAGACACATTTATTCATTTCCAGGCCATCATACTGGCTCCAGTGCTGGTGTTAATAGTCATTAGTCCCAAGCTGTTCCATAATCACTACAACATCAGCTTAGCCTCTGACTTTATGCAGCTCCAAAAGGTTTTACGGTAGCCTGCTCATTTTGAGAAGAGGAAAAGGACTCCCACTCTGACTCACACAAATTTCATTGGGAATTATTCCACTTAGTTCAAGGGGACAGGTGTCTCTTTCAAAGATACAGTGCCTGCTCTAAGAGAAACAGATAATTCCTTGAGGGTGTATGCTTATATTTTTCAGTTTTACACGTGGAATTTAGTATGAAATGTAATTGAAAACATAAATAATTAATTTATTACTGGCACATGAGTTAGATGTAGTTTCTTGAGTTGTTGGCTCACACCGGTGGAAACAGCAGGGTGGCATATTTTTCATGTGGTTTAAAATCCAAGCTGTTTTAAATATTACTGAGCACCAAATAAAGTAGTAACTTAAGTCCACGAGGCTTCTTAAGAATTTCCTTCTTGGATTGAACCTGGGACTGGCCAACTAAAACCACAGTATTCTACTCATCCTTCTGGAATTACTTAGTAGATTTGTAGGCTTTCTGATGCGCTTATTTCCATTCTATCTGACAAATAACAAGTTCATTGTTGTAATACAGACATTCTGCTTTAACAAACACATCAGTGAGGTTCAGAGTGGCTGGTTTAAATTCCATAGGAGGTCACTGACAGGACCTGACTGGAAGATTAGACTTCTCAGGCCTAGATGTGTATCTGAACAACTCCTGTTTAATTTCTTGATGACTAATTCATTAGCAGAAACGTTTCCCTCATAGTGGCAGAATAAACCCAAAGGACACACCCATGATTTCTCTTGTATTCTGCAAGCTTGGTTAATATTTTCAGTATCAAGAGCCTGAGAAAGAAAACTGAGTCCAGCTCCACAGCAGCAAAAAAGTGGCAAGCCACCTGTGAAATTCAGAAGGTTCAGAGGTTCAGTTTGAAGACCTACCAAAAAGTTCAAATACTTGTACAGAGTTTATCCAAATGATCTGAACCCTCAAGAATGCAGACATGGGCCTCTCGAGAACAGATATTTTCATTTGATTTCCATTTGTTTCTGTTTCCTTCTATGCCAGAAATGCAACAAAACCTGCCTTTGTTTTGAGTTTGCATTGTTTTTTGTTTGGGTATTTTGGTTTTTTTCTTTGGCTTGAGAGGTCTAAGTGGAGCCAGAAGCACCACTCAGAAGCACAGATTTTTGCTGAATTGAAGTGCAGTGGGGACTTTATCTAAACTCATCAATGTTTGGTTTGAATTTCCAAGAGTGTGTATGTGCTTGTGCACACCCACATATGCGTGTAACTCATTTTTCAGTCTATACTTGCTGGCTCATTCAGGAGGGATACTATTACGCTTAATTCCCCACAGCCCCCAGAGATGAGAAAGCAGCCACCTGGTACCTCAACGTGTTGCTATTTGAACATTTTTCATTAACACCCAAGAATCCAGCCAACTCAGAAATTGCTTTCACTAGCTGGTTGCCTCCACGACTGAAGGAAATTGCAGCTACCCAGCATGGATGTTGGCAGCCTCAGTATGCTGCTCACTCAGCTGCCTGTCTGGGAGGGAAGGCTGCTGCATGTTTAGGGAGCAATTGCTGGTGCAGTTGTTAGCATTGCTATCTCTAAGTCATGCACTTTAAAGAGCCACTGAATTGGCATCATTCATTCACTCTGCGTTTGTCCGGGCAGGGCTCCATGGGAAGGCCAGAAATGATTGATGGAAGTAGGACCAGTCCATTACCTTTTCAGTGCATTGAGAGTGTGGGATTGCAAAATGCTATCCTCTGCACAAAGCACTAATTTGCTAACCATTGTTGAATAATTATACAGAAGATAACAGGTTAATTTTTCTTTGCTTACTCTAATATTTTTGGTGTTTGTCCTCCTCTGTCATTTCCTTCAAAACAAAAGCTGACTTTTCAAAAAAAAAAAGCTAGAAAGGATTCCCATCTTTAGGTACTAATGTTCTTGAGAACCAAAGTTCAGTAGGTATTTTAGTTTCTGCAATCCACAGGAAAAAAAGAGAACAAAAACTCGTCTTCATGCTTTGCACCAAAGAAAGCCTAAGAGGTATCTGATTAGCTATAACTTCTGATTGTGTTGCCCACAGACATGTGACTAGTAAATTGGCATCATTATATAACACTGCTTTCTTAAAATTTTTCTTGTTTTCAATAAAATTATTCAGCAAATGTCACAATCTTTTTACCCTTTACACCTTTCAAGGGCATATGAATATGAAAAATAAGCATAGGAAAAGTTTTAGAAACTTATATTGTCCTATTCATTAGAGGTACAGAGCAATCTTTCTCAGATTTTTCTAAATATAGCTGGTTTTAGTCACAAATTTTGAACCTAATAGCCTTAACACATTGTACAAAAATATTTGCTCAGGTTCATTGTTCACAAGCATTTTCCTTTCACCCCTCCTTCCTCCTGCCCCATACTTTCTCTCCTTAACTAAACACATAGGAAATTAACGAAGTCTGTGACCTAACAAGTGGCAATTCATAAATTCATTAGATTAAAAAAGACTAGTAACATAGAAATTCCTTTAATAGGTTTCCTTCCAATCTCCAATTTACATTTCTGTCTGCCCTGGCAAAGATATTACTTCGTTAAGACTTTTTTTTTTCTTCCCCTAAATTAGAGAAATGTTAATGACTTCTCTTATTTATTGCTTCCATATGCAAGTAGTTATCTTTCTTGCAAATGGAAATGAGACCCAAAATTGCAACAAATGGGGCCAAGCCGCTGAGTGCATATGTTCCTTTTTGGAGAAAGTACATATGCCTGATCGAATTAACTTTAACCTCTCTGTCCATTGAACAGACATCCTCTAATGTGGGGGCTTTTAAAACTGTTCTCGTTAAATTTATTTTGAATCTCTGAGAACACTCTATCACGGTTTCAGCAAATAACCTCTGATAATATTAAACACCTGGTAAGCACGGTACCCAAGGGACCCCGTGCTGCCGTGTTTGACCTGTGACCTCCGGCAGTGAAGTTCGGCCCTTGTGATCCACTTGGATTCAGACAAGAAAGCTATTCTGAAGGAAAACACCTGCTTGTGAGGGCTGACCCCAAGCCAGTGCACGGTTGAAAAAAGTCAGCTGGGTAGAAAGAGACCAGAGCCCCATGCAGGTGTTTCCTACAGCACCACACACCTAAAAAACAAGGAAAACTAAAGGATAATGTGGGTAACGGTTAGGCACTCTCTCACCTGTTTATTTGGGTTAGTATTGCTCGAGCTTCTCCTGGTGGATTCCAAGGAAATGAAGAAGAACTTAGTGGTTCTGCATTTCTGAGGCTCCAGGGACTTAGATATGGCCAGCAGAGAACCTCATCTTGGTGGACTTCCACGAGACTTACAGCTATGGCAACAGGACAATCTTGAGGCCTCATCCATTCTTTCCTACCCATAGCTTTTGCTGCAGTTCCCATGTTCAGAAAAGAAAAAAAAAAAACAAAAAAAACCAAACAAACAAAAAAACCAACAGTGGATGGCTTCTTCCTCAGGAGGGTCTTTTTAGCTCTTATTTTCCTGTTAAGGTTCTTACAGCAATTCATTTTATGCAGTGTGATAATGACTCTTTAAGTAGAGTGGGCCCTACTTTCTGTCAGGTTTTTTTAGTCGAATGTCACATTACTTATTTTTGTCAGCAGGTGTGCACACTGACTGGGCAATGAGTAGAAAATATTTAATCTATCTCTTTATTTATTTAGTTAGTATCACAAAATCAGATGACAGGGATGGAAAACTAACCCTTTTGAAATTCTTCTGTTAATCTCTTCATACACTTTTCTCCAAGGTCACTCTTTGATGAGGGATGTGAATGTCTCAGTCACAGAGCCAAGGGCTGTCAACACACCTCCACTCACCTGATGGGAGCACCATCAGCTGGCATCAATAAAACCCTTCCATTTCCAACAGTCCCAGACCCTGGAACTCTGAGATATTAAACAGCCAATTCTGGGCCCTTTAAAAGAGCTGGGTAGCAGTAGAAGAGGGAAAGAAGAATTCTTCTGCAAGAAAAATTCAGCTATTACTTGACAGAATTCAATTCAGCTTGGCTTTTTATAGCCCTCAGATCTGAATTGCTTTCCATCACTCTGCCAAAGGCAGGGTTTGTAAGCCTGTCCCAGATATGAGGGGTCAGTGCAGTGTGCCTTGCTCAACTAGTCTCATTAATACAACTGGATTAAAAGAAATTTTTAAAAAAGCAAAAGAAGAAAGGAAGAAAGAGAGAAAAAAAAAAAAAAAGGACAGAAAGAAAGAATTATTGGCAAGCAGAGTGGTACTAGCAATTTGCCTTCATCTTTTGCCCAGCATCTTGAGTCTGATGAAGACCAACATCTGAAAACAATCATTGAAGCATATTAGGGTTTTTTCCAAGTCATATCAAACTACAGTGTAATAATGAGACATTTATTCTGCAGTATTTTAGAGTTTAAACAATTTGCAATTGACTTCCAAGATGACTGAGATGGAAGCCGGAAGAACACAAGTTCTTTAAGTAACTTCCTCACTGTTCCCTAGTCATACACTGGGAACACTTGACACCCAATTGCATTCATCCTGCTGGAAGTAAATGCAAGTCATCACTTCGCATAAGGTTCTTGGTATGATTTCTGCCAGGGCTGATAACAATGTCCTGTTGCTGATGAGCCTCTGTCAGTTTCATTTAGCAGTGAGAATGTCAAATTGTCAAGTGTTTTTAAGAGTGGAAGGTGAGAGACAACCAGTACCAATTTCACTTGGAGCCAGAGGGGTGAATCCCCCCCATATGTCCTCACTATACAGTGTAACTCAATGTGATGGGAGGCTGTAGCCACTGGAAAAACAGTGAAGACATTTTTTAAGATTACGCTCCTGGGAGTGTTAAAGGACAGTATCTTTGCTTATTCTTTAGAGAAACTCCAGGCTGTCTCTAACAACAGCATAAAAATTAAATTAAATCCAGACATTAGACCTGAATATTCCTAGTCCATCTGTAAGTCCTCTGTTCTTCAGGGACTTCCTTCTGCCTGCCTGTAGCACTGTTATTGCTTTAACTTCCCTACTGTTCCCAAATAGTGGTGCACAGCCATTATTCCATACAGAAGGAAATATGCCCTGTAAAGAATCACAATAGGTAATCAGGTTGCTTATGCTGTGCTCACACATTAAAGCATTGCCAGTGCAAGCCATAGCAGACAAATGCCTATTTTTCAGCATTTGTCACCAGCAAGGCTCTCTGGGCTGAATGAGCACAGGGAGTTGAATTTCTCTCACCTGCTTTCCACCACGGTCCCCTGTACCTCTTGCCAACAGAGAAAGCAAGGTGCCTCTGAGGTGCCTGATCATTTAAATAGTCAGAAAACCACCTCAAACAAGGGGGTTGCCTAGCAGAAACATTAAGAAGAATTTAGGCTTGGAATTTAGGACTGCTGAGGGTAATCTGTATACTTTTGCATCTCTCAGGGAAATTTTTTCAGGCAAAGCCTGGTAGGGCAGCCAGCCTACTATAAGTCACTTTATTATTGTTCTGCAGTCAAGAGACATGTCACCTTTCAGTACTATTATCTTGGAGGCTTTCAATCAAATATGAACACCAAACACTTCAGAAAAATATCACCATAAAGACAGCTTTCCTCTTTATTGCACTTTATCTTCTGGTTTAACCTCAAGTAATTAACTTTCCACACTGTCTGTTTTAATAGCTTCCTCTTCTGCTCTCCACCTTCAGCTGCCTATTCCAAACCCTCTCTGCATGAGCAGAGGCTGACTACAGCACACAAGACACTTCACCTGATACAGTCCCAGGACTATCCCTTTATTTCCCATGTGCTGGGTACCTGTTTATTTTCCTCACTGCTTCTCTTCTTGTGTGTGTTATGGCATGGCATTGTCCACATGGCAATCTCAGTTTCCAGCTGAGAACTAATCTTAGCAGGAGCTTTTCAATAAAGTTTTACTCACTGTTTTGCAGTCTGAAATAATTATTACTGTCTCCCAATTTCTAGGTGTTAATGACAATTCTGTGAGAGGGGAAGGAGTAAATCATAAAGAGGCTGTGTTTTCTCTTTCCTCAACATCTGTCTCAAGTGCTATGCCTAAAGTTTTCTATTGAATTTAGGAAGGGTTTTTTTGGTGGTGTTTTTTTTTTGTTTGTTTGTTTGTTTGTTTTTTTTAATTGATTTTTTTTCATCTTGTTTTGCTCCCATGAGAAAAATAGAAAAGGAAAACACCTGTTTGAGATAAAATCATCCTGCACAACAGCCACCTGGTAATGAGACTACCCAAATTGTTAGCAGTAAGGATAAAAGTCAAGACTTTTAGAAAATATGTCTTTCTTTTGGTCTTGGGCATGTGCTGCCTTCTAATTAATGTAGTTAAGGCTTTTTTTCTCCTCACTGCAAAGGTAAATTTTTTCCAAAGGTGATTAATGCAGCCATTAATGAAGCAACAGGTTTAGAAGACAGAGCTGAAGAGCAGTGAGTCATTTCGTTTGGTACAGCAAAGCTATACTTACCTTACTAAGGTTTTCTGCAAAGGATTTAAAGGTGCAGCATTTTCATATCATGCTACACCATCTGGATCAGCCTTGGTGCAGAAAAAGCACAATTCAAAATACTGCTCCTATGATACTCAAGAAAGCATAGATTTATGCAGGAATGAAGGGATTCCCATCACGATTATTTCCTTTATCATGTCCTTTGAAACACCATCCTGATTTTCTAACATTGGGGTTTCTTCTCTCCTCCACTTACAAGAAATCTGTACATCTGCAAATGAAGAACAAGTGAGACACAACCACAAAGACGGTGAGACATCTCCACTGCTAAAACATATTCAGAAAGAAAAAAAAGAAAAAAATCATTGATAGACCTTGGAAAGAAAATCTGCACCTCTGCAGTTGCTCTCTAATCAGTCCCAGGTACAGATTTATTATGGGTTAAGAAGGAAAGCAGAATTGCTTTTACTACTGCCTGCCAAATACATAATTGTTGCTGTTTAGGAAAGAACGTTTTCCCTTTTCCTGGCTTGTTGGAGTGGTAAATTACCCTTTGCTTAGTTTTGTGGAAAAACACATTCTCTCCGGAAAGTCAACCTGATACTATACATACTTTGATTTTTACACCCTTTCTATTAAACAAGTTTAGCTGAGTAATATGTGATCTCCTTTGGTACTACACAAGTGTATAATCAAATCAAAGGCCTGACAGAGTTCTCCACATAACATGCAGTATTTTAAATACTGTCTTATTCAGACAACTGGTGACAAATTTACAAAAGCTCTTACCTGCCATTCTGGAAAGGTTCACTCAAGCAACTCTGAAAAGGCAAAGAGAAAAAGAAGGAAATAGAAGGTGCATAAATTATTGTAGCCCTGGGGCAGTGTGTGAGTTTTACAGGGCTATTTATTTTGCTTTTCAATAAAAATGTGTAATAGACCCTCTGGACCTATTACTTGCCCACTGGACCCATTACCTCTATTGAACAAGGGTAGCATAGCTTAAAGAAAGGGGTGATTGGCAGACAAGCTGCCTCCAGTCCAGCCAGGGCTGCACCAGGGCTGCAGCCTGCTGCAGCTCTGCTAGCCTGCTTCCCACCTTCCCCACAGTGAGAAAATGCAAAGACACACAGAGAGGCTGCAGGAAGCCCTGGTGGCAGAGTGGCAGCAAAAGAGTACATTATGGCCATGAAGAAAAGCAGGTGTGAGCTTTATTTTTGTTCAGCCAAGAACCTTCACAACTTGAAGCTGTTTAACAGGACAAGTCTGGCCAGGCAGAGCTGCAGCTGGGACAAGATATTCTCAATTAGGAAGAGATTAATGGTAATCTGTCCTTCTTGAGGTCTTGATCTAGCAAGCTGCTGAGCAGCAGGACCTCAGCCTGGCCAGGCACAAAGTACAGGCTGAGGTGCTTCGAGTTAGGCACATATGAAAGTGCTCTCCAGCTAAATCTTTCCTTGTGTTCCAAACTTCTACTACATTCTTGTCACAGTGTTCCATACTTTTGAAGGTTAAACACATTTTATACAAATATTCAGATTTCATGAAATTGCTAAATAATTAATCTCCATAAACACAACTTAGAAAAAACCTGTTTAATACTGGAAGTTATAAACTAAATATTTCATATTAATGAAAGTCTCACATTAGTGGTGTCCTCTTTGTGTTGGTGTGAACTGAAACTGAGATAAAACCATACTTTGCCTAAATTCTTACCAAGTCTGGTATGTGGCAGGAATGTGAAAGTACCCAGCAGTTTCCCAGGAAAGGTCTTCAGAATTACAGCATTCTTAGAAGAAACAAAATAAAAGAAAACTTACGACATCACTAGAGAAATTTCTACAGAATTTATTCCAGTCAAAATAGCTCTCACACTCCATGAATTCAAAAGGTTCAGGTGTGTTTCTCCTGGGAGAAAAAGGGGAAATAAATTGTAATAACGTAAATTCTCAACACAAAAATGAATAAATAGAAGGGAAAGTTGTTAGGTTTTCTGGGTTTTTTTTTTTTATTATTTTGTTCAGTTGGATTTTCTGAGGTTTTCTTAAACTTATTTATTTTTGAGTTGTGTCTAGCCCATCAAGGATGCGTTTTACTTAAACGTAATACCAAATTCTACCAGGATGGCCATAAAAGACAGTATTATGTAATATAGCACCCACACTTCTGAAATTTTTTATGTGTGCAGGCTTCGAAAACTTGCACGAAAAATAAGCATTCTTTGTGAAAAATGATGAGAAAAGGTTGACTTGTCCAAGGAGATATTGCCAGTCATAGGAATGGAAGTGTTGGAGAACTCTGTTCCTTCAGCACATGGAGATTGCAGTTGCATCGCTACTGCAAACAGCTTCAACAGGTTTGCTTCAGTTTGCAGTACTGAAGCCTTCCCAAAACCCCTCCAGAACCAGAATCTCTGGTTCACTTGTATCTAGAGCCCACCAAGAAACTCTTGGTAGTTTTGTATGAAGATAACTCATACCCTGACCTGCAGAGTTGCGTCAAGGCATAGTGGTGTCCTCACATCTCAGTCACTCCCCCTGCTACCTGTACCTTCCTCAGTCTGTGCTACATCAAATAAGAACCTTGCAGTGCCAGGCTTGAAGCCTTCCTAATCCCCATCACTGCTAACTTTGGTCCCAGTGTAGCAAAGATCAACTTGGAAGCAGTGAAGGTGCACCCCTGGCCAGTACTTCTGTGAAGGGAGACTGCTCTCGTACTCATCTATTTGGCACCTTCCCCAAAAGGAGTTCTGCTCTATGCTCTTAAAACATAAAATCAATGGTGTTGAGCTTCCAGAAATGGCATACAGAGTCACCAGGCTTTCTCTTGTGGCAGCTGAAGCCACATTAAACAGATGCTCTTAGATTCCCATCTGAGTACGTACATGTAGCACACTTTTTCTACTGTTTTAATTCACACTCTAATCCTTCTTTTTAAAACATTTAAGAGTAATAATAATAATAATAATAATAGTAATAATAATAAAGATGGGTTATGTTATAGGTCCTTCTCCTAGCTCCTAGAGGCTTGTCTATAACATAGAGCTACTCACTGGTATAGAAACAAGTAGAGGAAAAAGGAATGGGGATTGCTGCTCTTTGAATACTGGTATATATGCATGTTGGAACTGATATTTTTTATAATTTCACATGGGAAAAAAGAAATCTAGATTGGAAATTTTCCAGTTTGGAACTTCCCAGATTGTTTTTGGAAAATCTGTGAACGTCGGCAGCTAGAAATCTGAAATTGACTTAGATATTTGCTCTCTATTTGTTTTCTTTTTATTGCATAAAGCAATCAGAGGAGGGAGATTTCTATTTAAGTGCTAAGTAGGCTGCCAATGATGATTTGTACTTTAATCTTTTTAATTTTTGGTTATTTTTGTCTCTATAAAAGAAATTATAAAGATTGGATGTAACATGAGCATGAAGCAGAGGATAAACTGGAATGAAATTCACCCCTTGGGCTGGAGTCTAAAGCTGTAAAACAATCCTTCCTGGCCACTGTCTTGGCTCATAAATTGGGAATGAAGCCATTGAACTTTCTATTCTTTTTTAAGGGCAGTGGGAATCACTAGCATGTAGCCGCCAAACCAGAGCATTTAAAAAAAAAAATCTAGCTCAGCCTAAACTGAATCAAACAGGTTTTGTTTCTTCTTGAAGAAATGAGGAAACAAAGGAAAAAAGTGTTTGGGTCAATTGAGAACAGAACACTTCATTTAGAGGCACTGCATATAAAAGCAAATGAAGCAAAGAGATGAGTCCCAGAGGTAGAGAGATGGTTCACTCCTTTTGTCCAAGAGCCCAGTAGTTAAAGTACCATATAAGACACAGGAGACTTGCATTCCACAACTCTTGTGAGAATTTAATGTATAGCCTAACTCCCAGTCTGCAGCTACTTCCGCAATCTCTTAATCTCATTTTCCGAAATGAAGGATATTTCATGGAACTGCTCATGGGGGACATGGGGAAGAAGGGACTCAGTGAATCAGAGCATCACACAACCACATAGACTGAAAAGGACCTCAAGAGCTCTCTGGGCCCACCTTCTACTCAGAGGAGGTCAATTCAAATCAGGTTGTGCAGGACAATGTCCTGTTCAATCTTGAACAACTCCAAGGACAGAGGTCCCACAGACTCACTGGATAACCTTGTCCTGTGTTTGACCAATCTCATGTTTGATCAAAACCAATGTCTTACATCAAGAATTTTTGTATTTTCATGTGTTTCAAACAGTGTCAGTTGCCTCTTGTCCTATCCCTGCACACATCTGGAAAGAGTTTGGCTTTTCTTCTCTCTTGCTGGGTAGCTGTAAAAAGAAAATAGATTCCTCTGAAAACTTCTCCAGGATTAGCACACTCAACCTGCCCCAGCCTCTCTTCATATGACGTGGAGCTTGCTGTGTGGACTGGGAAGCCCCAAACTGGGCACAATATTTCACACATGGGAGATGGAAGGGAAGGGTCATTTCCTCCACCTTTGACTAGGTAAGGAAACAGCCAACACAGCCCAGAATTCCCCTGGCCTCCATTGCTACAAGAGCACATTTCTGGCACACACTTGATTTATCCTCCAGGACCTCTCAGATCCTTTTCTCTAAAGCTGACATCCTAGGTGGCAATTACTGAAAGTCCAGGTGTCCAAAAATGCTAGACAAACAGCTACTATATGCACAGTAAGACTGTGGATGTGTGGTAGTTCAAACTGGAAGTTAATCCCATGGTCTCACACAAACGAGGCTGTGAAGCCTTTGACACAGCTCCCCACGACATCCTTCTCTCTAAACTGGAGACAGATGGGTTTGATTGGTGGGCTATTCAATGAGGATAAGGAATTGGTGGGACAGTTGCACCCAGAGGGTAGCGGTTGACGGTTCTCAGTCCCAATGGGCGTTAATGACAAGTGGTGCTCCTCAGGGGCCTGTACTAGGACCTGTGTTATTAAATATATATTTAATATCAGTGACACAAAAGGATCAAGTGCACCCTCAGCAAATTTGAGGATGACACGGAGCTGAGTGGTGTGGTTACCACACCTGAAGGATGGGATGGCATCCAGAGGGACCTGAACAAGCTCAGGAAGTGGGTCCATGAAACTCTCATGAGGATTAGCAAGGCCAAGTGCAAGGTCCTACACCTGGGTCAGGGCAACCACCAATATCAACACGGGCTGGGGGAGGAACAGATGAAGAGCAGACCCTCTCAGAAGGACTTGGAGTGCTGGTGGTTGAGAGGCTGACCCAGAAATGTGCACTTGCAGCCCAAAAAGCCAACTGTGTCCTGGGCTGCCTCAAAACCAGTGTGACCAGCAGGGCCAGGGAGGGGATTTCGCCCCCCTACTNTACCAGTCAATATCTTCATTTACAACATACACAAAAGGATCAAGTGCACCCTCAGCAAATTTGAGGATGACACGGAGCTGAGTGGTGTGGTTACCACACCTGAAGGATGGGATGGCATCCAGAGGGACCTGAACAAGCTCAGGAAGTGGGCCCATGAAACTCTCATGAGGATTAGCAAGGCCAAGTGCAAGGTCCTACACCTGGGTCAGGGCAACCACCAATATCAACACGGGCTGGGGGAGGAACAGATGAAGAGCAGACCCTCTCAGAAGGACTTGGAGTGCTGGTGGTTGAGAGGCTGACCCAGAAATGTGCACTTGCAGCCCAAAAAGCCAACTGTGTCCTGGGCTGCCTCAAAACCAGTGTGACCAGCAGGGCCAGGGAGGGGATTTCGCCCCCCCTACTCCTCTCTCATGAGACCCCAGTTGAAGTGCTGCATCCAGCCCTGGGGTTCCCAGCACAAGAAGGTCATGGACCTGTTGAAGCCAAGTCCAGAGGAGGGCCATCAAGATGATTAGTGGGATGGAGCATCTCCTCTATGAGGAAAGGCAGAGAAAATTAGGATTCTTCAGCCTGGAAAAGAGAAGACTTTGGGGTGACATAACAGTGGTCTTCTAGTATTCAAAATGAGCCTAAAAGAAAGGAAGGGACATTTTACAAGAGCATATAGTGACAGCACCGGGGGAATGGATTCAAACAGAAAGAGAGTAGGTTTAGATTAGATATTATAAAAAAATCCCTTTACCTTGAGGATGGTAAAGTGCTGAAAGAGCTAGTCCATAGAAGGTGTGGATGCCCTATCCCTGGAAGTGTTCAAGGCCAGTCTGAATGGAGCTCTGAGCAACTGGGTATAGTGAAAGGTGTCCCTGCCTATGGCAGGGGGGTTTGAACTTAATGATCTTTAAGGAGCCTTCCAACCTGAATCATTCTATGACTCTATGATTTTTATTTTTTTATGGTGAAAAGCTTGGAATTCTTAAGTGGCCATCACCTTATTGTCCTCTGGTGTGTGTTACTGATTAACATGATAATGGAATTACATCAGTCAGAACTGTCCTGCAAAGAGTAGAAAAGGTTTTTTCATTGCTGATTAGGCAGTGGTTGCATGGGAGTGGTGGAATATTTGGCATTAGTTAAGATTAACCAAACATTAATACCTCTAAATTAAAAAGAAAAACGCTATAATCTTTAAGAACAGGGGTTACAGAGGGAGAAACAAGCCAAGGAAACTGTGTGGCACCTAATGACATGCGTTCAGTGTGCTTCCCCCAAGGAGTGAATGACACCACTACAAATTGCTTCACCGTTTCAGCTCAGTTACAAATGCAGCCATGCAAGAATGGCTGGAAACCTCTCTTTCACTCTCTCACTTATCCATACATGCACATACATGCACATTACCCCACAGACAGACACAGACAGCTGATGTGTACTGTAAATTTCCATAATGTGCTTAAGGATATGAGGAATTATTTAAAAAGGCTAATTACTATCACTACCTCTTTTACACCATCCTACAGATTGCAGAGACTCCTTGAAAGCTCACTTACCCTTTCATACCTTGTTTTCTGATAAAAGACAGAATTGTGCAGAATTACAGACTTGTGCCATGGGTTTGTCCTCATTTAAAAACACTGTGCAAAATTGTTGCGTGCTTTTGTTGGGGAGAAGAAAAACAAATATAGCAGCAGTATCCCTCTGTTATATGATTTATATTTCTATAAAGACCATATGAATGTAACAGATATTTTGGGTGATCATAGCCTAGAAATCTTCTCTTTAAGCAGAATATGGATCATATAAAGAAACACAGCACATCATAGGGACATTGAAAAAATTATTTTTTTTAACTGAAATTTGTTAAAATCCTTTTACATTCAGAATAAAAGTCAAAGCATTAGAACAATGGAATTGTGAAACACCTTCAGTTTCCTCAAATGTGAGAATTTTCGCTTCAGTTGTATTATTATGAATAATGTTCATATAAGCAATTTGTGTGTGTGTGTGTGTATGGGTGTTATACGGTAAACACATGTAAATAAATATTACTGCATAAATATAATAATCTAACACTAAATGATATTATTTTACTTTAGACAAGTATTGTAATACCTCAAGAAACAGGATCCAAAGCACGTGGTTCAGGTATTCACAAAATTCAGAGAGCACTAAAAATATATGGGCTCTGGAGGGGCACCACTTGTCACTGATGTCCACTGGAACTCAGAGATGTTGACCACTGCCCTCTGGGTGTGACCATCCAACCACTTTCTCACCCATCAAACAGTCCACTCATCAAATTGGTCTCTCTCCAACCTAGAAAATAGGATGTTGTGGGGCATCATGTCATAGGCCTTACAGAAGACCAGATGTCAGTAGCCTTTCCCTCTCCACTGATGTATTCACTTTGTTACAGCAGGCCATGAGGTTGGTCAGACAGGACATGCTCCTGATGAAGCCACACTGGCTATCGCGAATCACCTCCCTGTTCTCCATGAGTCTTAGCATAGATTCTGGAAGGATCCATTCCATGGTCTTGCCAGGCACAGAGGTGAGGAGGACAGGTCAGTGGTTCCCAAGGTGCTCCTTTCCACTCTTTATAAAGATGGGTACAATGATCCCCATTTTTCAGCCACCTGGAATTTCATCTGACTTCTATGACTTTTCAAATATCATGGAGAGTGGTTTGGCTTGTAAATCATACATTAGTAGAGAGGTTCTTGTCAGTCTCCTTTAAGTGTTGCTAAAGGTTTAATGCCTTACAATTCACTAATCTTGATGTTCATAAACCACTAGGAAATTATTCATGCCTAGGCTAACTCTTTACAGGTGTTCTGTTACTGATCGTAATATGTTGTGAAATACAGAATATTAGACTCTGTTGGAAGACTATCAATGGTATTTTTTGATTAAAGGAGAACTAATATTTGGTCTGTAAAATTTAATGGCTTCACAGCCCTTATTTCTTTCCACTGTTCAGACATGTGCATTCACTCATACTGTGCTCACATGCATTTAACTGAGAATGTTATCAGTAGAACTGGACTATGACTCTCTGCATGTATGAGTTTGTATCTCCTTATATTTCTACAAGGATATAACTCTGTGCACATGTTTACATACACTACATGCACTGGATCAGGTCTCACTTTTGCTCAGTAAGTGTTTCACTTATCTAGAGATGGTAACATGCTGTATCTGGATTTCAGTTACTTCCAGGAAGGAATAATTAAGAATCTGAATTTTAGCTTT
This sequence comes from Chaetops frenatus, assembly GCA_013400775.1. Lineage (NCBI taxonomy): Eukaryota > Metazoa > Chordata > Aves > Passeriformes > Picathartidae > Chaetops > Chaetops frenatus. The sequence goes on from VZTR01026407.1 coordinate 166,332, forward strand.
GGACATGCAGATCAGATTTTGCGGACAAAATGAGAAATACAGGATCTGACCCTATACTTTATGTAATAGGTTATCAGTAAAGTCCTTTTAATTCTACAAATGTGACAAAATTAAAGTTGAATTAATTTCACTTACTTTAGCAATACAAAAATTGAGCTTCCAGTCTAAGCTGGTCACCAAGTCTAGATATAATGTCACTGCAAGAAGCAATAAACCTGTAGAGGGCAATTGATCCTCAAAATGAGCATCTAAAATAGATGGAATGAACAAGAACTGCCTCCATAATGCATGTATGCCTCTAACTGCAGTGACTATAAAAGGATTCTACATGACCATTTGAAATAGGACATCCCACTTTTGGATGGCTGAAATTAGGTTGAGGCATATTGCACCTGTAGAAAGTAATTTTGCGCCAAGACCAATTCATTAATACCACAAGTACCTTTAAAGGTGTTTAAGCCCCTCTGGTTCTGCTGAGATGCATCTTAAGGAACTCCAACTCCGGGTTGTAGTAAGTAGGAAAGGTGGCTGAAAACTCCTCAAAAATTAACCTGTTACTGTGTTTCTCAGTGTCTTTGAGATGTGTCTCTAACAGATAAAAATAACCTAAAGAACTAAAGTGTTTTCTCAACAACTTCAGAGACCCACAGTCAGAAGGCAGCATTGCCATTTAGCAACTGCTCCTAAATAGAAGTTTTAGTATTCCTGTATTGCCAAAGGGTGAAAAGAAATGCCATCTGGAAAGCAACATGACAAATGAAGGCAAGGACATTGCAGTACACACTGCAAATACAGAGAGGTGACCTGCAGGCTTCGAGAATCCTGTCTCCAGAGTTAAAGCAACAGAGACTTCGAAACACAAGGCTGTAAATGACAGATGACATTTAGTATGGTTCTTTGATGCTGCTCGCAACCTTATGCACTGGACAACAAATCTGGCCTAATTTCAAAGTCTCTGGCAATGCTAAATAACAAATCTTAAACATCTGTACAAAAGCATCAAAGTCTCAGTTACTACAAAGGGCAAAAGAAAAAAAAAGCAGCAACCAAAAAACCATAAGAAAAATCAAGAGCATTACCAATAGCCTAGAAGATAAATCCTGGAGACCTGAAGAAAGTAAAGAGTTAAAGATTAAGGGTCATTATCCAGAAGTTGTATAAGCAAGAGTGTACATACATACATAAATATATATATATATATATGTGTGTGTGTGTGTGTGTATTAATATATATACTACCAATAAAAATTAATAATTACTAATAATATATATTAGTATATATATTATATATATGTATATGTATTAGCAGGTACATAGGAATGTATGTAGAGAAACTGGTAGATTGATAGAGATAGAGATAGGTATACAGAGATAGAGAGATAGAGAGATTAGATAGATAGATTGATTGATTGATTGATTGATTGATTGATTGATGTAGGAAGAACTTCCAAAAGATGTCTACTGATCTGAACGTGAGCAGAAAACTATGATAACTGAAGGACATTAAATACCTTGAAATGCCTTTGTCCTAAATAACTAATACTTTGTTTTATTACTTACTTTAAGAGAGCAGGCACAAGACTGGCACAGTAATATCATAAGAATGAGCATTTGGCAAATTATGGGCTAGTCCAAAAGAACAAGGGCCAGCAGGTCTGTGAGATAAGAGTTTCATGCCTGATCATAGAGGGTGAGTCAAGTCCAAATAGATTTTTAGTTTGGAATTTCTAAGCAAATTAGAACATTGTATTGATTGGAGAGACATTTAGTACAGGAGCAAGAATATTCGAAAATCAACCCCTTGGCTTGAACACAACAACAGCTTCTGCAGACTTAGCTTTGTGCACTAAGAGAAGTTCCAGTGACTCCAAAGGGAGTCAATACCCCAGTTAAAGCACGTGTGCAAGTCTTTACAGTATGTAAAAACTGCACTAAAACTGTCTTAACTATCAAATAGCATATGTAGTCCTGACTGAGTTTGTCAAAATATGTAGATGTTCATATTGCAGGAAATTACACAATTTATAGTAAGATGCTTTTATGTAAAGGCCGGCACTAAAGAAAGTAGATTTATGAATTTTTGCCAACCCCATATCTTCTTGGAACTGTTCTAGCTATGCACAGATATCATACCATGATATTTCAGGGTCAGATACCTGAGCAACCCTGTGTCTGGTGTTGGTTTGGATCAGTAATTTACCCCAAGAATTTGGGCTCTAGAAAATCTATTAAGAAAATTGGTGTGTTAATTACAGCTTCGGAAAAATATCACTTAGGTCTCTTGAAGGAATATATTGTAATTCATGAGCTCATTTATTTTTTTTCTGCACATTTTGGTAAAGAAGAGAAAATAATTGGCATGAAAAGTTAAGAGGCATTAGATAAAGGTCAGACGCCAAATTATATCAGATTATATATAAAGGTATTTCATGTGATTTAATGCATCAGTAAGATATGCATATTTTACTATTTCTACAATTTTCTGTACCAATATGTAAAAAAAAAAAAAAGAAACGGAACAAAGAAAACACAAGAAATTTAGTTTATTACCATGAGTATCTCTTTTTACCATGTTCATTCCAATTCAATCCTCTTTAGCAAACTATAGGGACAATTGCCTAATTACAGGTAATTAAAGGTTTTTCTCTATCAGAAGAGGTGACATGTGATATCTGATTTTTAATTATGAATAAATCTTGGTCTATTCATACCTGTAGTCTCCTAATTAACTTCTAAAATATTTATGAAGGGTTTAAGAAAACAGCCCTGAATTTAATTTTATGTTTCTTAGCAGTGCTGTTAATAGAATAATGGATATTATGTGGGGAACTATAAGCTATTTTAATTATCCAGTTATTTGGGCATAAAACAATCCATGACTACTCTGGAAAAGAAAAATATCTTAGAGAGCAGAATCTCAGCTAGTATAACTCAGTATTTAAGTTTATAAGCTTATTTACTTGCAAACTTCACCATAAGTAGTTTTCATGTCTGAATAATATTCTTACAGTAACTGTTATAGTAAATTAGGACACATCTCACATTTGGGTTAGATTTTTCGTTATCATCCAGGGATTAGCAAAAATATCTAATAAATCATAAGTGTGCCTAACCATCTGTTATTCTTATACCCATGGATAGAATCCTGTCCATAGGTACATGCTGCTGGAATGCCTATAAATATTTGCACATATGCTAGCAAATAACACAAATATTTAGAGTTCTAAAAATTGGTAATCAAATGTCAATATATTGTAGTGGGTCAAATTACCAGAAAATACTTTGTTAACTAACAGTAGAAAATTATGCAATCAAAAATAAAGGACTTCTTTCTCGATATATGGCATGCCCATACTTTACATATATTTTTCAAACAGGAAAATGTAAGAATGGGTGTGATGGGAGCACACATTCATTATTTGGGCAGACACACCATCTTCAGCAAGCTAAGTAAAAGCATCCAGAAGCAGCAATGTATGGGAAACTAGTTTATATACAATAACTCATTTTCACATGGGTTCATTTTTACTGTAATTTTTTTGGTGACTAGGGGGAAAAAAACGTCTGCATAAAGTTGATTTTAGCCTAGGTAACATTGGGGGAAAACACATGCACAGGCACCCAAGTACTACTGAATAACATTGTTTGGTTTTGATCGACCAAATATGCGTGCTAGAAAAAACATACCATAAATAATATCTGGTGGGGGAAAAAATGATCACACAGGATACGATTGCAGGTTTTTATTTTGTTCATAAAATCACATTTGTGAAACTGCAGAATTTTTAGTCTGACAGTGTGGACTTCCACATATAAAGCAAATGAAAATCTGAAAGATGAATTCTCCCATTCACAAACAATCTAAAAGGGAAGTATGGAAAAAAGATTATACTGTTTAATGTATTTGTATATAGCATTATAAGGGCTATGTAAGACTGTATTCTGGTTTTATAGAAATATAGCATGCCAGAAAATGCTATTATATTCTCACATGAATCCACCATCATAATAAAAAATGACTTCTTTGATTTCAGGGAAATACACCTTCTACTGATTATGGAACATAAATCCACTTTACACTTTTGAAATACATCCAAAAGAGCTGAATCACAGCCATTTTCCTCGGAAATACCAATAAACAACATGGTTTTACATGCATATGTAAAAACTAAATACTCATTTAAGGCTAAAATGTGACTAAACCATTTTAAATGGTTTCTCCATTTCACAAACCGCAAACACCTACACAAAATTAGTCAGCATCTAATAACTTAAAAAAACACCGAAACAATAACCATAAAACTTCAACCTCATCCTTAACCTCATCCTGCCATACACTTACTCTTGCTGTAGTTTTACATGTATCAGTATCAGCAATTGTATTTATACTACTGTTCATCCACGCCCTGGTCTTGCTTTATGACACTGTGTCTACTGTTGGATCTCATTCTAAACCCAATTCACTATAACAATATCAAACAATGAATAATCCAGCTCTACGCTTGTATAAACAGCGCACTGATATTCTCCATCACATCTCCCACCATGATTTAGGTGTAAATGACTGAAAGATCTGTTTGCAAGCTTGGTTTTACACTATGTCATTATTTCCATTGAACCTCTGGAAATTTTTTGCAGCAGGTATCATCAAGCATCTGACTGTCAAATGTCTACAGGTCTGGGATCTCAGCTGATTAACTAATGAAGGGGGCATGAAGAAGTGGTGGGAGAGGGCAGAGGGAAGATGGGGAACCATCTCTTTGCACCTTCACAAAGAATGCATGCTGAATATCAGGTACGGAAGACGAATGAACGGTTAATTTCTCTATGGTGTTGCAATACATAGTGACACAAAGCTGCTGGCTCCAGCAGGGTCTGCACAAGCATAAGGGATCTGCATGTTTTAACAGACATCAGTGTAGAGTCAGGACCAAATGTCATACCATGCAAAACCCTTTCACAAATCTCCAGTATTGATTTCTGGAGGTTTAGGTGAGCAATTGCTAATGCCATGTACAAGGGTTGCTGGGAGTGGGCTCTCTGTTTGCAAATCACCAAGGCAAGGGATTTCAGGGAACATCTGATAGTGTACTTGAGTGCTTTAGGAACATGTTGGAAGTTCCAAGCACACTTGGCAGTGCCATTTAAGGATACCACTAAACACAGAATAGAGCTCAATTAAAGACAAATGAGAGCATGGCACCAGCTCAGGATCATTTATTGTATGATAATGATGTTGCAACACTCAAAGGTTTGTGCTGCATGTGTGAGTAAATGCAACTCAAAGCCAAGATAGTATTTTACATATAAATTATTAATATACATACTAGGATCAACATAAAGTTTCATATATAAAAAGGAATTTCCATATATATAAAAAGGAATTTTCATATACATACATATGTATATCTATATGTGTGTATATATATGTGTGTGTGTGTGTGTGTGTCTCCATATGTGTGTACATGTACATAACAGTGAACAAAAATACTTTCTGCAGAGATATGAATTTTCAAACCAGAATGTCTTATTTGTCTGGGTGTGCATATATAATCTTTGGTTGCTAGTAGCTGTAGTTAAATTAGAAGCATTTCTAAGGCAGTTACATTTTTTAAGGACCATTAGTCGTTCTGGGAGCTCATGCTATGTGAATAACGAATGTATCAGTCATACTGCAATGGACAAACCAAACGGCAAACATAAACTTTTAAAGCCTTGCTGTTTCTCTCTAAAGCAACTTTAATCTGTGCTTTGCCAGTCCGTGTGCTTATTCCTGGCTGTTGAGTAATGTGCCGAGCTTGCTTCAAGGGTTTACACTTGCAACCTAAAAATCAATTATATGAAAAACAATAAAAAATATTCTTATTGCATGCCATTAAAAAAAAAAAAAAAAAAAAAAGATACAAAAGGTTAAGCAGAGCAGCCGGCATCTGCACACTAATGACATGATTGTTATGATAGGTGTTTGCTTTACCCTGGAGTGGTAACATTATAATTCATCCACTGCTGAATGAGTGGGGACAATTAATGCAGTCAATGTGTCCCACGTGTTCCCTGCAGCATTAACAAGGCAGCTCCAGGCCCCTCGGCAAACACGGGGCTGAAAATTGAGCCGGCTCTCCCGTTGAATGTGATCCTGATTACCTCCGCGGGGGCCACCTGCTGCTTGGTGCCTGCCGGGTTTGTGCGCCGGCCGCCGCTGCCCGCCGGCCTTGCCGGCGTCATCCCTGGGGCACAGCGGGGAGAGGGCGAGTGCGGGATCCGGGGAGCTCCCAGCCAGCGGTGGGGGTGCTGCTCCACGCTGGGGACCCTCCTCAAGGGCTGGATGTGGGCGCCATGGAGCAGACTGCACCTGTAAGGCGCTCCTGGCTGGAGGGAAAAACCCTTTTTCAGGGTTTGCAAAGGCTGTGTGGTCAAACAGCGCTAGGACTGGTCCATCACCCGCCAGCTTGAGGGTCCCAGGACAGGGAGAAAGCCATGGTCACGATGGCCAGTGCCACCTAGGGTGGCAGCTGTCCTCTTGGTATATGCTTTCTGTGTGTCTCCTGGCCTGGTTGTGACCCGCCATGGCAAGATTTATCACCGAAGTGCCTGTTCACACCACAGGGAGTTTGCTATCTGGAGGTGATTTGGATGCCCCAGTACCTTGGAAATTAAAAAGTAAGGGTCAGAAGAGACTCCCTTCACATCAGAACCAACCGCTAGGCTGAACCGTTGGAGAAGAGCCAGAGCATCCTGAGGAGATGCTGCACCCTGCCAACCTGCAATAAAAACATGAGAACCACCTCAGGCCCATCTCACCAGGAACGTGTGTCCAAAACCAACCAACCCTCAGACACCCAACCACGCAGGAGTGGGAGGGTTGGCGAAGAGGGTTGGTCTGGCAGAGCAGAGTTTTGCTGCCTGTTCTGTAACACACAAGTGGTTTGGCTACACGTTTTATCCCAAAACAGACAAAAGGTCTGGTAGGAATATGTCTCCTATACCTCCACATCTTCAGCCAAGCTCAGAGTCGTCTCTTTCCCTAGCCTGCATTCTCCTTGGCCACATTGTGGTGCACAGCCAACCTTCTGCACTGACTGTGGGGTATCTAGAAAGGTATCTATTAAAACAGTATCTGTGAGGGAGTGATAATTCACCATCACAGCACGGGCTGTTGGGACTTTCCAGCCTCCTTGCTTGGCACATCAATGCCGTTGTGTTTCAGTGGCCAGATCTTCTCAGGGGGTGGCCATTGGGGCTGCTCTCCTGGGATTTACATCAGCTGCCACTGGATTGTCACCCCATGCACAGAGAACAAGCCATGCCATTGAGGCCAGGCTGGGGAGGGCAGCAGGTCCTGCCCGCAGCCTGGTACATCTCGACACAACAGCAAGGGCAGAATAAGTGACTGTTTCATCAGAGCTGATGTGGGAGAAGAGGAAAAAACATTCTAATGGAGAAGGATTTCAGATAATTATGATAACACAGCTTCTGCAAGGGGGCCTGAAATAGGCACAAACGCTTCTCGGCACTCATGAGGACTTGGAGGCTCTTTTGGGTTTTCTTTTGGGGCAGGGCAGGACTCCCCACTTCAAGCAGGACCTGGGCTGGGAAAACCCATGATGGCCATGATGCCTCCAGGCAAAGGCGTGAAGGTTTGGGGTCCATCTCTGCCTCAGTCCTCCTGGGATCATCGGCTCATTAAACTCCCCAAGGACCTTCTCCAAACAGAAGCACTTGGATGCAGGAATGCAGGAGCTGAACAGCACCAATGTCCCAAGCCCTGCAAGTCCCCATTTCCCTGGCTACCTCTGTGGGAGAGCATGCAGCCAGGCACCCCTTCCAGCCCCCTGCCTTGCCATCAGCATCCTTGGGGTACCATGGGTGTTCTCTCATGCCTGCTGGATGTGGGGGACCTGAGGCTGGGCGCTCTCAAGCTCTCTTAGCCAGGCACTGAGTGCTTCAGTGTTCGGTGGGGCAGGGACTGGTATGCACAGCCCCAGCCAAGCACCTGGGCCACGGAGAGCTGGGCTCACTCTCACCATCTCCAGCCAAAGGAACAATTGAGTGTCTGCTTCAGCATGGAACAACAATGAGAGCAGAGCAATGGGGAAATGCACAGCGTGGCGTGAAACCTCAAGCAGACAGAGCTGAGATGGGAGCCTGGGCATCCTCTGCCACCGTGGCACAGATATACTCAGGGGACCGCTCCCTCTGCTCCTTCCCCAGCTGTGTTTGGGGTCTGGAGATAGATGTCTGAAACCCTTGCTTGCCCTCTGTTCCCCAACCCTTGTGTGGTTGGAAGCTGACTCCTTCCACAGTGCTCTTCCCAGCAGCCACAGGCACCGTTGGTCTATTCTTGGGTCTTTCCCCTCACTTTTTAAGACATCAAGTGTATACCTCCCATCATGGTGTTTCCCTCCGATTCTTGCACGTATGCTGTTGATCCAGGCCACTGGGATAACATATTATCAATGTAATTTGATTTCACCTTCATAATGAAGGCCTTCTCCTTAAATACTAGTTCTCCCAACTCCTGCCCAGAGGCAGTATCCAGCCTAAATCCAGAGGTCTGTGTACCCTGTTGTTAAAACAACCAAAGTGCTGACAATTTTCCATGGTTGTCTTTACTACTAGAAAGTTTTTTTTGGGTTGAGTTTGAAAATCGCTTGCTCCAGCTCAAGTTTTTCAGTTTCTAGTTATTTTTGCATCCACAAGCCTTTGGCTGTTGGTGAAGAAGCTGTTGTTTAGCCCTGGAACGGCTCCAAATCTTTCCACTGGGTGTATTAGTTATCCTGAACTCCTAACCGTAGCTGGGGTATTTTTAGCTCTGCACAGCAGTAATCAAACAAATGCTGCCACAAGGTCTGCAGGACTCCCTGAGGTCTCCCCCCCAGCCCAGCTCCTTCTGGAGCTCCAGGCTCAGCTGTGCAGAGATGACCATGAAATCCCACCTGGGGAGCCAACCAGGACTGTCACCAAGTGCTTTGTGCCATCCCCATGTGATCCACATCCAGGCTGTGGCCGAGCACATGGACAGGCACAGCTCATGCTTTCTTATAGGAGAGCAGGGAGCTCTGCCTGGCCTTGGGGGTGCCCATGTAGAGGTGCTTTCCCCCTGCTCACTCCCACCATGGGAATACTTCCTGCTGCAGAAATACACCAAAAAGCTGATAGGAGCAAGAGCAGAGTGTCCCCTTGCTCCCGACTCGGCTGCTGCCTGCTCTGTGGACATGATGCTGGATTGTCTCCTGGCCAGGCTGATCCTCCAAGCAGCACCACATCCATACTCGATCCCGCTGAAGACTCTGGAAGCAGCCTCCCCTTTTTCATGAAAGAAGGAATCAGTGTGCCTGGCCACCCCCTGGCTTGCTGGCGGCTCCTCCCAGCCTGCGTGCCTTGCCAAGCCCTTGCTGCTCTGGCTTTAGTAAGCAGCGGCTCTGCTCCAGGGATGGAAATTAGAGGTGGGTGCTGCAGCAGAGCAAAGTGCAGGGACACGGTGGCAAGAGCTTCTGGATCCCNCCCGGGTCCATGTTTCTCCAGTGGCACAGCCGAGGCCTGGCTTAGAAAATGCACCGTGCCCCAGCTGGGTTTGCTTCTGGAGCAGCGTGTACCTCCTTCACGGCCTCCTTGTTTTTCCACCTAACTGCACATGGGATTGGAAAATACCACTGGAATATGAAATATGAACCAGGACTTGCAGGATGGCCCCATGTCGGTGGGCTAGCAGCCAGAGCCCAGTGGGACAGCCCAGTTCCCAGCAGACACTAAATCCCTGTGTTTCAGCAGCTGGGCTTTGCCCTGGGTGTTTGTAAAATAACACTTTTCTGGGAGCACTCCTGGTGTTCACGCTTTAGATCTCTGTTCTGCTGTTCCCCTGTCCTGACAGCTCTGCTCTGTGAGGTTCCCCAAATGCTGGCAGGAGGAGTGCAAGTCAGGCAGTCACCAGAAGCCAAAAGTTCAATGAGTTCATCTTTGGGTCCACTGATGGTCAAACTATTGTTAGAGAAGCAGATTGGTAAGGAACTTGGAAGTAAGTCAGCTGATGAAGGGTTTGAGAAGGAAACCTCTTTCTTTCCTCCCCACCTACTTCCCATGTTGCCCACTGGCCTCACTGTGGCATCCTTCCTGCCCTCGTGGCCAAAACTGAGCTCCCATTCAGATGGAAGCCCATCTGAAATTGGTGGAATATTGCTCTGGGCCATCTCAAGGCAGGATGAGAGACGAATGTGCTGTGTAATGGGGCAAGGTCAAATATCCGTGTGCTTCATCCATTCCTCCATTCCGCACTGGAAATGTTTTAAGCAGAATTTAAACCTGTTCTATGGGACAGTTTACTTACACAGCTTCATCTGCACAGAGGGAGGATTGTGAAGCTACACCACCCCCTGTGGCTCAGCCAGCAGTGGAGGAGCGTTAAAACCATCTGATGTCAGACCCCCAGATGCCTCTTCTGTGGACAAGGCTCGACACCAAAGAGATCTTCCAACCATGTGAGCAGCTGCTGCTCTCCATGACACTCAAGAGCCATTAAATCGGGGGCCCCTGGTTATTTGCTCTGTGTGTCTGTCCGTCTTGTTGGCACTTGGAAAATATTTTGCATTCTCCTGTTAATTCCTTCCCAGAACATTGCATTGTTTCAGCTGAGAACAATTCCTAGCCAGAGGAAAGCAGGAACAGGTGAGTGACTGGCAGAGGATGTGCTGGACAGGCTCAGACCCATTTAGGAGGTGTCAGGGATGTGCACCTCAGCCTGTGCCAGGCGTTAACGTTCCCTCTGCCACAATGACAGGGAGCAGGATGCACCCTTGTCCTATCTGCTGCTGGTCTCCATCCAGCACGTAGCATGGTCCACTGGAGCCTCATGAAGAATTTAGGCTGTTTGTGGTTTTCCATGCACTGGTGACCTGCAGGGCTGTAGGACCAGCTCTCTGTAGCCTCAGCATCAGCCTAAGGTTGCTCAGAAAGGGCAGCTGGTGGATGGAGTTTGGTTGGATCTCTCCGAGATGTGAGGTGTGATGCTGCAATGGAAAACTGTATCCCTGTGCCAGAGCAGGCTTGCAACAGGAGAAGCCAGCCCGAGGGCAAAGCGGGAACGCCAGCTAATTTGGGAGCACAATGGTTATGCTAATCAAAGCACCTTGCAGAGGAGAAGGGAAGGAAATTACCTAATCCCTCACTGTGCAGCATGGTGTCCCTGTGCCCAGGCTGAAGGACCAGGGCTATGTGCAGCTTGGAAGAAAGGGCATTTCCATCTGGGCAAGGAAAAAATCCCTGGGACCTCTTCCCTGCAGACCCTCTCCATCCCCATAGGGTGGAGGAGAGTCCTCCTCTTCCCATCCCCAGACTGGCTTTAAGTCCAGAAAAATTCATGCTTCTCTTGAAAGCTTGCCTGGACACAAACTTACGTGACTCAGGAGCTTGGCAAGAAACTTCATCAGAATTTGGAAAATCAGCTGAGAAGGGTTGAAGCAGTTCAGGGACGTGCAGCCTGTCTTGCTCCACTGCCAGCAGACTGGGATGGGGCAATCACTGGCTCTGTCAAGGGAACTCTTCCTACTTCCCATGGATGATCTTAGCAGGGTTCATGCTCATTGCCTGACTCAACATCTGGAAACTGTAATCCAACTGAAAACAGCCCAGGAAGGCTCTCCTAACAAGCCAGGAACAAGCACAGCTCCCAGCTTTGAGAACTCCCAGGGCATGGCCTCAGATGGAGAATTTAAGGAATTTTGGGGATTCTAGTGCTACAGAGCATGAGTAAAGGACAACAGTGCACTTTCAGCATTAAATAAAAAGCCACAAAGTGCCTCTGGCTTAGAAGAAACACACCTCAGCTAAGGACAGGCTTCCCTGCTTGAGTCTCTCCCATGTTGCCAAGGCTCCTCTGTCTATTGCCCCACACCTCCAAGTGAAACCTGTGCAATGCCTTTCCTCCCCTGGCTGAAGCCAGGAGCCAACAGGGAAAAACTGTGAGCTGTGTGCAGGGTCAGAGGTTTGGATGCACCTGAATGGACTGCAAAATACAGGCACAAGAGCCACGAAGGGAAAGCAAAGAGCTGAAGGGGTTTTCCTCCTGTTCCGTGAAAAAAATACATTTTAGAAGTGGCATATTTTTCTGGAGGAGAAAAATCCCTGCATAGAATATGGAATTTTCTTCTCCCTCCATCTCTCTAAATTTTATCTGGCTTTCTATGAAAAAAAAAAAAAAGTTGACTTGCAATTTTTTCCCCTTTGTTTTTGTCCTGTTTGAATGTTTCTCCAGCCCCCAAAGAGACAGCCATGGACTGTGGCACTAGTCTGTGAGACAGCTGTGGAGGGGAGATGGGAAGTCATCCCTCTGGTGTGATGAAGGGGGACAGAAACCTTCATTCTCTGAGCTCAACACCACCTGGGCTAACATAACTCCCACCCCACTGCTCATTCCTCTGCTCCTGTGCACCAGCAAAAAGCAGCCAAGCCCTCCACGTACATTTTGTTAAACCTTTTTCTTTCCATGTCACTTCAAGCCCCCTCCCCTCCACATGAATCTTACAGTAAATTTCTCTAGCTGGGCACAGGAATCCAACACACACCCACTGTTGCAAAGAGGACTTTGCAAAAGGCCAACAGCCCCTCTCTGTCTCTACAGAAAAAAAAAAAACAACTTACTTTGAATGTCCTGGGATCTGCCACATCAACATTCAAATGTATCAGAAGGTCTCTAAAAGAGACACACACAAGGATGGTTATTTACCCAGAGAAGCAGGAAAAAAAAAGAAGAAAAAAGAAGAAAAGAAACAAAAGGAGAAAATTTTTACAATTCTAATTTTTAAGCAGTTTCCCTTCCAAAAAAATGTAGCTGGTAACCCCAGGCTTGGGGTTAAATCTGTGTGTGTGAGGTGGCACTGAATAATGCCAAGGTAAATCCTAGCTCTGAATTAGTCTCCTTAGAGCAGAGTCGTGTACCTGCACATTGCTGTCCAAGAACATGCTGTGCTCTCTGGCTGTACACAACACTTTGTACTCAGAATCCTGTTTCTGAGCAGAAAGGGGATTTTTGTATTAGCAAATTAAAAAAAAAAAAAAGAAAGAAAAAAACCTCCTCTCCAAGTACATATACAATTACACCCAGGTGCCAGGCTGACATTTTGGCCAGGTGCTGAATGTGGGTCAAAGCAAGCCCCAAACCTTGCTGCAGCAGCACAATGTGAAGGCTCATGTTGGAGTGTCAAAACATCGTATTTGGGACCTGGGGAAGATCTCTGGGCGTGCAGAGAGAAGCTGGAAGGTGTGAGAGGAATTCAAAGCCCAGTTTCAGGTTTGCCAGAGGTGTCTCTGTTGTCCCCCCACCATGGCACAACAGTTGAATTGACACTTCAGAGTAGTTGCTTGTTGCATTCCTGTGCTTGGGTCATTTCCTCCTCATGTTTTAAATTCCCTGGATACTCCTGCACCACCTCACACACCAGTGACTCTGGCCTGACACCTCGCTGCTCTCTCCTTGTTTTTCAGGTGTGCTGAAACAGAACCTGCCCTGGAGGGAAAGGCACATCCCCAGCCAGTCACTCTGGGGCTCTGCTCTCCCAGCATGGTCCTGAGCACTGGAAAACCTTCAGCTCACATTCAAAGAGGACTTTTGGCCAGCAGTCGCCTTGGCAAGGGGCAGTGTTATTTGGTATTTGACAGGGACCTTAAAAGTAGAACTGGAGCAAAGGAGGTTGAATGGGGAAGCTGTGAATCAGGTCACCATGACTCTGGTCAGTTGGAAGTGCTCTGACACAGCAGAGCTGTCCCGTGGACAATGGCCTTTGGTGTGCTCGTTCCTCCCGGGAGCTGAGCATGGATCCCCCCCAGCCAGCAGAAGGGCTTCCCATTCCCACTGCCAGGGGCAGAGATTCTTGTCAATCACTTCATAGGGCCTAATTAACCTCTGGGAATGGCCTGTAAAGAACAGCATGTTGTAAAATCCAGACATTTAGTTAGTGCCATAAGTGCCAAGATTATCTTTAAAAGCCCCCGCAGTGCATCCTTTCAAATAACACACTTTGGGGTCTCTCTGACATAGCCAGCACATGCTTAAAACTTAACAGAGGGCAGGCAGTCACACTTCTCAGGCTTTTCCTCAGCTGTCCTGGTTAGACACACACACACACATATTTATACTGCAAGCTGTACTTTGACTCTGTGTACTCGAGAGAAATACAATGTAAAGCTTGTCGCCATTGCTGCCTCCACTCCTATTTGTATTTTAAAGACCTGTCTTGACTCCTGGATGAGATGCATTCTCCTAAAAGAGTCATGTTTCCATCAATACCTAAAAAAGCAAGAGGTACTTGTTAACCTGCCCTAGTTCAAGTGGAAAAGCAAGTCACAGACTTGTTTGCAAGTCTGTAGGTATTACTGAGGCCACTCTTGTGATCATCAAAGCCTTGCTCAACCATCAGCACCTGTGCTTCTGGGTGGAAGATTGTTGTCTCCAGTGATGGCTCTCCATCGTCTGATGGGGATCCAAGGAAGAGAATCCACAGTGGCTCAGACCTGTCCCTGCACCAGCCTCTGGTCTCCAAACTACCCCCTCACTTTTGGTTCCTCTGTTTTTAAATGTCAAGCCCCATTCTTCTGTTCTTCAGAAAGTGCTAAGCACCTACAGCCAGGGCTTCTGCTAGAAAATTTTCCTGATTTAATAATAGCCAACCAGAACTTTTGATTTACCCGTGCTTATTTATTCCCTGAGTGTATTGATGAGGCTACATTTGTTAATTCAGCCAGCTGCATGTTCTGCCCTCCTCATGTGACCAAACAAATAAACACAGAGCAATAAGCTCAGAGCAAACATCTCTTCCAGGGAGCCCATGTCTTTGTGAAAGGCTGCCTGAGGCTCGAAAAGAAAGGAAAAATAATAATGCTGCCCGATGCTGCTGGGCCTTCTCTAACTGCACCAAATAATTTGCAAGGGGCAAGTCCATAGTGGATCTTGTGAAGTTTTAGGATTTACGTGGGGCCAGCTGGAGAAGGGGACGCCCAGGGACGTGCACAGCCAATTTTGAGAGAGCGACACCGCTCCTGTACCAGCAGCTGCCGGGAACAAAAAGTTTTTGCAATCAGCCCGCGGGAGTTAAAGAAGAAAGCAGCCTGGGAGTAAATATACTTAACAAATTCAAACAGTGAAAGAGTTCCAGGAAACTGAGATAACCCTGCAGGCACAAAGATCCTGATCCAAAGCCCACGGAAGTTGATGGAAAAGAAAATCCTGTTAGCTTTTAGATGAAGCCCAAAGAAAGTCAAATAAGAGGTCTGGTCCCAATGAGTCTGTAATTCTTTCCAATTTAACAGCCACCCAAATCTCACACACCTTCCTTGGCAGCTCCTCCCTCACAGCTTGGCCCCCACAATGGGAATTCGTATGCATGTCTTTCCCTATACATACATTTTTTTACTCACAGACTGCTCCTGGGTTCCTACTAGCTTGGAAGCTCTCTGATGCCTGTGACTTCGTCACAAGACTGAGCATTTGGTGTTTCTCCTTGAGCTTCCTGTAGTTACAAGAGTATTTAAAGATTTCCAAAGGCAGCAAAAAAGCTCTGAGCAAGCCCAGAAGCAGCACATTTCCATGTTATCCCACAGTGCTCCTAACCAGGGTGTGGGATCCATGGGTCACGCAGTGGGACCAGCATCCCATAGCACGGTGAGGACATGTGACAGGAGCAGCCAGAGAGTTGACAGGTTGAAGAAGGCACACTTTGCACCAGGGTGCAAAACCCTGGCTTAAGTAGAATCCTTGTTTTGGTGCTCAGCAGCCAGCTGACCTGGCTGAGCACTTTACCTTTAAAATAAAACGTGGGGGGTTTACTTCACTCCTTTTAGCTGCAATTGCCTGGAATAAAAATTAGCAGTTACACAGTGCCTGCTCCAGAGACCGCTGACATCAACAGTAAATTGTTCCTGCCTTCAGTGGGCTTTGAATCAGATCCTAAAAATGCAGCCCAGCCCATCCACATCTGCAATACCACAGTCAGAAATGAGCTCCAGCGTCTTAGTAATCCAGGGAGGCGGGGGAAAGAAGACCCCAAGGTGACATCTAGGAAAAGAAACGTGCCACAAGCCAGCAGCTGACTTGGAGCTCTGAAGGGGCATCAGGAGAATGGGAGGGGACTGCTTGGCACTGCCGAGTTAGAAGGACAATTGCCCTCTTCATAACAACATTATCCACCTCTAGCCTGGCCACTCAGCCTCTCCATTGCTGACAAGTTTTACTGTCTCTGGCTGTCAGGGCAAAGCTAAGCAATGGTTTTCCAACAGAAAGACCCTTGTCAAAGAAAAAAATGTCTTCCTGAGAACAATGTTTATATAAGAAAATACAGACATTTGCTTTTTAAGCGTCCCCTCCTTCCTCTGAATTTATAGCATTAAAATGAATTGGAGAAAAGATAAGACTGCTGGGCTTTTTAATTATAATCTTTATCAAAGAGCAGGTTTCGTGACACTGGAAAGGAAATCCAGTTGAGACTTTGGAAAACTTTTCCTGGAAACAACTCCTTTTTTTTTTTTTTTTAGTATGGCTTCTTAAGGCCATTAAAACTAAAACAGGAGCTGCATCTGCTCAGCATTCCCCCTCTTTTAACATTTTATCCCACTGAGCCCTTTCAAAGAGATTTTTTAAAGAGTGATGGAGTTTTCTGGGGAAAGGACTCTGAAGAAGGGCTCCTACAAAGCCTTCCCTTCCAACCAGAGAGGCAGCTGGATTGCAAGGGCATCCAGCATGGCACAGCATGGCTACCACCAGACCCAGTGGAAGGCCAGCGTGGGATCAAGGAAAAAAGTTAAACCTGCTTCAAGGTAGAGGTGCCTCAGGTTTTCCATGAGTACAATCGACTCTCTGAAGGCCAGGCCCCCAGTGAATGAGGCATGCAGTGGTTTGCAACCCACGTGCTTCCCACCCACCCTGCTTTCACCTCATAGCAGAGCCAGTCTTGCCCTGCTTGCTCATATTTGCCCATCATGGAAAGAAAGCATCCCTTGGCTGGCAGCAGGGAAGGCCCCTGCAGATGCTCTGCCCTGGCTGGGGGAAGCCACTCCTGGCTGCTGACATGAAGAGGGTGGGAGTTACAGCTCTTCCGAGGGGACAAGCCCTGCTGCAAACTCACCTGCCTCCTTCCCACTGGTTTTCTCCTGCCACAGTTCACTCCACCAAATGAGAGGCAGCAGATCAGGTCTTACTTGCACTGGCCAGGTCTGCCTTGTTTTGGTATTCCCTGGTCAAAGGGTGCTCTCCATCAACACACCTGGGTATCAGTGAGGCTGCTGTTTGTCAGCAGTGGCTCAGGCTGTGTGCCTGGCAGAACTTCTCTGAAGGCCACGACCAAAGGGCCCCTTCCCTGAAGGAGATTACTGCAATTCCTTGCCAGGAGAACTGAGCATGGCATCTCCTCCAGCTTTCCAGGCTTGCATTTTCTATCATAACCACCCCCAGAGGCAGCTCACATTTACAGATGTTCAGCTTTGGTGCTGCCTTGGTGGAGTCCTGGGCTCACTCTTGCTTTTCAAGCACATTCCTGCCTGAACACAAAGGTTTCCAGCTCCTTGCAGCATCTCAGGCAGCCACACCAGTAGCTGCCAGAAATCCGTGGCCCAGACCACCTGCAGCTACATCTCTGCCTCTCTCTAAGCTGATGTGCTTCTGCATATCCACCAGATCACCAAGGAAGGCCTGGTCTGCTCTATTTTCTTACAGCTATTTCCTCTTCCCCGTAGGATTTTGAAGCATCAGGAGGTTTTTTCTCTACACAAAACAATGCTTTTCTCCCATCTTTGGCTAGCTCAACACCTAAAAGTAATTCCTTTATAGAAGTTTTGTGGGTTAAATTATGTGGTGTCTGTTCTGATTGTTAGTGATAATATTGGATTATTATTATCCTTAATATGTCCCTGTTCCCTGGGTCTGTGCTGAACCCATGTGCTCACAATTTCCTACTGGAAAAATCAAGACAGGGGTGTAAGAAAGGCCTGAGGGAAACATCCTTTCCTCTTAACCAACCAGCCAAGAGGACTTGGCAATAAAAGACCAGTTTTGGCTGCTCCCTGGTGCTCCATTTTATTTGTGTTTGTTATTTGTGTGTGGAAAGAGACTTTTGGTGGGCACAGAAGTATTTTGAAAGGCTGAGCTTATGGTCCATCAAGCAGGTACTGTTCAGAGTTTAAAAAAAATATCAGTGGCCACCCAGAGTACACAGGAGGGAGGGGCTAACTGAGGTCAAGCTGCAGCACAGAGCTTAAGAAAAGGAGTAGGAGAGAAAGAAGAGCTGGATTTTCAAATACAGAGAATTAGTGGACTTCACATTGCCGTGTTAAATTACATTATTTAAGCCGTTGTCTGAAACTCCTCCCATCCAAAGGTCCTGTTGCATGTTCTCCTCACTCCTGTCCAGCCTGAGCCCAGCTGTTCATGCAGGGGCACCAGAAAACACTGCAGAGCATCACTGCCCCTTTCTCTGACAAGCTCCTATATTAAAAATAAATCCTGGGGGAAAGATGCACCCTCTGGTGTTGGGAAGGGGATTTGTGTGAAAGCAGCACCTCAACAGCAGAGCATAAAACCAGCTGAATTCTTGTCAATGCTGCCAAAACCTTGACCACCAGGGATGTGTAGTGCTGTTGCTGGTAATTCCCAACTGGCATATAAAGCAAGAGCCTTCACATAATCACCCAGTCAGCCCAAATCCTGGCCTCTGTCCATATCACTGACAGCTGAGTGATAGTAATTTGCTTTTCTGGAAAGAGGAAACAGGAGCTAACACAAGAACTGCATCACTGCTGGTAGCTGCAGCCATCAGATGCAGCTGCTGAGCTCATTCCCTTTCTCTGCCTCAAAGGAACCTGCACACCCAGAGTGGCCAAGAAAGCCAGGACCAAGTCCAGATAAGCCTGTGAGCAAGCAGGTTACCAGATCAGCAAGGCCACCCTGCAGGAGAGCTGTGGCACCCTGCCCAGGAACTAGAACACATCAGGCTGGGGAAGGGAGTCCTGAGCTAGGAAGAAGAGAGGTCTAGGATGAGGGGAAGCTTCCTCAGAAACACAGGAAAAAATGTTATCAGGAAATAGTCTAGTCAGCAATGCAGCATTTAGCCATAGGAAAGCACAGAAATGGTGCTGCCCAAATAGCCATAAGCAGCTGGGAGAGTTGCCATATTTAATAAGAATTGCAGGCTACACTTGATAAACTCCAAAAGAAACAGAAGCACTCCCACTGAGAATCAACCCCCAAGAAAAGCCACTGCTGAGAGAGCCTGTCCTGTACCTCAGCACAGCCTGTGCAGAGTAGGGCCACATCCCTGAGGTGTGGAAGCCTCGAACCCCCCCTCTAAAAGCACAGAAATCTATCTGAAGGGCAGCCACCTTTCAGGGAAAGGGACCTTTCCTGTAATAGCTCCACCCCACTCGCCCCAAATGCTCCCTGAGGGGTGAGGAAGATGTGTGAAGAGAGCAGAGGTGTTCACCTAAAGCATCAAGACGTTTGTGCTTTTCTCTCACTGGAATGGCAAAGATGACTTTGGCCACCACAATGCTTCAGTAAGGAAGCTTGCTTGGAGGAAGAGGATGTCCCCCAGCAGGGATAAACCACTGCTCCCCACTGGTGCTCAGAGTGACAGTCATTTCTGCAGCTGGCAACAGGGGTGGCCAAGCCTGGGTCACACAGAGGTTTCCTTACCCCAAAACAAATCTTCTGAAAAGAAAAATCTCTGGTGAAAAGCCTTGCCCTGAGGAGAGGGGTGGGCAAGGAGCTCTTCCTCCCTGCCCTGCTCTTGGCCCATACTGGAAGCCCAAGTGGCTGGCAGCAAACCTGCAGCCAAAATCATGCCCACGATGGGAAATTCTGAAGGTCACAGATGCAAACAAATATTTGATGAGCTGATAAAATGCAGCCTTGAACAGTGCACGTCCAGCATCGGGGAGGACCCTCCAGTGCCGTGGCTGAGTGTGAATGCCCTCCAGCAAACCACCCACACTGTGTTTGAGCTGCCCTGCTGTGTGCACACTGATTGCTTTGTTAATGTTTAGACTTCCTCCCAGAAGGCCTGTCTGGGCTCAGTGAGCAGGAATCGGCAACATGAATTAGCAGGAGACAAAGTGTCCCCAAATACTGCTCTCATCTCCCTTCTCTGTAGGTGGAGGAGCCACGTTGCTCCTGGGCTTCTTTAGGTGACCTTTTCCTTCTCAGCTCATCTTCTCCTGGCATCATCTGACCCATGTTTCACCCACTCTGGCCACCAGAAACCCACCTGGCCACCTTCTTTCCAATCCTCCTTGCAAGCCTGAGCAGCCACAGCCCAGTTCCTGAAAGTATCCAAAGGTCATTGAGGGGAAAAACACATCAGCTTTGATGAATCTGCAATGCTGGTGCACATGTGACTGTGCCTTCAGGATGTGTAAGACTGCTCACAGATGCATGAGGGTCCAGAGCAGTCTCAGGGTTGTACTTGAACTACTGTTGCTAAAAACCATGGGTTTTGTCCCTGTAAAGTTGTGGAGGATTGTACAAGATGACAGGAAACATGGTTTTGACATGTTCAGTAACCTGTAACCTCAGTCTCTCCTTGTACCCAGCTCTCTGTCTCTCTCCACCTTTGCTTTGCCTCTTCTCTCCCTTGTCTCCTTCCAGTTTTTGGGGGATTTTTTTTCCAAGGACAACCAGCAGCCTTGGGTCTTGATGCAGGAGTATCACCACTTTGAGTGTAGGCCTTTCGCTCCCTCAGGACCTACAAAATGGGGGAAGTTTCCCTACCCTCTGAATTTTTTTTGTGGGAGGCCTACAAATTGCATGTCAAAGTGTTCCCACATCAGGGAAAGCTCCTTCATGACCTGAAGGAGAAAACATCTTCCTGAAAGAAGAGATTTGGTGGGGTGGAGTTTATATCTTGTTTCCTGACTCTGAAAATTTGGTTGAACCCAAGTGTGGACGTGCCTCAGGTGACTGCTTGCTCTGCTGGGAGTTTTGTGGAAAGCTAGGATAGGGCAGTTTTAGGGTTGCTTTACTCCCTGTTCCTTGTAAATTTTCATATAGAAAAACATGCCTGGCCACCCCACAGGCCCTCCAGCCAAATGTATTGCCCTATCACAGTGCGGAGTGAATGAGACCCACCAGGTTCCTCCAGCTCCCAGCCCAGCACCTCAGCAAAGCTCATCCAACCACAGCACTAACTCAGGCTTCTGCTGCAGCTATCCTGCGGAAAGTCCAGTTTAAAAGGAATGAAGAGGATGTTACAGCATTTTTAGAGGTTTGGTTTAACTGATATCTGTACCTCAGACAGCAACAAGCCCCAGTGCTGTGGTGAACTGTAATACCCCTTGCTGCAGGAGCTGGCTGTTCGTTCCCACTAAATCCCCCCAAACCCTCCTCAGCACAGAGGTGCAAGAGCAACAAAATGCCCCTTGGACCATTTTTATCCCTGGCCCTGCCTCATCTTCCCAGCAAACCAGGTTTGCAACAGATTGTGTTTGAATTCTCCAGCTACGTGGCTTTTGCTTTTTCAATGCCTGGCTGCCCAAGCACAGCTGTGTGGCTCAGTAAAGCAGGCTTGACTTTCAACCTTTGAGGTGGTTTCAGACCTAAACCACCTCAAATTCTGCTGCTAAAAATACACCCTGCCACTTTCAAGAAATGAAACAAGTGGCTAATAGTCGTGGTAATTCACCTGTTGCCTGGTTTTAGCATCCCCATATGTTTGCAAGGAGCTATTTCCCACTCTGAAGAGGCGTGCTCTCTTGTAACTTTTTTCACTTTTGGTGTTAATTTGTAACCAATCTGTGATGGAGGGGCCATTTAAAAAAGCATCCTGGTCTTCTGCAGCAGTTTCAGGAGACCCAGCTTCTCCAAGCCATGCAGCTACATAGGTTTCTGGGCAGAGGCCTGTGTATAATAATTATTTTTCTTGAAAGCTTCTCAAAGAATGCCAATGGGCAGTCCAGCACCAGGATTTCCAGGCTGACAAACGGGTGTGATCCCAACCTGCCAACCTCAAGTACTCTGGGGCTGGTGCCTCCCATCTGGGTTTGGGACAAACCTTTCACTTATGGACCCTGTCCAGTCCAAAAACGTCAGGACTAACTAACCTGAGAGAGAAAGAATTTCCAAGTTTCCCCCTATGGAACAACCTGCCTCTGCTCTGTGGTCCAACCAAAGCTTGATGCACCCAGCTGCAGGGCACAAGGAGGACGTGAAACCCGGCTCAAGGGCTGGGTTTGTGAGTAGGGATATCCCAGCCTGCAGGTCACCAGTGCCTCCCACACCCACCTGGGCACCAGCTCAGCACCAGCAGGCTTCAGCAGGGCTGCTGTCAGCATGGCTATTGTCACACAGGTCCTCTCACAGCACTTGGCAGCCCCGTCCTCAGGGTCACTGACATACCTAGAAGACAAATTATTCAGTCTCAGCTGTTTCTACACATTTAGGCCAAGTTCATCTTGCATCACTCCAGGATTGTGCCTGGGGAATGCCCTGCAGCTACTGAGGTGACACCACAGAAGTGATGGAGCACCAAAATTGGAGTCGTGCATCAGTGGCCTGGCTGCAAACAGTGCTTTAAGATTCTTGTATTTTAGCTCCTTTCCTGAGAGTTCTTGTGTAGCTTAGTGGAATTCAAACAAAATTAGGCAACAGCTGCAGAAGGGACATTCCCCACCCCTACTCTGTAGTAAACCCCACCAACAGGTGGGGATCACCCTGACAGGGTGCAGCATAACCCTCAGGCAAGGAGTCCACCAGCAGAAATGTGCCGTAACTCCCCTCCTGGAGACCCTCTGGCACCGTGCAAGGTGGATCTCAGCCTTTTCCTCTGTAGCCCTGCTCTGGCAGTGGGCTTAGGTCCTAGGTGGCCTTAGAGAGGCGGCTTAGCTGTGGAAGCTGTCTCCAAGTTTCATCACCCCGGCACGGCACCGTCTGGAAAAACAGCAGCAGATGTCTGTGTGCTGAGGCTGAGGCAGAGATTAACGTGCTCAGGGCCAGGGCAAGGCAGCAAGGGGGACTCTGGCCACTGGGTTTCCCAGCAACGTGCCTTGCAGGAACATGTGCACCCTGTCACCCGGGCAGAGGCAGCAGCAGAGAGCCGGGAACATCCCCTGCTCTCATTACTCACTGATGTATATGTGTGAGAAAAGGGTGAGAAACCGCTTAGCTCAAGCAAAATGAAAATTGATATTTTGCGAGACAAACTGTAAAAGCAATTGCTCACACAGTTGCCCCTGCAACAGAGAGGGGAGGCAGTTGCAGGGGGCTTGGTGGGTCTTTTTTAATGTGAAACCAAGCGGAGGAGGTGTGAATCAAAACCTCTCAGAGCCGAGATTTTGCACATTTACACGGAATTGCAATACACGAGGTGTGCCTCTCTAAGTATTCAATCCCCATCTTTCCTGGGACCTCTGACACCACTTGCAAGAGTTGCAGTCTTCAGCAGCCAGCTGTGCTTTCGGTAACTCCTAAGTGACATCCAGGGGCCACCATCAACTCAGGGCTGAGTCAGATCCCTGGCACACCCTTAGGGCACCTACCTCCCCTCTGGAGAGGTCAGAATTAAGCACCCTGGGGTCTTGCTTCCCTGTCCTGGCTCTTACCCTCTCCCAGTCCCAGTCCTTTCAAGGGACCCCGCCAGCAGTGCTGCTCCCCACCTCCTGCTTGGCTTCGCCTCCACGTCGGGCCCACGTCACCACCCACAAAGAAGGGCCTGTGCAGGAGCTGGGGCTCATGCTGTGCTGAGAGGAGTCATAAAGCTCCTTTTAAGATGTCCAGCACAAAGCTGAGCCTGTTCAGGCACAGGTTGGGGGCTGCTGCCTCCCCTCCCAGCCTCTGCCAGGCACTGAGTCATTGCCCTGCCATGGTGCTGCCAGCCCAGCACTGGAGAGAGGGCCAGGGCTGGCGGCCGAGAGCAGCAAACCTGCCCCGCTCACTGGTGCAACAGCCAAAGCCTGGGCCTCCAAATACTGCTTCTTGCCAGAGGAGCAAACAGGAAATATTGTGGAAAAGACCTGGGGAAAGGGGCAGCCACATGGAAGAGGGGGGTCACCCACGGGGAAGGGGCCATGTGAAATCTTCCTGGGGTTTGTGTTTTCCACCACAAATCATTCTCAATGCTCTTTTTCACGCAAGGAAAGAAGCAAAGGTTTCTACCTGTGTCCTTCTACTAAGCAAGAGAGGGAAAGTTGGAGATGCTTTCCAGCTTGCAAGACTCATGGCTCTGGTGGTGTGGGCTTCTTCCTCAAAGACCAGAGCTGGGATTGCAAAAAATCTCTGATGCTGTCTAAAGCAGCGCAAGAGACACACAATCTTCTGCCCACAGAGAAAAAAACATTGTTAAAAGGTGGATCCTAGCACTCTTTCAAGTTTTTAAAGCACTTTCATGACTGTGTCATTTTTGTGACGCTCTGAACTGGCAGGAAAGCTCACAGGTCAGGGATTTTCCTGGTGTCCAGGGAATCAAGGTGCTGGTTCTTTAGCTCGCTAAAAAAGTAAAGTCTGGTTCCCTAAGGGTAGATGGAGACCTCTGTAGAGATGTGATGCCTGTCCTGAGCAGACAGGAAGCACAGCTAGAGATACACACTGTGATTTCAATCTGCTGTCTGTTAAGTCATAAAAATATAAAAAATAAACAAAAGGCAGACTAAAGCTGGGAAAAGGGTCTTGCTCAGGGCCAGGAATATGAGGTGTGTTGGAGCAATGCACTCCTGACTCCTTTACCCTCCCATGCCTGCAATCCAGGTACACACTCCCTTAAAGACCAGTCAGAAACAGCAGGAAAGTGCAGCAGCCAATTTAAATTGAGGGAAATAAGAGACTTGGAGAGAAAAAAACAAACTGCTTGAGCACCTCACCTGTGCCCAGCTGTGCAAGTTCAGCAGCTGGGAGCCTTGGGCACTCACTGTTGCAAAGGCTGAGTCACACTCCAAAGAAAGTCCCAACTGCCAGGTTTCACTGAGTAATTGCCTTTTCACATCAAAGAACTGAAAACA
>VZTR01026407.1:192229-228384 GCA_013400775.1 Chaetops frenatus
GGACGACGGACCAGCCAAGCACCTTAGAAGTCTGCAAGTTGAGAGAAAGTAACTTCAGTACAGCAAAAAGAGAGACTCAATGCCAGGCAGGAGATTCATCCTCTCCATTTATGTTTTGTCTGCCTGATTCTGCTTTACTCTCGCTCTTCCAAGTTATTTAAGACAGGTGAGCCTCTGCCAGGGTCACCCCGATGTCCTTCTGAAAATCTGAAGGCTAGACAAACAGCAAGGTCCAATTTATAAATTGGCATCAGTGCTGCATGAACTGACAAAGGCTTCCCACACTCTGCCTTGCACTGCATCCAAATCCACACCATTTCTGAACTCATAGATATCATGGATGTTCTTTGATAAAGAAGTGGGGGTTTGTCTGATACACGGGCTAACTGTGCCATGATCCCATCTGGATTCAGCCACTGGTCCTGTTCTTCTTACAGGGATCACAGATTTTAGTGTTGACCTCCCTGGTCACAAGAAGTGGATCAGCCTTTACACACACACACACTCACACACTCACACACCCCTTTCTTGTATTCTTGACTGAATTAACTGATTTTTAACTGATGCAGGGACACGGGCTGGAATAGGACTCACCAAAAAAGCTATTTTAAACCAGGCTTCCCTTTGCTTCCCTGTGGTCAGCAATTCCCTCCTCCCAGGAGGATGCTCTGCCCACTCAGCCCACAATGCACTGGAGTACTGAGGCATAGTGGGGACGGAGGGCTGTGAAGCCTCTGGACCATCCAGGACTCCCAGCAGCTCCTGGCTCAGCTGCCCCTTCCCAGCCCCCAGCTCCACTCTCTGCTCAGAGCCCTGGGGATGCTGGCCCTGGCTGGGAATCTCAAGCTGCAGTCATGCCAACAAGTCTGCCTGAAGATCCCTTAGCCCTTCCATCACAGCCAGCCAGGAATGGTCTCCCCTGGAACACATCTGCTGAATCCCAGCTGGATTGTTTCAGATGGACCAAAGCAGGATTTGCCATTCAATGGGCTCCTTCAACAGCACGGCAAAGTGTTGCAGACAGTCAACAGCAGAACAACCAGCTGAGTCACTCCTTACCACCCTCAATTTGCCAGAGGTCCAAATTAACCTCATTGCAGTCCTTCCCCTGCTGCAGCTTCTGGAATCACTGCATCCTCCTCCCTGAGCCCTGGCATCCACCTCTCCCAGGCCTCTTCTCAAAGGGAATTTCCTTTCAAGGAAAAGCCCAGGCAAACCATATCCTCTCCCTCCCTTTAAACACACTCCTGTTTAACTTCATAACCTTGTTGGGGCTGGCTGTGCTCCACAGAAAACCCATGTGGGTATTCCCACCCCTGGGCAACACTTCACCCAACAGGAGATGTGTGAGATTTTGTGGGGTGGTCTGTGCTACTTGGAGCCAGACACTTGATAGGGAACAGAGAGAGAGACAGAGGGTGGTTTCTCAGTTGGTTCCAGCTTGCTTGCAGGAGAGCACTTGGCCATCAAGTTTACATTAAAAGCTACTTGATTTTGGTGGCAATCCTTTCCTTTCCCTAGTCATAAAAAGTGAAGCCAATGCTGCTGCTCACAGCAGTAACTTTTAACACCTTTCCTTAGAAAAGAGCTTAAATGTGTTTTCCATCCCAGGCACACAATAAATGCACAAATCAGACGGGAACCTGCTCAGGGGAACCTGCAGGCACTGATGTGCAGAAAGTCCTGGCCTGGCTGAGCCCCTTGTGAGAGCCTGACCCACAGCCTTGACCCAGCACCTGCATGGAAGCACTGCCAAGCATCAGCAACTGCTCCTGACAGCCCTGCACAAAGTCCTCATCAGGGTGCCAGCAACAATTAGTGAGTGTGCAGCAGCCAGGACAGGGAGCACTCCCCACAGGGGTGGATGCAGCCTGCTCCCAAGGCACCTGCAAAGGGCTCCAGGGACTGTGACCCTTGGGAGGTGCTCCCATGGGACCCTTCAGCAAGAAGAGTCTGCCCTGTCACACCCCTCTAAAAGCTGTACTTTGCCAGCAGGCAGCAGGCAAGGACCTGCAGCTTGGCTTCCCACACATGACTGAGCTTTGCAGGGTAAGAGCTACCAACAGGCACAGGTTTGATTTGGAGAGACTGCAAAATTTCTGTCCAGGCACTGCAAGAGAATGAGCTGCCTGGGCTTGGCATTTGCAGAAGGCACCGAGGTGAAGAGCTTAATCCTTACCCTATAAAGGCAGCTATCAGCTAAGGATGCTTTCCTGAAACTCTTTCCCAGATATAAAAGTCCAAGCAAAGGCAGGCCTGACTTCAGGGGTGAAGAAACTTGGTCTTCTGCATCTCACTCACACAGAAGATCACAGAATCACCAGGTTGGAAGAGACCTCCAAGATCATCGAGTCCAACCCAACCCTAACACCTCAACTAAACCGTGGCACCGAGTGCCCCATCCAATCTTGTCTTAAACACATCCAGAGATGGTGAATCCACCACCTCCCCAGGCAGACCATTCCAATACTTTATCACCCTTTCTGTGAAAAACTTTTTCCTAATATCCAGCTTATATAAGTTGCAGAAATCCCAGAAAGTCTGCCCAGAGGAGACAAGAAACTGCCACTCAAAGTGACTGAAACATTCTCTCAGATCCCCTCCTCCCCTCCCCACATCACTGGTTTTCCTTCTTTCCACCCTTTATCCCCTAACCTTCACTTTTCACATAGTCTTAACCATGCTCACTAGGGGTGCTCTGGCTAACCACTCTCATGGGAATGGGAAACTCCACTTCAAACAGGACTGGGATCTGAAAAGAAGCCACAAGCCCCCCACAGGGGTGTGGAGTCTGATGGGGCAAGAGTTCAATGTTTTCCAGAGTAGCTGGTATGTGCTGCCCGGTGAGGTTCCTTGGCCTACAGAGACCTTCCTACTTATCCCTTCGGACAAGGAAATCCTCCTTGAAATCCTGCTTTTGGGCAATGAGCAGAGCAGGGTGGACCTCTCTCCAGCTCTGATCCTGTTGGAAGGGTGAGGCAGTGATCCACTCACCACGAAAATGTGCCCCATGCTGCTCTCATCTCTTGCTGGCTGGAGATGGGAAGGAAGGACCACGGTGTCTGTCTGCCAGAAATCCTTCCCATAATGCTGGCACTGGCAATCATCTTCAGCCTCCCTTTCCCCTACTTACCTTCATTTTCCTTTCAGTTTTAAAGATGTTTTTTTCACCCCCCTGCCCCTCCTTCAGGCCCTAGATTGCCTCTGTGACTCATTGCTGGGTGCCAGAGGTGGTTTTTTTCTGCATGGAGGTAATTTTGCTGAACCAGCCCTCACATATGTTTTGCAAGTGGCCGACAGCCACCAGCAAAGAGGGCAGTGAGTGCCTGCAGTCCTGGCACAGAGAGGACAGAACAGTCTGTTTGGCTGCAGAAGGATGACAGAATATATTGAAAGAGCTCCTTAAACTCACTTTGGTCACAGTCCAAAGCACGTTGAAAGTCGGGAGAGAGTCCCCCATTGACATGAACAGGGTTTGGATCAGGGTTAATTCCATTAACCTGGGTGCTTGGTAGCTGCTGAGCCCAGCTGAGTCCTGGGGTCATTAAAATAAAGAAGACAAACTGACCACCTGTGTTTAATAATCCGTGGTGACTTATGAATCATCTGTGTTTGTTAAGACCCATCTCGTACACAGACTCATCTTTCTCTCACCAGCACCCAGCTCATCCTTCCCTATGGAAACCACAGCCAGCTTTCCTGCAAAAGGTGAATTCCTTTGAGAGTTGCATTTAATCTTCTGCAAGCTATCCCTTTAAATCCAGGCTTTTACATCCAGTTACTCCAGAGAATATGAGGAATGCCTCTGCTGGTTTTTCACTGAGCCTATTTAGCCTTTTTTGGACAGAAGGAAGCGTCTGAGAGGGAGGGCGCATTTTTCCCTCTTTAAATCACAGAAGGAACACCACAGCTCATTCCTCATGTCCAGACTGCTTAACTCTTCCCTTATCCTGGCAGTCCTTAGCTGCTGCTCTGATGGCACTGGAGCCCCTGGCTATCCCTGTGCCTCCTGGTCTGAAAGCCTGGCACACAACTGAGGTTCCCTGGCAAACAAAGGTGAGGGGTTTTCCATTCTCCCAGGTCTGTAGCCAAGACTGTTGTCCCCATCTTGATCCTGCCACACAAACCACAGCCTGACATGCAGCCCTGCTGCTCCTTGCACAGCAGGGCCCCAAGGGAAGAGAGATTCTTCTCTCTCTGAAACAAGGGAAGAGTGTTTTTCCCTTCCCACTCGTTTATGCACTGCCACAACAGCTGCTCTCCACGGGCTTCATGTGGAGCCCTCAGGGCTTAGCTCGGTTTTCAAGAGCACTAAATTTGCATCCACGCCACATAAGCCAGGCTTTAAGCCTGCCCACATGGCTGGCAACGAGCTCCTGAGGGTAAGTTTGGCTTTCTGATGACCGTAGCATTACTAAGAGATTCCCCCAGCCTCTCCTCCTCCTCAGGCTCCCATGGGATGGTGTGCCATGCCAGATCTCTGGGATGGAGAGCACAGGGAAGGGCAGAGCACCAGCTGTGGGGCTCTGATATTATGTACACACAGAACGTGTCCTATATAATTATTTAAGTAATAAAAATGTTTGAGTAGATGTTAAATTATCCATACAAGCAAAATTAAGGACGAAAATGAAGCAGATCACATCTCTTTGCCAGGGCATGAAGAGTGACAAAAGCTGGCCCCATTCTATAATCATAGTTTCTGGGGGGTTTGTACACCATTCTTAAGTTAAAGTATCCCCCATGATGACTTCAGGTAAGCTGACCCTGAGATGTACTTTTTAACCAAGATGGTTGTTTGGTAAAAGCCCTGCCCTTAATAAATAGAAAATTCCACATGACAAAGCACTGGACAACATGAAAATCTGCCAGATGTGCCTGTTTGAAAGGCTGTGAATCGAAATTGTGTAGCAACAATTTTACAGTGAAAGAAACAATTGATTTCAGGAGCTGCAAGCTGTAGGGACTTAAAGAATTCTCACATCTCAGCTGTGCCACATCAGCATCTGCACCTGCACTCCCAGCAGTGGGGAGGAGGCAGGGATGGAGCAGCACTGCCTGCTGTGAGACACCATCACAGCCAGCCTCCCCTCCCAGTGGGCTGTGCCAAGACTCAGGGAGAGCATCCAAGTGCCAGGGCTGAATGTCCACCATCAGGAACACAGGATCTGTGTACCAGTCCCCTCAAAAGCACACATTTCATCTCAGTTTTCGCATAAACAGAACATCTAATTTTTATCCCATTAGATATAGCTGATGGAGATTATGTGGCCTCTGTGCAGGAAAACAGGCAGTCCATGGTCCAGCATGCAGGTAGTGGGACATGGAGACAGGCAGCTCCTGATGTGGCACAGGGCCTTCCAGTCAGACAAAAATATTTAATGAATCTGAACCAGAAGGGTGGGTTTGCATGGGGGATTAATGCCTTGCATCATAGGGCCGGGGTATTTTCTGATGTGGTTCCCAGGAGCCTCGAAACCACAGCCTGCAGCCAAGGGAAGGAGCATGGCAGAGGACAGGAGGTGGCACAGGATTCACCATGTGACAAAACAGCACTGCTGCCCTTGCTCCATTCTGGAGGGCACAGGCTTGGAATGAGGCTATGGGAGTACCACACAGATAAACAAATAAATTTCACCTCCTCCAACGTGCTTCCAGAAGAGCCTAAGAAATTTAAAACAGTAAAAAAACATGGCAGGAAAAAATACCTACAAGGTTAGAGATACCAAAGATGGCAGGACAGCAGCTGCACAAAACACTCCTAAGATGACCAGACTTCTGCAGTTGTGGTGGTTTTTGCAGGTGGCCAAAAGGACAAGAATAGTCTGTTTCCTTTAACAGCTTCATCAGCCCAAGGCCAGGACTCCTTCTCTGAAAGGACACTGAAGTGTGGTGTGCTGAGGGAAGGGGCTTTCCCAGCACTTTCCCTTTCAGGAGTAACACAGGTGCCCCACAAACACTGAACCAGTGATGTGAGATGCAAGTACCCAACAGATTTGTGCCTCCCCAGTGGACACCATTGTTCAAGGATGGGCACCAAGCAGCCAAGGAGAACAGGGGGAGGAAAGGTTACCTCCAGCATACTCTGGAATCTCCTCTAAAACAGGAGAACCTGCTAGAGAACAGCAACAACACTTCCAGCTCTTCCCAGGGGTTTCCACACTTCCTTGGGTTCTGAATAAAGAGAGGCTGGAGACCAACCTCTGGCAGAGGCAGAGATGTGGCTGTAGCTGTGCCGTGTTCCAGCAGGCAGGAATTGCCCTGAGCCCCACACTGTGCTGCTGTGGCCCTAATTACCCACTCCTCAAATCATCTGAAGGCTGCAGCCCTCCTTGCAAGCAGGTTTTATTGCCCTGGAGTGGGGTGGTTGTGACCCTGTGGCTGTCACACCTGTGCCACTCCCCTGAGCAGCCTGCTCCCTGCCACCACCTCCAGCCATGCCCCAGCTGGGACTGGGAGAGCACTGCTGGGCTTCACGGGGCTGCAAACCAAGGCACAAGGGCAGCCAGGCTGGAGATGGGCTGACCTTGCCTCATTTAGCAGGATGTGCAGACCTGACCCTTCTCCCGCAGGCCAGGCGGTCCCCGCTCACACTCAGGAGAGTGAGAAGAGCCAGTTCCTCATCTGGGTCATCCCAAGGTGAACCCACAAGGAAGGTGACAAACATGAAGAACTAAAAGAAAAAAAAAAAACCCCTAAAAATCTTCCTCCCAGTGCCCTGAGACAGGCAAAAAATATGGACAGAGCATGGCTGGACTTGCCAAGATGGGGCCTTCAGCTGTTCTGCACTGAGCGAAAAAAGGTGACAAGTCATTTCTGAAAGAGCAGCATCCCCCCTTTTAAGCCAGAAAAGCCATTAATATAACTGTTACTACTCTCAAAAGAATGAGCACTTCCTGAGGAAGTTGGAATACATTGTGTGAAAACATGCAAGAGGAGGAGGAGAGACTTATCAGTAAAAACACCAGCTGCCTCCTTGCCTCTTTGTAGGCCATCCACTTCTGCTGCTGCCTTCCACTTCACTAAGTCAAAAAAGAGATTTTCTGACTCTGTGACAGTGCTACATCCCTCTAACCCAGGCAAACATGTCCCCAGCAAGACAGTCAGAAAATGGAACTATGTCAGAATCCATCTGGTGCATCATTTACACTCATTTTGGCCAATTCTGGGTGTAATTAAGGGTTTGGGGCTTCCTTGCCCTGAGATATACTGCTGTCATTACCTTCAAAAGCTGACATGCAAATAGAGACAGCTGCATATTTTTCCAAACCCTTATCTGATACCAGGTTTATAGCTTTTCAGGCAAAATATGCCTGTACCCGAAACCCTAGAGCAGTTCTTAGGAAACCCACCTAACGTCTCTGACCATGGCCACAATCTCTCAAGTGGTGTGGTACCTCAACCATCAGTTTCACCAGGTTATTTTTAGCCTGGATCACTTCCTTGTTCTGTTTTACTCCTGGCCTCACAAACTGGAGTTGTGGCTAAAAAGTGAGGCAAGAAGAAGGAAGATTGTGCTGCTGCAAAGAGAAACAATTGACAAATATTTCCCCAAAACCTTCTTTTGTTTGAGCAGGGAGGGGGTGGCTATTCCTGAACAGCACCAGGAAAAAGGCTGGAAGTGAAATCTTGACCCCAGCAGAGGTGAGCAGTGCAATAACAGCCAGGGATGCTTCCCTTTCCCTCATCATGGGAGGAGCCATCCTGCTTGGGGTGCCTGGCATGCTCCAGGCTGCTGCAAGGGTGGCATTAGCAGCCCACACACCAACCCACAGACCAAGGGCTGCAATGGAGATGTGCCCAAAGGTGCATGTTACACCTTCTACAGGGATTGCAGCAGTTTAGAGATGAAGAAATTAGGGTAATGATTTTCACTGTGCCTGGTTTGTCTCCTCATTCCTCTCCCTTCTCTCATCTCTGAGTGGGACCAAGACACCATGACAGTTTGAAAACTATCAGACCCTCTTTTGATATGATGGAAGAAGGTACGTCTGGGTTTTGTGAGGATGATGAAGGATCCATCAGGAGGGAAGAGGGTTTTAAACTGGAGCAGATCCCTGATCCAATCCATCACATAGCCACTGATGGGGCAAGGCTGGGCAGAAAATCACACGAGTGACAACCCTCATGCTGCAGAACCAAAGTAATGCTGATTTATCCATGCACATGGAAGGTAGGGTGGTATCCAGGCAGGCACTGCCAAGAGAGGTGCCCATGAAGTTAAGGTTGCTAAGCCTCACATCAGAGCCCCACCATCTTTCTTTGCTCCACATGGCAGCAGAAACCTGCTTGTGGCACTGGGAATGTTGCTGATGCCAGAGGGGCTGTGGCTCTGCAGGAGTGCTGGCAAGGGCTGCCTGCCCACCTTATCCTGCCCCTGGGCTACCACAGACCCATGGTGAGGCTTAGAAAAATAAACTGTAAATCTGTAACCACTGAGACTGGCTGACTCAGGAAAGCACCAGGAGATGAGAGATTAGACACGTCATTAGCAAGAGCCCTGCTCTTTGCAGCTGCCTACAAACCCCAGTACTTCAAGCCTAAAGCACCTCCTGTTTTGCAGGCAGGTGATAAACTCAGTGCTCCATAAATCCCCAAAGGAACATTGCTGAGGCCATGCCCCTTGGCATCATTACACAGCTGAAGGAACCATTGCAGCTCCCTCTGCTTTGTTATCCCACAGTGCCACCAAAAATCCTTCCTGCACAGCTCCCGTGAACGGGCTGCACAGAAAATTAGTTCTTCAAACATCTGTTGCCTTCTCCCTGTGCAAATACCCGGCTGTTGATTGACCAGGGAAGGATACAAATATTTACAGGCAAGGTGAGGGTGGGAGCTCTGCCACACAGTGTGCTTTTGGCTGGAGCTGGGCAGCAAACAGAGCTGCCAGGGTACCTGTAGCCTGTGCCTGCTGCACAGACAGACCTGGCAAACCCCAGCTTCAGCCACAGATGTTCTTTTCTTGGACTGATATCAGAGCATTTGGTTTAGAGCTGGGATGTTGGTCTGAATAGAGCTGAAGTGGGAAAACAACCCCATTAACATGCCAAACAATGACAGGCCCTAGGGATACACGAGGTTCTCCAGCACAGGAACCTCACCCCAACACCCCTCATCAGGCATTGAGGCTACAAGAAGCCTGCTGTCCAGCAGGAAAGGCTGGCACCATTGCAAGAAAGATAAGCAGCCACAGGAACCCCACCACCACCACCTTCCAGACACCACCAAACACCCCAAAAGACCCTCCTTTAGTTCAATCTTTTCCTTGTCCAGGTAGTCCTGGAGCTTGAGTATTCCCTTGTCCTCACACAGATCAGCTGGGACAAACCAGCCTCCCACTGGATCAAAGTGAGGAGGAGGCAGTTTCTGGGTTGGCTGGGAATTGGAACCATGACTGATAGGATGATCCCTGGTGTGGCTTCAGCCCATGCCAAAGAGCTTCATGCTGCAGGTATCTGGGATTTGGGAGACAGCATGGGTCAGGGACATGGCTACCCTGTTCTGGAGGTAATTTAATAACACAGACTTAGCCAGACCTGACCACAAAGCACCCTTACATATCTTTAACTTCTTTACAGTAGTGCAGGCCCCTGCACGTTCCTTTCCTCATTCGGAGACCTAAGTACAAGCACCCTGGGGTGGGTGGAATCTCTGTCATTCCCGTTTTTGCAGGGACATTTATGGATTCCTCTTTGATCTGACCTTTGCAGCCATCCCAAGCATGAGGCCATTTTCCTGGGGTTTCTCCTTTTCCAGGGGCTGGAAAGCAAGTTGCTCTTGCCAGGGAAGCACAGCCTGCCTTTGATGCTTGACAGGGACAATTTCACTCAGCCTTGCCTCAGTGGAAGAGCATATTCCTCCCAAATTTACAGCAGGACCTGTAGTATGGAAACACACACATTAAAAAAAACCCTCTCCTACCCGCTGCAGTGTCCTTGTCACAGCTCATCACCCTCTACTTTCTGCTGTTCATTCCCCAGCCTTGTGCCACGCTACAAGAAGCACCTCACTGAAACAGGCCAAGTTGTTTTTCCAATCCCTGTCCTTACTGGTTCCAGGAAATCAGCCATGACATTGCTTTCATGTATCAGATTTCTGGGCTCAATCATTCATGGCAAAAAAAAAAAACCCATATGGCAGGAACACATCCTGCACAGCCCAGCCAGGAGGCACAGGAGGCCTAATGGAGTGGCCAGGCATGGATACAAGGAATGGTGGAGACCACAGGGAGGTTCAGGGCAGAGCAAAGGTCTTCTTTACCCTCTCCTTCCAGCAGGCAAACAGCTTGTCCTCCATCTGGGAACCGAGTGGTTGGCACATGGACACTCCTCATCAGCAAACACCACAGTCACGGATGTGGAGGGATACACCTCTCTGTGCTTGGCTGAGAACACTGCAGACATGTTATTCCTGCAGCCAGGGGATCCTTAATTTATTCCAGCTTTGTGGGTGAAACTGTCTCTCCTCTCCATTTTCCCCCATTCAATCTATACTTGTTCACTGCAGCATTACAGCTCTTCCTTTTAAGCATTCCTACAATTTCAGGCCAAAGGGATGGATGCATATTCTCTGGTCTCTCTGCAGACCAAAGAGCCCCAGAGGTTCAGAGGGCTCAGGAAGCACCTGCTCCTGGGATGATCACTTAGAGCTGGGATTGGGACTCCTGTACACAAGGTGTTACACAAACAAGCTGAGAAAACTCATGATGTATCCGTGCTCGGCAATACATCCAGGCTGGCATTATAGGGACACAAAATACCTCTTCCATAGAGTCAGCAGGATTTGACCTGCTCCCAAACCCACTGTGCAGCCCAGGGCACGGATTGACTCGCTGACCGATTCCCCATGACATGCCCCGGGCAAAGCAGCTCCAACACATGTCCATCCAATTCTGCATCTTCCTCACCTTCTTAGGAGAGCAAGGAAAACCATCTCTGAGCACTGAAAAGTCACAGGACTGAGCTGCTGGAGTGTGCTGGAGCTGGGGGGTACTGGCACGCCTCTGGACAAATTAGTGAGGAACCAGCACCCCACCATGCTGGTCCCAGAGTCTGAACACCTCCTGCTTTGTCAGGCCTTTGCAGAGCTGCAAGGCAGTCACTTAAACAAGGATTGTGTCATTTCAGCCCAGAGCTCACCCAGAAAACAAGTCTCCTTCCAGGGCTTCCTTATCTTGTGGCTTTGGTAGGCACAGGATATGTACACACTGGCATAGAGGAGCAGGCAAAGGACACGAGGTGCACTCAGAGCTCCCATTTCCTTCTGTTGTGCTTTTAAAAGAAATGGTCGCTTTTTATACCTCCAGCGGTGTCCCCAGCAATGCTCTACCTGTCCAGCCCCCAGAAGACCCCAGATCCATTGTTCCAGGAGCAAGGAATGGAGCTGGGGCTATCTCCTGAGCCCATTACCCAAGCCACACTTTCAGGCCCCTTCTTATCTGCACCACCCACTCTGGAGCAGGTTACTGAACACCAAGCAGGAACATTCAACAGCACTGTTAAAAACGGGAGGCGAACTCCCAAATGCAGTGATTTCAGCAGATTTTGTTGTACAGCCTGAAGCAAGGGGGTCGTGGGACGAGCACACGGCGGTGTCTGCGGGAGGCAGAGCAGGAGCTCTCCGGGCAGCGCTGATCGCTGGTGTTCGGCGCCGCCCCGGAGCTCAATGTCTTTGGGTGGCAGAAGATGCAGGCTGTCTTGAAAGCGTCGTTTTTATACCGTTTTTGGCCCATTTTGATTGCTGCCTCTTTGTCTGATTGGTTCTCCGGGCTTTATTGAAACCTTATTGATTATTTATTGTTACTGATATCAATCTTGGAACACCCAGGACGGCAAGTCTGGGCTTGTTTGTCTAGGGTGTTTTTCACATGGCAGGCAAGTAGTGTAATTTAATAGATGCTTTTTTTAGGTTTTAGGAGTTATTACAATTCATGGCAATTCAATAACTACAATCCTTTTAACAATCATAACGGTTACTTATTTATCTGTTACAACTTAACTTTTTATTAACTCTATTACAATTTAATTAACTTATTAACAGTATAACTATTCCAAACTTATTTATAACAGCACAATGCCAACATGTGGTAACACAATTCCTGCATCCTTCCTGCCATGGCTGAAGCTGGGGGAGGAAAGAGGGCAGGAAGCTGTCACCACCTCCATCTTTCCCCAAAGCAATCCATCTGTCCCCAAAGCCATCAGTCAGCGGTGTCCTCCCGCTGTCCTTGCTCCTTTTTTTAGCTGCTCAGTAACCAAACAGAGCCAGGTGGTTCATTTGCAAAGATTTCTCCACTAAAACACAGGGATGCCTGTTTGCACTGTGCCCCCTCCCCTGCTTGTTGTGTGCACCAAGGAAGCTCTGGCAGTTTAAGCCTTGTGTCCTCGCACACCCACATGGCTTTTATGTTTAACCAGTTTCTGTAGACCAAATTATCCTGCCTGAGAAAAGCTTTTCAGCCAAACATCATGTTTCTCACTCCAGAGCACATCCTCCAGCTTGCCATTTCACTCAAGCACATAGATATTATGTGCACAGTGCCAAGGAGAGCAAATAAATCTTTAATTTTCCCCTCTTCTACTCAAGAGAAGGCTGAGCTATGCACAGCACCCAGGTGCCATGTTACATTTTGCACCGGGTTTTTTGCAGACCAAAGGATTTTCTAAGTTATCCTCCCCAGAGCCCCTCAGAGTGTCTGACATAAAGTGATAGTGCATGTATCCAAAATGCAAAAGATAGACAGACACACAACCACCCAGCACTGGCTCCATTAGCATTGCCTCCTGCTTTTCTCCTGCAGAGCACCAAGCTCTTGGTGTCCTTTTTGCCAATCTGTGCCACAAAGAAAGAAGATTCTGTCACAAGGTCTAATGTGAGAGATCTGTTTACCTCTGAGCAAGTTCTTTAGCCCCTTCTTTTAACAAAAGGATGTCCTGGTCCTCTAGAAAATTAAAAGAACAGGCTCCATGCAACACACAGTTTCCAGAATGGTTGTCATTGACAACCAAATTGAAGATGAGTTAGATCATCTCTGCTTTCATTTATTGCCTTTGATTCCTCCTTTTGCACACACCTAAAGGACAGGCAGGGGGTTTCTTTTTCACCTTACCTTGTTGACATCAGTGAGTGGTCTCTGTGACATCCTGCACATTTTACAGGCCTAAGGGCTAGAAACACTCTGAGAATCAGGTAGCCCTAAAGAAACCCAGCCAGGCCCTACACCAATGGGCCAAACCATGCCTGTCCAGCCTCAGGATGCCTTGCCCAGGGTTAAGCAGCCTTTCTGCAACAGATGGCTGTGAAGCTTAGAAAGCCCAGCCTCCCATCAGGGAAGAGGAAACCCATCCCAGCAAGGTGAAGACACCTAAAACACACAGGATTCCCAGCTATTGATGGGCAAATATATCAGCACAGAGGGTGGGACTTGGCTTGTGCAAATATACCTAGGGAGGGCTGGTGGTGGAAAGGAGGAGGTGGCACTTTGTGGTCAGTCATCGAAGGAAGACACGGATCAGGTGGCCTCATGTTGACTCCAGACAGACGTCACAACTTGCCTTGTTCAGGGCTGGGCAAACACAGCCAGGGAGCCCTGCTGGTGTAAATCAGTCTTGCCTTGACTCGAGTCAACACAGCCGTGCCAGGTGACGTCAGAAGACTCTTGCCCGCCGTGAGAAGAAGCAGAGCAAGAGGGTCCTTTGAACATCCTGCACCACATCAAAGCTGGGCTGTAGCAAGGCTGGGAACAGCTGCAAGGGAAATCCTGGAGCAGCTTCAGGAAGGACACAGAAGTTCTGGGATTTTGACACCATTCCCATCATACTGCATGCCAAAGGTACCTTAAATTCACACTCAGTGTCCCTATGAGCAATTCCAAGAGGGATCTCCAGAGACCTTGCTGCTTATTTCAGACATCATGTTGAAAGTAGTGACTGCTGTGCAGTGAGAAGCTAACAAGCACAGCTCCCTTTCCTCTCCAGACAGAACACCTCCCAGAACACCATGGTCTACTTGCAGGGATATCCTCTGGAGCCTTGAAACGAGTCCAGCTTCATGAGCATCAGCTCAAAAACTTGGCCCAGAAAACACTGTCAAGCAAAGGCTAAAGCTCACCAAGTCCTTCTCTTCTGTTCAAAACACAACTTGGGATTGCAATGGTGTGGACAGCAGTGGGACAGAACCAGACCCAGACTAAACAACTGACAAACTGTTTCTGGAAGAAGGGAAATTCCTGATCCTGTGGTAAGCAGTATCTACAGGTGATCAATAATCACTGGTGTGTATCAGTGGTAAGCTGCTTATCTGGCCTCTGAAGCAGTCCATAGGGAAGAATGACAACCCTGGTGAAAGTTGAGGTATTCATGAGTTAGCAGCATCCAGGCAGCTCAGCCTTTATACAGCTTTATGGTCTTAATTAACAGAGATGGCTCAACAGAGTTAGTTAACCCACCCTAGGTGGGCCTTGTCTCTCCTCAGCTCCTGAGGGAACTGGATCTGCCCACAGAGCCTGCAAGTGGAAAGATAGCACCAACATGTCCTGAAAGATCTGCCTGGAGTCTCAACTCTTACTCATCTCATAAGGACAGGCCAGCTCTCAGCATCTGGGTATTTGCAGGAGCAGATGGCCAGCTGCTCGATCTGCACACGTGGCCCAAACTGCTGTTCCCACCTCCAGCAACAGCAGCCAGGATATGTTAAACGTTCCAGGTAGAGAACACAGCGCCAGCACAGCGCAGAGGCTGCCGCTGTTCCAAGAGGTCCGAGGCAAGAAAAGGCAGAGAGGGAAGGTAGAGGGAAACAGGAATGAGAGGAGCTGCGGAGTTAAACAGAGAGGCACACACTGAAAGTTTGCTAAGTGTCTTACTTGCAAGTGAAAATCCCTCCTGCTTCTCACATTAATCAGGGCACTTAAAACTAGTCCTAACCAGCTGCTCTCACTTCCTTTGTCCGGTTCTTCTTAAATGCACAAGCAGCCCACTAAGAAACAGAGCAAATATGTGCAAAGATTTGCAGACAAAAACAGAGACCTTTGGAAAACACTCCACAGAAGCAAGCACCCCTCTCCCAGCACAGAGGCAGCTGTGCTTTACAGTAGGACAGTTTCCAATGTTTTCTTTCTCTGTGCAGACGAGGGATTTCCTGTCCTCCATGGTAACCACTCTGCATTTACTGAAGGAGGCTGTGCCAATAATCTCCAGAGCAGAATGAAAAATTTTAAAGTGGCACTGCCTGTTAGCTTCTGGCTTTAACTTGCTGATGTTTTCTGTACCTGTGGTTCCAGTCCATTCTTCTACCCTCCTTTAAAAGTTTGCCAGTGGGGGCAAATCTCCAGTGTTGCACTGCCCATGCAGGAGGAGTTTCCCAAGCACTGGTGACACAAGTCTTTCTGAAGAAGTCATCAACCACCAGCATCTCCCAGTAAGAGCTGTCTGTGCACTTTCCATAGGACATGGTTTTTGCTCTTTCCAACAAGGCAGAGCTCCCAGTTCGAAGGCAGTCCCTGTCCTGAAGACAGCCCTGGACTCTGATCGCCCAGATCTTCCTGTTAAGGTTTAGAAGTAATCTTGCCACTCTTTCCGGGGAGGGAAGCACTCACTAGACCAGTGCTGGTCCAACAGTTCCAAAACACAGCTAAGCCAAACTAAGCCTCTCCAGCAAGGTGTCCTTCTCCATCCCCTCTGAGCTGCCCTTGCAAAGATCTGTGTGCTTCCCAGCTCCAGGGACACAGATTCAGCGCACCGACTTGGCAAGAAGCCTTTGATTTGTTTTGGCCCATCTCACGCCATTTTAGCGAGTTACATCAGCTTCGCCTGAGGCCACATGAACATCAGGACCAGCCCGGGGGATGCAATAAGAACAAAACAGGAGGGGAAGTGAGGCCATCCCCTTTCAGTGGCAGTGAGCTCATGATGAAACTACATCCATTGCTGTCTCAAATATTACTGTACAAGAACGTTTCTCATTAACCTCTTATGCTAAAGGAGGTTTTGTTTAGCAAGGCCCTCAAGGAGGAGCAGTTCAAGAAAGAGCTGGAAGCTCATGACTATATTATACTAAACCCGAGGTACATTTTTGGGCTGAGCCACAGGTGCAGTCTAAACCTGTGCCGTTTCAGAATCGGGCATTCTTCTTCCTACTTTTTTTCTTTTAAAATCCCTTAGCAAGGGAGCAGAACAAACTTGATCCTAACTAAACCAGACATAATAAAGAATGGGCATTGTTTTCAAAGCAGGC
The DNA here is from genome assembly GCA_013400775.1 of Chaetops frenatus. NCBI lineage: Eukaryota > Metazoa > Chordata > Aves > Passeriformes > Picathartidae > Chaetops > Chaetops frenatus. The sequence goes on from VZTR01026407.1 coordinate 208,460, forward strand.
AGTAGACTAGTGCTAAACAGGAACCTTAAAGTTCTTTTTTTACTCCTGTTTTATATCAGTGAGTCAGACTCTCAGAGGTATTTTCCCCACACAGAACAGGAAAATGTTTTAGTAACAGCAAAGCAACATGGAATACAAGGAACAAAAAGGGAATGAGAATCCCTTAACGGACAGGAAAGGCTTCTACAGTCTTACCTAAAAGAGGTCAAGGTGCTGCAAGCAGTAAGTGCACACAGTCCACTGCTCTCAAGCTTTGAGTGCTGACAAGAAGCCAAAGCACCAGCACAGGAGCTCTCACAATGCATTTCTACCTGCCCAGGACTGCAGCAGCCTCTGGTGCAGAAAGTGACCTTGCAATTCTATTGCCAAGTAAAACAGACCCACAGAAGAAAGCACTAAAAGTCACTTAAACAGGCTGAAATGTTTCACTGCATTGGAGAGAAGGCAGAACAGTGACACTGGCAGTGGCCACAACTGCACAGAAGAGCAGCAAACCATAGCTAAGGGACAGCCAAACTCAAAACTACCAGCACTCATTTAACCACTTCCAAGAGCAGCTGATCAAGACAGCAGGAGCCCTGGAGTGGAATTTCAGATTCAAGTTAATTTCCTGGATCTGACAAAAACTCCCCATGGAACCACAGGCAAGTCACCTTTTCCACATACCACCTGAATTCCCTGTCCTGTAAAACAGGCATGTTCCTGCTGGTCTGTTTAAGTTACAAAGCACTCCCAGCCGGGATTATTTTTAGCATGCAAGCATGAAAACCCAGCTGAACTGGACTCTGATCTCAGCTGGGTCTTCTCATTGGCTTTGTAATATTAAAAGTAAACAAAAAGGAAGGCTGAGCCCACACCAGAGCTCAGCCACTGGGCTGCATTTTGATAGCAGATGAAACAAAGTTTTTGGTAAACAGTGAGCTGCAGGTCCAAAGCTGGAGCCAAGCAACAATCTGAGGGATTAAATGGATCACCAGTGCCTGCACTCATTCACTGGTGAGCAGTGAGCCGCCAATGGACCAACTTCAAACTCATTTCAGATATTCCACAGCCACCAAGCAATGACATAGGTGTTTAGGAGCACATACTGAAATCACTCCTAACTGTGCTCTCAACTATAGTAGCAAGTGCCGGAAGAGCAGGGAAGAACTGAAAATTCCATCTAAGATCAGGAACTCTGCAGAGCTCTCTGCTTCACAGCACAAACAAGCAGCTTCTCCCAGTGTGTTGAAAGAGACGGCAAGTTAGAAACTTAATACCTGCTGAGAAAACCTTCCCAAGTCCATGTTTTGAGAAATTCACATTTGCTGTCAGAAGTACAATACAAGGCAGGGCCTCAGATCAGAGCTCCCCTACAGCATGTACAATGAAGAAGAAACAGGATGGAATGGAGAAAAGCAGAATAAATTTGGACCACATTAAAAGCAAAAACAAATAAAGAACAAATCAACTATTTATGTGAATCCCTAATTAAAACATCATTAGTCATCCCAAGATAATTTGGATGGTAGATGAGTTTCTGCCCCCAGTCAGGCCAGGGTGTTAGCAGGGTTTCTGGCTTATGAAGCCAGTCATAGGTGGAGAATCACTGTGGGAAGCACAGAGCCAACACCAACCAGCATAAAGGGTAGATGCCCACAGCTCTTCCAGGTTTGATGTATCCCAAAGGCACACAAAATGTTCTCTGCTTTGTTTTCCAGCCTCAGCATCAGTGCTGTGTCTTCCTAGAATCATGACTACTTGCATATGTCAGGGCAAACCAGTTCCTTCTTGAAGTACATTTGATCCTTAACCAGTCCCTTTCTATGGCTACAAATCGATTTTATTGCAGTACTTAGAATCACAGCCTTGTACAAGAGGACACGTTTTTGAGTCTCTCTTATAGGACCAGGTTGGTTCCCACCTGCAGTTTTTCTACAGCTGTATGTTTAACAAATCTTAGTAAACTTGGCCAAACAGTAGATTTTCCTCTGCCCTCATTCAAACAGGGAGAGAAGGGCTGACATCTGCAGTGTGTGGCATTTCACAGCAGTGGTAAGGCCTGTGCCTGTTCTCAAAAGCCAGTTTTTAACTCGTAAACAAGAGGAATAAGCTTGTAAAGTTAAAGTTAACCTGCTTTACAGATGAGATCAGTAAATACACATTAGTCAGTCCTTGGGACATCTATAAAACTCTGCTCTCATCCACCGCAATCAGCCTTTTAAATTAAGTCCCAGCAATATTTCTAAAAAACTGATTTTCATATTGATGATAACCTGCCTTATCATGCCGATTTGCCCAAGCTGATCTTCTTTCTGCTAAGGCTTTATTCAAGGCCCTGCTATAAGAAAAGTCAGGTGCAGTGATATTACAAGCCTTAAAGGAATATTTCTGTCCTTCCTTAGCAGCAGGCTGCCTACATCCACAGATTATTTCTCTTGCATCCACACACCAAGTGAGAAATCGGGGGATGCAGCAGCCTTTTCAGGACTTCATCTTAGCTCAGCCTGAGGGGAAACGTGGGAGCAGGTAAACCAGTGGCTGTTGCAGCCTGCCACCCACTGGCCTCCAGAGGCCTGAGCTGTGCTGTGACTTATTTTCCAAGTCACCACGCTGAAGCTGAGTGAAATGCACTCTGCTGGCAGCAGCTGACACACACCAGCTTCCTCCAGAGCATCAGTGGCAGATACTGCTTTACATACAGCTTTCTTGCAGTTATTGTAAATTAACTGTAACTGCAATAACTACAACATCAGTATAAAGCCAGAATTACAGCTGCTCGAAGTGTTTTACATACTTTTAATCTGTTCACATTAACATCTTGAGTTGGATTCAGATATGTCAAGAATGTGGAGTGCTAACCACACAAGGACAAACATCTCGTGGAAAAGCTCTAAAAGTGCATTTGAGACAGAAAAAGGGTCTCTCACTTAGCTTCAAACACACTGCTACTGGGAGTGCATGAAACCCACCATAGTCTAGGCCACTTCTGGAGTTGGGACATAAAGTGTTGCTTGTCACGGCATAAAACAACTGCACCCTTTCTCTGGAGAAAATAAGAACCTTTGAACTAAGCTGAACCAGTTTAGGATAAACAGTGTGCATTTTTAGGAAAAGCCAAAGTTTTGCCTGCATGAACCATCCAGTTTGGGACAACTAATGGCCCTAGGACGAGTGCTAGGAGCTTATCTGATATCTGTCAGCTATAGTGTCACCTATCAGCTACACAGAGGCCACATGTGCAAAATGTGCTTACAGCAAACAACCACAAGTTGAAACTATTCCTGTCAAATGAAAGGAGTTCAGACATTTTTCAGCTACTCTGCTGCAGGATGGTGTGGCTGGCAAAAGCTGCCCAGTTTTCATGGAGTATCAAGATGAAAAAGCAGTAGGTCACAGGAAAGTAAACCCTTAGACACTGCCACTGAGCTGCCCATTCTCAGAGCTTCTCTGGTTGAAGTTGCTTCAGGCAGTCTGCCCAGAGCACAGCCACAGAGCTTGCTTTGAGCACAATTAGAAGTTTAGTCACATTAAATTAAGCAAGGTGGAGACACTCATCTCCCCCAAAAGCTGCCTTTAGGAGGATCTGACTTACTGACCTATATTCATATGTGCCAACTGATAGGAAACAGTCCAACACTGGCCCTGGGCTTTATGGGCTGAGCCACCTCAGCTATGGCAGTGTGAGCCCAGCTGGTCATGCAAAGTTTCAGGAGGTTTATACCTCACAGAAGACTGTCCAGGCCTACACTTCCAGAAGCCCTGAAGATTTAAACAGCCTCTTGTTGCTAATAAGAGGTGTAAAATTACTTTACAATGCTGTATGTGCAGCACAGTGGAAGTAAAAGTTGCAGACAGCCACTCAAACAGCAACGTGACTTGAAGTCCACACATTTAATTTCAACACCAATTCCAAGAACAATCCTCTTGAGTCAAATATTTCTCTCTAGTGCTCTGAAGAGCTCCAGGTGATGAGTAATTCATGATAATTCTGTGTCTGAAGCCTCTTTGTCACTTTACATCCCACACAAATTCTTGCCATACAACAGCTTGTTGTGTCAGATATCTTTATTTGCTGTGTTGCCCAAATGTACAAATAGTGAATGTAGTTATAGAAATTCAAAATATATTGTAGTAGAAACCTGTCTGGGAAGTGGAATGCTAAGATATTCACTTTATAAAATTATTACCCTTAAGTCACTCTCACTTGCAAGTTTTAAATATATCAAGGCCATGAAGAAACAGATTATGACCCTGCAAAAAAGGAGTTCTCAGTAAACTTTTCTGCTAGATGAAGCCAGTCAACAGCAAATTAATTTCTTACATTTGACTCATTTTGAGTTATCAGCCAACAGGATGTTAGCTACATCCAAACAATTCATACACAATTCAGTTCCCATTTATATCAATAAAGTCAATGTATCACTATCAAGATACTTAAGTATTAGTGAAACAATCTCAGTGACAATATTTATTTTAAGCTAATGAAATCAAGCCAATAAGTTGCCCCTGGCCATTGAGTGCAATTGATGCTTTTGTCACATTTTCAGAGTAAGATTCCTCAGTTCTTGAACAAGTCAATACAGCTCTGCAGGAGAGACACATTGTTCTGCAAAGGAAGAGAATTATTTTCAGATGAGGATGACTGATAGTTCAAATACTGCCTTTCACAATGGAGTAGCTTCCAAAGAGTGGGTCCATCACAGGATTTTGTAGCCTGTGCCAATGCTAAAGATCTACTGCAAAGACAAGCATTCAAGCAGTAAAGAACAACAACCAAATCACACGTTCTGCAATCTGCCTCTTCCTGCAGGCCTGCAATCAAGACTCAGCTTGTGGTAAGGAGAGGGGCAAGAGACAACAGGAAGCTTTTAAAGTGGGCCAAACTGAGCAGTGTTGCCAAGGCCTTTGTGTCACATTCCAGTTCAGCACTGAACCAGCTGCCTGTGGTAAAGCCCAGTACTCTCAGGGAGCGGGACATTAGACTTTCCTTCTTCAAAGGAAGCTGAAGATGCACAGTTACTGCTTTGTTCTCTACACTAGGTTACCAGACCCTTCAAGCCTCCCTAGCAAAGCTTGGCAGAGGCTGCTATGAAGCCAGTGTCCTCTCCACTGACAAGCCAAGTGACAAGGACTGACAGCCTGATCACAAGCTGCAGGATGTGCTCCTGTCACAGCACTCGGGAGCACTGGAAGCAGCAGCTTTCTCTAGACACAGTAGGGGTTAAACCCCACAGATGGGGCTGCCTGATGGGAAGTCAGATGACCCAGCAGATCCTGCCAGTTACACAATGCTCACTTCTCTCAACCCATGCCTGTTAAATTCCAAAGAGAACACACCTTTGCGTGTTTTATTTCCAGTTCTGCCATTTCAATTAAATTTTTGCGGAATGCTGCTATTCTCTTCTGTTTGAAGCTCATCAGTTCTGTAGAGAAGGGAAAAAACAAAGGTAAGAGAGATATACAAAGTGTGACAAGTTTCAGTAATGCCTCTTATGTTTCAGAAGTTCTGTTGTGCAGCTCAAATTACAGTTTTTGATCAAAAAAGGTTCAAGAGTTAGTCTTGCTGTTTTTAGACACAGATGCAGTCTTCACATGACACACAGACAGCCTAAGACAGAAAAGCTTTGTAGGAAGACAGCTGGAATAAACTAGATATAAGCCACACAAGCTCTGTGAGAACACAGAACATTTAAAAGCCAGATACCCTAAAGGAGCAGCATGTGTACCATGAAAGCATATTCCCCTTCTTTTATATTGTCCAAATAAATAAATAAATATGTACCCTTCTACTAAGAACCAGTGTTTGAAGCTCTGTATAAGGCACTCAGCTGTACTGGGACAGAGCAAAAATCTGTTTGCACAGTTCTGACTGAGATAATTAGTTACCTTCTATTACCTAAGTAGTTACATTCACATGGAGGCTGAGTTCACTCCCAAAAGCAAATACCAGGGGCTTACAAATGAGGTTGGTGTAGTACTGATACTGCTCTGCTACAGTGAATTGTTTTTAAAAATGTTAAGCTGCATTAGTTTTACAGGCATCTGTCTCTACTGTCCTTGGGATGTCCAGACTATTTGTTCAGGAGCCTTCAGTAGCTGAAGGTCAGATGGAGACCTCGACTGCATTAAGCTCTCCTTTAAGCATAAGTACAGCAAAGCCTGTTTTACCTTGTTTTGCAGATTCTGAAATCTTTTCAAACTTCTGACAGCAATCCTGTTGATGTGCCTCAGCCAGCCTGACGTCCTTGCTCTTTAGTCTGGCTTTGTCTAGAGCTTTGTTTGAGTTCTCATAGTCAACAAGAGCCCTGGTTCGTCTGTAGAGAAGATCCTGAATAGACAGAAATAGCACACCACAGCCTTAGCAGGACTACCTCCCAAACTGAGGTTACAACCACCTTAGCAGCAGGAGGTTTCACTTCTTTCAGCACCAGATTCTGCTTTTTCCAACAAGCTATTACAGCCTGCTCTTGGCAGCCTTTCACAGTGCAGCACTACATTTTCAGGGCAGCCACTTGTGCCTTATGAAGAAAGTCTAGGGGCTACTATAGGCATTATTTCTTCCCTTAAAGTGCTGCTTACCACTGTAAGGTGGATCTCTCCACTAAGGAGGAAAAGCACTCTCTGAATTCCCTCAGTCTACTTCCAGCAGACATTCAATTTGTTGGAGATCTGACAGTTTGACTGAAGCACTGCACTAACCTAGACAGGAGAAGTAATACAGGTCTCTGAGCCAATCCCCTTCCAATCTGGCAGCAGTATAGTTGTGAGGTCTAAATAACAGTACCCCCCACTGAGGGAGGCTGTAGTGCATGTTCTGGGGTACCTGACATTACAGGTAAGACACCAGATGAAGAGGCCCAGTAGGTTACACCTAGATACCTTTCTTCAGCATAGTCATCTCCCTGTCACATCAAGTTTTGACTAGAAAAGTGTTGCCAGCAAGGCTTTTTGCAGTCACATCAATCTACCAAAGCCCTCTTGGGAGTCCAGACTCCAATAGCCTTCACAGGTTACCACATATTTGTGCTAAGGCACTCTAAAAATCCTGAAGTCCATCCCAGCTACTAATTAGTCATCACTGATTTTATTGGCCAGTCCATGAGTACTCAGGCAGGGGACAGGAAAGAAACTGCTGCAGATTTGAATTCAGTTTGCTCTAACTTACAGAAATTTAAAGAGTTCTTCCACTTTATATGCCAAAGAAAAATTGGTCCAAGGTCTTCTGTAAGTGGCTGGTCTCCAGCTAGCTAATATATAGCTTCTATATTCTGCTGTGGTTTAAGAGTATCAGGTTTCTTAGGCAAAACAAGGGTCCACTTTCCTGTCTTCTTAAAGCACAAAGAATACCATGAGTGAGTCATGTTGCCCATAACAAAACTAAGTTTCAAAATGAAGACTGTTCTCACCTTAGCAGCTTCTATATTGAGCATGTAGTATCTCAACAGTTCAGAGAGCTTTAAGTCTTCATCAGATGAAACTCTACTCTCTACCTTCTGCAGAAGGGGAAAAAAAAATCAGATAGTTGGTGTGTAACAGAGAACAGCAACATCCAGAATGAGAGATTCCTCTCCCCCACACCTGCCCCCAGCAAAGCTTTTCTTACCCTGAGTTTCTCAAAGAGCTCTGCAACTTTCAACAGGTACCTAGAGAGGGAAAAAATGCACAAGTAAGTCTGAGATACTTCTTAGTCTGATAAATACCAGGATCAACTCACAGGAAACCAGAAAGCTAAAGGCTGGAGTTTACTCCTGTAAACAGATCCAAACAAGGGCTTTGAAAAACCCCCTCATTTAGGCAAAGACCTGGACAAAAGGTTCAGTGTGCTGGATTCCAGCCTATCAGAGTAGTACAGCTGAGCAGCTCAACAGCATTTGATGTAACAATACAGATCTCCAGAGCATAAAGGTCTTGTGGAGAATTACCCTGCTGCTATCCAAGAGGGATGAGCTGACTTGTTTATTCAGCTATACACCCTGTTTTAACAAGGTCTTGGTAAATTGATAGCAAAGTCAAAAGGTGGAAGAAGTCACCTCAAAAAAAGGTGACTGGGTTTCCCCAGCTTAAAAATCCCCTACTATTCTGGAAGTGTAAAGGTCCAGAAGATAGTACAGACCTAGTATAAGCTGACCTAGTGCAGTTATATTTAACAGCACATTAGAACACACATGCATAAATCTTCTCTTCAATAGCCTCTAGCAGTTGGTGGCCTGAAGAGAATTGAGGAGATTTCTGTTTAGAGGGAGTTTTGATGACGAGCACAAGTAACCTTTAGGCCACAAATGGCAAGAAATTAACTAGTTCAGAGTTAGGTGCAATGGATAACATTAGGTCTCCCACAGCTGGAGTGCCAGAAGAAGGGAAGTTTTAATGCCACTTGCTTGCAATTCAAGAAACTCAATCCACCTATGACTCAATCCTCTAGATTTTACAGAAGAAACTTGGTATTCCAAGACTCAGGATATGTTTATGAACAGTTACAATTGCTTACTTTTTGATAACTGTAGGCTCTTCTAATGCCAGGCTGTTCAAACAAGCTGAAGTATAAATATAGTCATCTGCAACATCTGCAAGAACAAGACAAGGTTTTCAGGCTGAAATCAGAAAAACTGCATGATCTCTCGAAAGGGCTTTGAAAAGATTCACTTTTATGAGATCTTGTCATCTTATCTGCTTTTGCACATGCATCCTTGATTCTGTTGTAGTAGTTCACAAGAAAAGTCTTCTCTTGCTCAAAAAAATCTTCTACTTCCTGAAAAAGAATATGACCAGTTAAATCAGTAACTGAAGAATACAAACTCTTCCCATTTTGGGAAGGGCCAAAGAAACAACCATAGCCTGGGCCTGAGCAAAAGGCCCATCAATCCCTATGGAAAAACAAGCTGTGAGCCAAGAGTTTAACAACCCAAGGCAATTGGCAAGCTTCTTTCTCACTATGCAGTGAAGATGAAGTTGACACTCAAATACTGATGCAGGTTGTCTGAAGCAGCCAGTAAGTTGCTATGGGACACCCCTCAGGACTCCCAGCTGCTGGAATTTTATTTCCTAGGCCTGCTGCAACACTGTAGCTAGGGACTAAGCAGTTTGCAAACTTGTTTCTCATCCACATCAAACATGAAACATATTTTAATGTTTCATGACACTGTGGATAGGACAACAAGCTTATTGGGAAGTGCTGCTACAGCAACACAAAAGCTGGAGCATGACCAGCTACAGGAGTCTCTGGTATTTGATCTTGTCTAGCATAAGCAGAAACCCATAAATCATGTCTGTTCAGAGCTCCAAAGTAGACAATATCCACAAGAATACTTCCTGAAGGTATAATTCCTTCCTCTCCACCAGTATTAGGTATTAAGGCAACTCTTCTGCATCCAGAACCTTTGATTATACATTAAAATTGAACAGTCTAAGGCTCCAATGTCTTATTTCTATAGAAGTCAAAATTAATATAGGCTACTGCAGGCAGGTTAATGTCAGTAGCTGAGCCTCATGCAGAGCGAGCCTGAAGCAGACAGGAGTAGCTTCCCTGGAGCAGGAAACAATCAAGATTAAGTTAAGAGACAAAGCAACAATCTTACCTTGACTCCAGAGAAGAGGACTTCATCAGCACTCTTTACTACACTTTTTAAAAAGCCACCAAACATCTCTTTAGTGTTTTTCCTCCGAACACTCAGCTGCAAGAGAGGCCAAAGCAGCTTTAAAGTTATACCTGGGGAGGGGGAAGTGACTGTTTTGACACTTGCAATGTAAAAACATCCTTTACATCTAGCATACGTCAGAGCAGGTTGATTTCCAACTCCTCCATAACACCCACATAAAAATGTAACATGTAACAAATGGCTTGGCTACAAGTAGTTCAACTATTGTGTGCCACAGATTTTTCCCATTCCCAGAAACAGCTGTTTCTCCTCCCATATCTTGGATCAGCATCTGTCTCTCATAATTAGGTATGACAAAACAGATGAAGGATTGACTTTAATACACCTACCATTCCTCCATTTTAGGACCATGCAACACAGCACAGGTACACCAGAGCCATACATGTTCCCAAGATAAAGACATGCAAAGGTGGCTTCCTAACCAGCTTGATAAGGATTTAGAACCACTGTGAGATTTATAACAGAGAAAGGTCTAAAGGTCAGGCTTTCATCCTTCCGTCATCTCACAGAAATACTGCTGTGCTGATGCTGCACATAGATCCACAGAATATTCTGACTGTGCCCAACAGAAACAACAGCACTCCTAAAAGTTTGCCTTGCTTGGAAAGGGAAACAAGGAAAAAAGTCTCACGTCCTGGTCATACTCCAGGAAAACATGGAAATTGCGATCTTTGCTGAGCACAGGATGAGAAGCAATCCGTTGCAGGAAGATCTCATGTGACGAGACAGTCTTCTTGAAGACAGCAAGGTATTCACTGCAACAAAACAACAGACTGAGATCCTCTCCTGTACTGCCTTCTCCAATACACAAAGAATTGCTTTAAGTTTATCCCATGAAAATATTCAGCTTCAGGCTTCTGAAACAGCTCGTGATAGTGAAGCTGCTTTCAATCTCTTTAGCCAGGAAGTTTTCCAGCTTGAAAGCTGGAAAACTGGGCAACTGCCCAGCTCCAGGATTTTCAAGACATCCTTCAAAACAGTGACACTCAAGATCAGTTATCACCAAATGAGTTGCTCTCCCAGGAGGCTCCTCTAAATGCAGCTTTTGGCTTAGAAGACTCATCTTACTTACGCTTCCAGCTCTTGCTTCATTTTGGCAAACTCTTCTTTTGTCATGGACACTTCTCCTTCCCCCAGCTTCTGCATCTTCTCTCTGGGACCATCAAAGTCAGGCTTTGAAGGTGCTGGAGGTATCTAGGCAAGGAATTGGTTAGTGATAGATACTAGCAAACAAAGCTTTCCAAGATTACTTCTAGCCTTCTCTGGAAGCAGGCTCTTTTGCCTGGTCATAGGAAAGCGTGGTAAAGAGTGCATGACTCAGGAATTCTAGAGGAATGTTGACATCTAGGTCCCTGGTTTGTGTTATCCCTGCCCCAGGAGAGAAACAGCTTCTGTAATCCACCCCATAGCCAGCCATCTCCTAAGGAATCATGATAGGAAGGAAAGACCATATTTAATAGATTACTTCAGTGTGCCATCTTCAGGCAGATATTAATACCACCACAGAGTCCAGGACTCTCACAGCATCTTTTGCTGCTCCAAGCTATATGGAAAGTTAACACAAATGCCATAGCACTCAAGTTGTTTAGGAATTAAGGCAACAGGAAGCATAGGGAACACCTAAGTTACACCAGTAACACTGGTAAAACATACTTCATGCCCTTATTAGTAGGTGCTTTAGATCACTACAGTTTTTCAGTTAGAATCACATTCTTTAGGAAGTACTTACAATGAGTCCTGCATACTCTTCAGTTTCAGTGAGTGTATCATGTAACCACACAAAGTCTTCGTGCTGCCTTGTAACTGAAAACTCAGGGCTTTGAAAAGCTGGCAGTGTAGTCTGGAAGAGAATATATAGAAGCCCTACTGTTTTGTAAATCAGTGCTTTTAGAAACAGTTCTGTCCATTTCCAAAGGAAGCTATTCTGCTTACTAAGAGCCTTGCCCACTCCCTTTTAGCTGAGCTGGCACTTATTCAACAGAACCACTAAGGACACTGTTAGAAAAAAAAAAGTACTGTTGTAGAAGAGCATTAATGCAGTTTGTTTTGTGACATTTCACAGTAGCTCACTTTCTACCCACCCCCAGCCTTCTGGAGTCCAGCTAGGATTCCTTAGCAAAGCCAACCTAACCATCAGCTACTTGTCTCTGTTTAGAGAGTTCAAACCCTAGGAAATCTGAAGTTTCTGCATATATATACACAGCCTCAGGCCACCTTTAAGTGGACAATCTCCATCTAATTAGATTTTCTTCACTGCCAAGCCCATCTTTGCAGGTATGTGTACTGCAAATACATCTGTTACTTGCACAGCCTCTTTTTGCCCATGACCTTACCTTAGTGTGCACAGTGAACTTCACTCTGTCCTTTTCACTTAGGGCATCAGGGATATCAATTTGGAGAGAAGGATCAACATTCAGGTCTACAGATACAGACCTCAGCTGCAAGAGAATTCACAGAATAATCCTTGATCAAGCATCAAGTAGGTTTAGTGAAGCTGACTGTTCATTAGGTGTCAACAAGAACCACACTGCACTACACCCCTGCCTTCAGGTACAGCACATATGACCAGAATTGCTTTCCCAATGCTTTAAAGAACCTTAAACTGAGCCAGCATCTTCCTCTGGGGGTTTATTTCTTCATTCATCACAACAGTCTAGACTCAGAACATCATTTCAAGCATACTTAAACCTTTAAAGAGCAGTGGAATAGCTTTCTCAGTTGAAGATCCTCCAGCTTACAAAAGCCTGTCTTCTAAGAGGCCCTGCCTTGAGTGCTGCAGCCTAACAAATCATTGTTATTTTCTGCATAAGAGAGAAACCACCAGAGATGAAGGTCACAACACAGGAAGTTTGCTGAAGAGTGACCATCAGAGCCAGGAGGAATGCTGAGGTTATCCTTTGGAGATAATTTGAAGGCCTTCTCAGAAAAGCAGGCTAGAGAACTGCACCAGGACTGCTATCTCACCACCCTGCAGCACAGACCACACCAGCCAGGAGCCTGCTCCTACTCCTGCTGTGTACACTAAGTTTCAGCACCCAAGCCCACAAGCAAATGGTGCCAGGATCTGAGCAATCCTATCATATCACAGATGGCTAAATGCTGCCTCAAGCCTCTGTAAAGCTGCCTAAGAACTGTTGATAGGCTGCCTGTTATAAGGTGAAGCTTTGCTTTCAAAAGGCTCTGGAAGCTGCCTCCCCCTAGGCTGGCCATCTGCAGCCCAGATCTGGTATGTGACAAGTCTCTCTGGCTGCCTGCAGAGGACACAGATGCCAGGACAGGGAGCATTTGCCCCTGCCAGTGCTCTCGCCTCTGATCAGACTGCCGTGCATAAGTGAGGGATACCTCAGCCACTGCCCCCTCCAGCCAAGCTAAAAACACTTCTATCTTGCTGTTAGCTAGAATTAAAAAGAGATAAGTAAGGGATACGACTTTTTTTAAGTCTTACGGCTTGCAATACATTAAGCTTCCTAGAAGGTGGGAAGGACAGAAGACTTTTAGCCCATCCTGGGCATTGCCTTGTAAGCACACTCACAGAGCATGCCCTGGAACACAGATCCTAGCAGTCTCAGGCACTGTTCACATCCCAAAGGACATGGTGGGACTCCAAACTCTCCAGGGATTCCAACAGTAATCACTTCCCTGCAGTCACCACTTAGGACAGACCATCACGTTCCCAAACAGGCAGGCAATTCTGGTCCTCGCTAGGAAGGCACAGGCCAAACAGAGGTGCACAGTTCAGAGGTCACTGACACAGGTTTGGGCAGAAGCTGCCCCACTGAGGCACTGCAGGAAGGACAGGCCACCAGTCAGACATTAGTTTCACTGCAAGCACAGTTCACTGTCTGTTGCCAAATGAAAGGCAAGCTGGTTGGTGTCTCCCATTTCCCAGCCAGATAACACCACCAGCCAAAGCAGCAAGATGCAGACCCCAGTGTTTTACATCCTGCTTACTTCTATTTGCTGTCCAAACAGGAGCAGCAGTGCTAACAATATGAACTGCTGAGTCTGGAAAGTATGATAAGCCAGAGGAAACTGTTTCCTCTCAGCTAAACTAAGGAAAGGATTACACATATCAGGCAGTCCTGAATTTGTGAGCTTTCTAAGTCTTGTGGAAAAGGTAACCCACGATTAGATGCTGTCTAGGCCCCTCCATGCCTACTGGTTGCCTACACAAGAAACAGACAAGCACAAACATAAGGTGGTCCTGCTTGGTCAGATTAAAGCCGTTAACATGTCACAAGCATGTGTTTCCTGGCACCCTGCACAAACTGCAAGTAGGACGTGGAGCAATATGAAACCAAGGATTGTAAGACCCCTGGTCTGCTCTACTCCTGTGAAAGTCACTGTGGGCTCCTAACTCTAGGCCAGAGACCTTTAGGGTTACACAATCATGGCTCAGACTACAAAGGGAACATTCACGCTGTCTGACTTCAGGAGGAGGGAGTGCTTTGTTTCCCGACAAAAAGTGCTGGAGTAGCATTTGTCCCCTGAATGGGAAGCAGGAGGGCCCACTCCTGTCAGCACAGCTCTGTGAAGCACTAATTCAGTGAGCACCCGCAGCAGATGTCCCACACAAGCAGCTGCTCTGCAGCACCAATAGCTCTGCATGCAGGACCTTTTGTGCCACCATCTCTCCCACACCCATCCTGCAAGCAGGAATTGGGACCAACCTCCTTATGGTCTCATGCAGGCTGTGCAGAGCAAAGCAGTTAAACTTCCACCTCCAGGCCCCACGCTTGTCCTTTTAGCACAGCAGGTATCCAACCCAAGGCTTTCCCAGGTCACCACTCCATCTCAACTCTGGCAGCTCCTCCTTATCCAGAGGCATTTCTCTGCAAGGATGTCACTGCTCCCTCCCTGGACTCCAGGCAGTGAGGCAAGAGAACTGATGGTTCCCCATCCAGTTACCAGAAACCAGTCTGTCACTCCATACCCTCAAGGAACATAATCCAAACTCAGCAGCTGGGAAGGGATTGTATTATCTACTTGTAGCAGATGCCCAAATAGGTACAGAGGACACACAGAGGGGAAACAGCTGGGTTGGGCTGCAAACTGAAAACACTCACCCAAATCCAGCACAGTACTCTCACTTTAAACTTTCATTTCACTTTCCCAGAAGCAGCTTCTGGTTTGCAACGACTACAGAAACTGTTACAGCTTCTCTGACACCTCCCACTTCTAGACTCGGGACTCGTCAGTGACTTGTTTCAGGATTCCTGGGGTTTCTTGAGGTTTCAAGCAAAACTACTCCCTGTTCAGTACAGATACTGTCCAGTTGTCCAACTGGGAAATCAGAACAAGACAAAGCAGAGCCCTTCACAATAACATAGATATCATATTGGTTAACATTTCTAGGTTTCAGGACCAGAAGACTAAAAATAGATACTACAGTACTAATTAGGACACTATGATAAACACCTGATCTAGAAGCCCAGGAAACAGCAGAGATTATTACTGTGCCCAGTCCAGGTAGAATTTTAGAACATTTGCTTTTTTTCGATTTGTTAGAGATATTGGGGGGGGGAAAAAAAAAGTTGGATCACTTAAATGCAAGGCAGTGATGACCATCAGCTGCCTAGGCTTCTGCCTGACAGACATTACATTTCTGATCAGGCCTCACCCAAATGCAAACATGTCTTGATGCTTGCAGGCACCCAGTGAGAAGAAACGTGCTCAACCCCTGAAGTCTCTCAATTCTGGTGAGAGGCCTGAGTTGCTGCTTTTACAGTTCCACCCTTTGCAGTTTTAGATGACTCAGTGTCACTTCTGCATTCTAACAAAAGAATCTGCCAGTGCAAGCAACTGTGTACAACTTCTGACTGCTACTGAAATATGTATTTGTTCTCAAAGACAGATTAATCCAGGGGTTTTCTACATAGCCAGTCTCTTGGAAGGAGTAAGGAGCCCTTCCACAGGGGCTCACATGTCAAAGCTTTCTGCTTATTGCCAGCTACCTGACAAAAACCTTCTCCCCTTTCTGATCACCTCCCTGCTGTCATTCAAGCAACAGCCCACAAACAAGACTTCAGTAGTAATTACATCTGCCACTACCTAGAACCCATTACTTTTTACAGAGCAGGCTTTCTAATTAAAGCTGTTTAGGTGCTCTCCAGAGAGCACTAAAAGACCGCGATGTTTTCTGGCAGTTTATACAGAGCCCTCAGTTCTAGAGGGCCTTGTTCTGACACCCAGGAGTTAACCAGCAGAGGATCTGGCCAGCAGATATTAGCACCATGAGCTGCTGGAACTACATTTTAGTTATATTCAGCACAAGCAGCTTAAGTTTCCTTTTAATCAGGATACTAAAAGGACATCTGAAAGTGCACTGCAGGCATGCAGCACTACAGAGGCAACAGAGCACATGTAAAGTTTGGATTTTGCAGCCTTTGTGGCAGGTTTGTTGTCACCACTCTGACACCGAGCTGAACAGTCCTGAAGTGGTCTGGTTACACACAGCCAGGAAAACTGAACCAGTGCTTACTTACGCTATAGAAAACGCTTCCCCAAATTTGTGACTTTGGACTGGAGAACTCCAGCCATGCAGAAGTTTAATTATTTTGCTTAAAACACTGATAAAGAGGGAATAGCAGCTCAATGTAGTCACACTGAAATGGCATTTCTCAGCAAGTGCAGTGCTTGCCAAGGAAGCAGAAGGCCCAGAGCACCTGTTGCCTCTGGCTGTGCAATAAACTGGCCCACTCCTGCCAGAGGGATCTCAACATCACACTCTGCAGAAGCCTGCAGGTCACACGCCTCCTGACAGAGGGAAGGGCAAGATCAACATTCAAGGATGCCACATTCCAAGCAAAAACTTCACTGGCTCACCCTGTTCTACCAGCAGCACACAGGACACCTCCACCCAAGCCACAGCTTCTTCAGCTGGAGGGGTCAAGCAGCAGCTTTGGCCATGCAGGGCAAGCCCCCTGTGTGTCTGCAGAGCACAGCCTGGGGCTGCACTCCTGGCCCAGCCCAAATGGAAACTGTGCAGCAGCAGCAAACCCCCAAGGCACAGTTAGCACCCCCAGGAATGCTTTGCTGACCTTCTACAGTGAGGCCAGAGCTGGTTGCAGGGAGTCTCAGGAATATAGCAGCCTCACCATGCTGGCTTCACCTTCCATTAGCCCAAACTGCTGGGCCAGCTTTGTGCAGGCTGCATGTCCTTGAGAGTGCACTATCCCTCTCCAGGAGCTGTCACCTCACTAGCAGCTCACCTCTCCACTTGATTTCAGGCCCAGCCAGCATTCAGAAGGAGGTTTTTTGCCAAGCACAGACAAGATCCAGTATGGTCTCATTCCTTCCAGAACATGCAGCAGAATTTGTCCAGCAGAGAATCACCATTTGTGAGGGATAACAGCAAGTCCCAGGCCATGACACAACATTTTGTCTTCCACTGATTGCTTTGAGAAAGAGAGGCTACAATATACACTCTCATATTTTGATCTAGGACATTTTAACTGCAGACTGAAGCCTTAAAATACCATGAAGTCATCAATATTAAGAAATACCAAGGTATTTACTGAAGCTTAGCTTGGAAGTCCCACTACTCACTTCAAATTGTGAAGTGCCTTTTCCTCCCCCATGACAAATTACACCTTATTTTCGACTGTACTTCCAATCACCCTTATCCTACCCTCCCTTCCTCTTCCTACACATCCTGATCCTCTCCTGCTTTGCCACCTCAGAGTCAGTTTTTAGTTTATACTTAACAGCGTCTCCTATTTGAGTTAACAGTTAATGAAGTTTCCTTTACAGACATGAATTTTATCTACTGCTCACACACCAGTTCCATGTTGTTGTTTCTTTACCTAAACAGGAACAGACAAGATAGAAGCATTTCTATCCTCCCCTGTGCTGCTGGAATCCCACGACTGCCCTACAACCTAAAACAAGCTAATCTTTGTCCACTGAGCATCAGAGTTTAAAGCTATGAGAACATTTTCCCCTCCCCCCAATATTCCTGTTTGAATTAGAAGGGCACATAAACACTCAAAAGTTGCCAATTGCTGCCAGAGAGTTGATATTTGACCTTCCCCTCCAGTATTCTCTCAGGGCAGACACTTTAATACAAAGAGTTTCCCAGGCAGCTGAAGAGTAAAAGCACTGGCCAGCTCACAGCAAGCTACTAGAAAAAACTTCTACAAACTTCTGCCTGTCCTACTGACTCAGGATTGTTTGCAAACAAGATTCATATGGAAGAGAAGCAGAGAAAAGGAAATTATCCAGAAGAAGTTAATAAAGACTGGTGTATTTCTAGCCCTCAAGTCAGCTAATATACACGCTGCAAAAAGCTGGAGAAAACACAGACTGAAGAGACTTTCAGCACACCTTACAGCTTAAAGCAAAGTCATCTTCCTGCCAGTGAAGGTTAGTCACAATGCAAAACCACATGCAGATGTGACAATATGAAAGGCAAATAAACAACTTGCTGACTCTTACAGGGCTGCCTTGCCTTCTTTTCAAGGTGTGTTGAGGGTAGTTATTAAACCAGGGAGTTTTGGTAGGTTAACCCAGGCAGCTCGTCCAGTAGAAGAGAGAATTCCAATCACTGTATACACTACATAAACATTAATTCACAAAGTTCCTGTTTTAGCATTTAACTTGCATTTCCTCTGAGAAGTTGAGAGTCTTAACATTAGGAAACACCCTGTGCTGCTTTAAAGGGAAGACATGAAGCTCCTTAGCACTTACAGCTCCAACACTTCTCCAGAGAAAGGAAAGCCAAGCGAGCTGCTGATGTGACAACCAAGGGAAAAAGGGCACCGCAGGTGAAGTGACAGCAGACAGCCTAATTAACGCAGAGCACACAGCCAGGAAGGCCGGCCACAGACACACGAGGGCAGGTGACCCACTGGGAAAGAGCAAATTTAACTCCCTGCAGCACAGTCACCTACAGCACTTGGCCCGCAGTGCCCGGGGACAGGTCCTGCTCCTGCATCACCTGCCAGGCCCCAGGTGCTTCCCGCAGCTCCAGCGGCCCGGGTATCATCCGGCACAGAGTGCAGCCCGCACTGGTTCTCGGCAGCTGCACAACCCTTCCCTCCTCCTTCCCACTCCGGCTTTAATCCTCCCCACCCCCTTTATCTTTCCTCGGGCACCTCTCCCTTGAGGCGCTGCTCCCCGCGCTCACCCCAGGCGCCCTGACCCCCTGCCCTCGGGAGACTAAGGCACGAGGACTAAGGCGACTAATATTTAAAAAACACACCCTAAACGGAGCAAAAACCAAAAAACTGTCCCTGTCCCAGTGCTGCCGGGGGCAGAGGGAGCAGGGAGCTCCCTCTCACGCCGCGGGGCCAGCTGGGCTGCGCCCTCACCGCCCGCCCCAGCTGGACCCGGGCCGCCGCCCTCACCTTGTCCTGTGCGTCCCCACGGAGTAGAGCCATATCTCCGGGAGCAGACAGCCACCGTCCACCTTTCCCTTTCTCCTCCTCCCCGCCACCTCCTCCTCATATAACCCGGGCGGANAGCAACTACAATTCCCATGAGGCAGCGGGGCAGCGCATGCGCAGCGAGCTCTGCGAGGGCTGTGGGCGGGCCGCGCCCGCGCACTGGTCCCCGCGGCGGTGGCGGGAAGCGCGGGTGAGGTAGCGCGGGGCCGCGGGTCGTGAGGGCGGCGGGGCCGGGCGGGCCTGAGGGCGAGGGAAGGGGGAAGAAGGAAGGGGACTCGTGCTGGTGCTGCCCATGCTCACCCTGCCCCCAGGTCCGTCAGCGAGCGCGCCGCGTGGCCAGGCTGCCGTGGCTGGGCATGCCCGCGTCCGGCGGGCCTTCTTGTCCGGAGAGTTTTATTCCGCGCTCTGCACAAGGGCGGGCTGTCCGGCACTGGGATTTTCAGGCACCTGGAGCTCATGCAGAAAATTAAACTGCTTGAGGGTGCGTGATGGTGACTGATGTTGGCTCAGCTTTTTCACAGATCGCAAGAAACGCTGACTTCGTGTTACAGCCCTACTCCCCCACTAATTCCATTCCCAGGGCCGTTCTGGGAATGAAGCCTGGACTGGGAACTGATGCTTGCTGAAGCTACCCTTTGATTCAGGATAGCTCTGTGCTTTAAAAGGGATTGCTTGATTGTCTCTCTTTGGTCTCTAAACATCCCAAAAGAGGGAGGCGTATTTTTAACCTGGATAGGTTCAATAATGTAGTTTGCAAACTGCAGGAAGCTCACAGTTACATCTTCATCACTGGATTTGTTCCCTGCAAATTAGGGACACAGGGCAGCAGATCTGTAAGTGTGTTTAGCAGTGCTCTTTCTTGTTATCTCTGAAATAAGCCAGTACTTTTTTTTTTTTTTTT